>VZTE01006298.1:2226939-2409721 GCA_013397775.1 Eulacestoma nigropectus | reverse complement strand
AAAAAAAAAAAAAAAAAAACTCGGCCAAGTCCTTAATTTGGAGTAAATCCATGTCTAACTCTAGTAACTTTAAGGAACTGTCATTGCCTTTACCAGCTAATGAACAGGCCTCTGCAACTGCAAAGCAGAGCATGCTTTGGAGCATTTGGGCTGTGCATTGTTTCTGCCTGTCTGAAAGGATGCCAAAAGGAAGGAATACCTTTTCACAGAGGCAGCCTTCTGGTTGTTGTCCATTGTGCAGAACGAGGTGCGTACCTATACGCTGCAAGTCTTCTGTACTGCTTGGCTCTAGCACAGCTCACATACCTACGTGATATAAATACTCAGCTTTGCTTTCTCAGCTCTAACCCTTCCCATGCAAAGTCAGAAGTGTGGACACTGTGCCAAAAATAGGATGCTGAATCCTAGCTCCTTGCAGAAATTATCTCTTTAAAAGACACAAGCAAAGAGGGAAAAGAATGTGGAACCATCTCACACCGTAAAGTATATTTTGGTTATTTAGTGGATTTTTTTCTTCTATCGGGAAAAAAAGCCCCAAACACAATTAAAAGATTAAAATTATAGCACCAGTTCTTGTAGATGCAGGAATGAGCGTTTTACCTAGAGCCCTGCTCAGGACAAGTAGCGTGTGACTGCCTGGCTTGTGCCACTGGCACTGGAAAAAAATACAGAATGTCAACACAAGAAATGTCGAATGGTAAGAATTTGTAAAGAATATAATCATATTCTTTTATTTCATTTTTTTACTTTTATTTATCATATTTTTATTTTTAATTTTAGTATTTCACATCTAAAATTCTGTCTATTTTCAAAAAGAAAGAGAGACTCCTAGAATTTATCTTTTTCCCCCCACAATATGATGGATTGATAAATCACTTTAGGGGAGTGGTATTTTTGGGCAGAAAAAAATACTCTCTGAAAGTTTTTAAATAATGCTACTTGGACAAAGTAGTTCAGTTAGAGTGTTTCAAAAGGCCTTACAAGAAGTTCTGCATCTTTATTTCACAGCTCGCCCTCACGTGCCTGTCTCTTTCAATAAAGTGTTACTCTGCCATTGAGAGCACCTGGCTTGCTGGCTGGTATCACACATCTTTCAGTATGTTGATACCAATGTAGTTGTTATTCCTCAGGGGATTGGCAAGCAAACGGGTGTTTGAAAGCCCTCTACCTTCAAGGCCCCTACTCAAACCCCATCTAGAACAGATGCCCGCAGTCAAAAGCACCATTAGTACCACCTAATGGCTCTTCACAGGACTGCGTAAGCAAAACAAGTATTTCATTCCCTTTCATACAGAAAAAAAGATAAATAGTAGTGGGTTGTACTGATAGCATCATCTGTTGAGAACTTCAGTGGTACTGGCCCATGAACCAGAAGTAGAAGTGGCGTGGAGGATGGCACTGCCAAGTGATCTCTAGGCTCCTCAGTGAGGTGGGCTGAACAAACTCTCATTGCTTCTGTTTCTCCATTATCTGTTCTGTGGACAAATAAATCTTCAGCCTCTGAAGCTGACAATGTCTACACTGCAGAAATATTGCACCAATGAAAAGATTTAAAAGGAGGGGGGAAAAGCACATTCTAAGGCAGCTGATTTACCGTGGAGACAGGCACAGGAAGACGTCCTGTACTTTTGGGCCGCTGAATTGCTGAAAGAGCATGTGGCCTGCGTTTTCTCATATCTGCAGAGAACTACAGAGGAGTCTCTAATCTCAGAGTGGAATTCACTTGTCTCACATTCTAGGCATACAGTGAAAAACCTTCAGTATATATATACCTGATGCATTTAGGCTACATTTTTAAATCGTAAAACTTTGACTTGTGATATCTCCTCTGATGGAGGGGGAACAGGAAAGGAGCACAAAAGATACAGATTTGCAACCACCCATTAGAGACCAATTTTTAAAAAGGAATTGGATAGCTCGAGGTTTGAGTGTCAGTGCCCTTCCTTTCATGAGTGATCTCATGCTGAGTTCAATTTTTTTTTTCTCAAAGTGCATTTTATCACTGCCTTTTAAGGTCTTTATACCCCAGAGCAGATCACTTGCAAGTTTACAATGGAAAATTATTTCATGAAGCTAGTGATGACTCACTGGAATAGGTATTTGCAGACCTGGACACTGGGGTTTGAAGATTGTCTGAGTGTGCAAGCTTTGCAGATATGCACCCTAACAGAAGCACAGGCATGTAAAAAAAAGACCATGGCATGTAATTGTAAGTAAAACTGATTTTTGCCCTCACACAAATAGATATATATATATATATATATATCTAGAATGCGTGTGTCTGTTCATCCCATACAGACATCTTTTTCTTCCACTTAAATCCAACTCAGATCTAAAACTCAGCCTTGAGCTTCAGTTCATCAGACATGCATGTCAGTATTCTTCCAAGGAAAAAGCACAGCCAAACCAAATGAAATTTATAACAGGACCTTAATTTAAAACATGATCCTGTGTTCTGTCATTTAGATTGTCTGGCCGAATGACAGGACCTACAATCACTCTTAGTTAAATTGAATTATTGGTCCTTCCTCTCCACTGGAGATCCTGGTGACATTTTCAGTGGACTACTATGAGTTTGCAAGGTTGAGATTTTAACTCATGGAATTTAATGAAATTGTCAGCTTATGTGACTAGAATTAATGAATATTTTACATTTTAAGCTTTTGGTGGTGTTTGTTTCTTCTGAAAATTTACTGTGTATGTCACTCCTTGTTGTCCACTCTTAGCACTGATTTCCTACCTGTCAAGGCAAGGATGTTATTATACACAGATTTTACTAAAAAAGTAAAATCTGTAGCTCTTACATGTGAAGAAAGCCTTGAAAACATGAAGTCTACCAAAGGAAAGAATAGAAAAGAACAATCTTAAGTTATTTTTAAGTCAGTCCAGCTTACGACTAACTTGGAGACTTGGGGTTGGCAATACAGTAAATTTAATTGCAATCATTTATAACTTTCTTGCTAACTAGTTGCTTATTACATTACCAGCAAACTTATCTCTCAGCTTTCTGGAGCAAGGCATATTTCAGGACTCCACTTTTCCATTCCTGTGGTCTCACTAGTTCGCCTGTGTGCACCCCGGCCAAAGACACAGAGATGCCTTGGTCACAAGTAGCTAAATAAAACAGAAATGTATTCAGTAAAGGTGAATGATAATGACTGTAACACTTAACACTTGCATGTTCCTCTGTGTCCAAGTGCTTCACAAGCAGGAACTAATTACAATACATTCAGCAATAATGGTATGTTCAAAGAGATGCTAAATTGTGCTCTTCTTGAAATAAACTGCTGTGCTGGGATAGGAAATCACTAGATTACAAGATAGAAGGCAGCAGTTATAGGATAATCCCGCTGTAACCTCGTGCACTCAGGTCCCTCCCATGAGATGGCACACATCCACGTTTCCCCACAAACACCTACTCGGAAGGGGTTTGTACCTTGCCTGCATTGCCTTTGCTTCAGCTTTGCTGGTGCAAAGGGGCTGCAGGGCTACAGGAACTTCTGCCTTTGTCTATTTGTGATAGGACACAGAAAAAGGGTTGGGAAAACATTTTTTAATGGCCACAGCTCTAAAGAAAGCTGACTAACCCCTAAAGCATTTTCAGTTACATACTGCAGAGCAAGACAAAAAAAATCTCTTTGCTGCTCTGCTGTACTGCTGTAGCAGAGTCATCCTCTGTTTTCTCCTTGAAGTATGTGATGTCACAAAAAATTGATTACTTGGGCAAAAAGAAATAGGATTGCAGGGAAAAAACAGATTTGTTATATTAACCTGATTATAGCTTCAGGTAATAGATAACCTTATGCTTTATCTTGTGGGAAAAAAAGATAGCTTTTTTAAACACTTAAAAAATTACCCATTTTTAATGAGGTGTCTAGAAACAAAGGAAAAAGCATCATCCTTTTTTTTTTGCATTTTCTTATTTGTAGAAAAACCTTGAAGGGACAATTCATATTTTAATATCATCTTTCTTTAACTTTAGCCAATAGCCCTTTCCAGGAATTTAGTTGACTGCAAGGGAGAGCTGGTGGCAGATACTTCCTAAGAGGTAACCAAATTCTGTATGTTGTGCTTTCTCAGTACTTCAGGCTCTGTGCAGCTGCCCTGGTGCTGCTCCTTCGGGGTGCCAAGGCATGGTGATGCAATTGCTGTGGCCCCTCAGGGACCAAAGTCATTCTGGATAAGAGGGACCCCGCAAAGTTTTAGGCATTAAATAAACTTTGGAAATGAACAGGAGTTTCTGTTGTCTTGGCCAAGCTCCCAAACAACATGTTCATGGCATTTCTCCGCTTGCCCAGCACACATCACTGCAGGCAATTTTGCCTTTCCTTGTAAGGGATGGTGTGGAGATGAGCTTCCCTATCCATGGATACTTCAGGCATGGATGTTCTTAAAAATATGTACAGCCACTAAAGGGCAGTGGTGGATATCCTAGTTACTGGAAATGTTCAGGGTTATGGAAGAACACCTACCCCCAACTTTAGTTTCTTGACATTAAAAATTGATCTTGAAATACCAGCCCTGTAAAATCCATTGATCACTCCTTCTAATGCAAGAGATAAGGCATTCCTGAACGTCTTCAGTGTTTGTTATATAGATTTAATGAAGGTGGATATTGCAAGTTTCATGGGTGGTAACAGCTTGGGTTGTATTCTTGCTGCTTGTCATTGCTTAAAGCAGCATTTGAGGGCAGTTTCCCTGGGCTAAGATGCTGAATGCCTTTTTCTCCTCTCAGCTTTCTAAAAATTAAGTGTAATTCAACTCCCGTGAATGATAGCCTGCAGATAACCTAGCCCAAATTCCAACTGGAGCTCATTTAAAGAGGTCATTATTCCTTTTAATTAAATAAAAAATAGGAAGTTGGTCCTTTCTTATTGGCAAGGAGTATGAATACTTTTCTCATCGACCTATATTCAGTGAATCCTATAACTTAGGTGAATTCTAAAAGCCATTTTAAAGGTATTACAGCACAATTTTTCCACAAATAACATACATGCTGAAATCTTATCCTTTTTTTCTTTTTTTTTTTTCCAAAACCTTCCTAAATCAATATCTATTTGACCTAAGCTTTCAGAGTTATCAAAGCACTAAAAACATGGAAGTTATTAGATTATTGGCAGAGCTAGCATAGCTCATGATCTATTTAACTAGAAGAAGTTAATTTTCTAAAATGCTGTTTTAAGAGAACAATAGCAAACAGAAGGCATTTACACTCAGACTAGGGTAACACATTAAAAAGAAAAAAAAAACAAAACAACAAGACAGGGTCAAAAACAAACAAACAAAAAAATCCCCAGCTACCCAAATAGACTGTGGAAAATGGAAATTATTAAAAAAAAATCTCTGATCAAAAAAACATCTGCATGCTAATCCTGGTGTTTTCAAGTAGAACAACAGAGTAAGAGGAAAAAACCCATACATTTGAAAAGAAATGTGAGAAGCAAACAAAAATATAATGATGAATGGAAAAATAAGACCAAGTCAGAAAAATTCAGAGAAAGAAACAGATTGAATCTGCACGTTCTTTCACAATAGAGCTTCTGCTGGTGTGACTGCATATTCAGCAGTGTGAATATTATAATTAAAGAATGTCAGCTCAAGCAAAATGTTTTAAAACCTTCCTATTAATAAGCAGATAAACTGCTTAAAAATACTGATTACATTAGGAAAAAAGGGAAGTGTTTGGGTTTTATGTTTCCATTCCTTTCATCTGCTAGAATACATTTAAATAGCAGATGTCTCTCCCAGGCAGTGTTTGATAGCGGTAGTGTTGATTTTGATGCCGAGGTGATAAGATCATCTTTATGGAGGGGCTCAGTGCTGTGCTGCAGGGCCCGGCGCTGGCTGGTACCTGTGCAAGGGCCAAGTCCGGCGCCAGGCAGAGATCCCACAGCAGCAGCCCATCAGCAGGATGGATGAGGTGCTGGTGCGGCGGGGCTGCTGACAGCGCCGGGGAGGGCTGGGGGCTCTGCGCAGCGCACTTGGCTGCGCAGCCCTGCGGGTTTGCCCTTATGAGTGCTGCAGACAAAGAGCACGGCTCCGTAGGATGGCGGGCAGCAAGTGCTGCGCAGCGCCTTATCCGGGGTTGGGACCAGAGCAGGAACGCGTGACAGCGAGCTCCTCGGCGCTGGGAAGTGTGGATGCGAGGTCAATGCAAATCTCTCTCGTCTCAGGAGTTTGGAATTTTTCTCACACTGCATTGCAATTAAAGTCGCTGCTTCTTTTTGTACTAGCAAGGCAAAGCTATCAAGGTACTGGACGACTGCAAAAAAAAAAAAGTAGTTTAAGCTAAAATGAGAATTAGCTCTGGTGCCCACAAGTTAGCCTAGACAAGCCCAATCTTGCAAATCCTTACGCAGATAGATAATTTTAGAGACACAGATAGTCTCAAGCCCTTATATGTGTAGCCAATTGCTTATCATTCAGAGATTTAGGGAAGATCTAATCATTACATGCAATGATCTTAAGGAAGATCATCATGACAATCAATGTAGCTTAAACCCACATCTTTTTACATCTTGCTAAGATATTGTTCCAACACAAATAATTCAAAGTTGGCTGTACTGTGAAAAAGTGGCACTTGAGAAATAGCTGCTGATGTATATATTCATCCTAGGCTCGCAGGAAAACATTTGTCATTTGGAAAGCCACTCTGAGTTTGCTTTTTTAGCACCCAAAAGTGTCAGAGTATCTTAAGATTTTTGTCAGGTTCTACATGTGAGGCTGCAATGCACTTTTTTTCCCCATTGTGGCCAAGCTCTGTGTTGTGAGCAAGACAGTTTACCTGAGGTGTCATTACAAAGCGTGAGAAGATTGTCATCATAAATCATCAATGTGAAAATAAAGACAGCCTCTGGGACTGCAGGATTTCTTCCAAAATTTTCTCCTAGCTACCAGGAGAACTGTAAGCTAGCACTAGGTTTCAGTCTTTTTTAGCTGCTAAAGTGCTGTTCTGCGTTTCCAGGTTTCCAGAGAGTCACCACTGCAGTTACACTGTTAACCCAACCTTGAAGAGCAAACAACAGCACCAGCAACAGCCTGGTCATGAATCTGTAAACATTACCTCATCCATTTCAGAGAAATTTTTAACTCTCTTCCCCATTTCAGACAATGACATACAAACTGCCCACTCCAGTGTCAACTGCTTAGAGACCAAAAACTTTAATCGTTACAAAAAATAATTGTAAAAAATTCAGAGTAATAAAAACGCACATAATCACAGCCTGCTGACACCTTGATTAGGCAATTTTTGAGTCATTCGAAGACAAAACTAAATACATGTTTTATACTGTATACATTTAACTTTCTTTTGTATAGAAACCGCAACAACAATGACAAAAGTTTGGAGTTTGCCAGATGAGTAGAAGGGAATGCATTCCACTACACACATTTGTGTAGAAGAGCTATGCCATGCAATTTGATGCACATCCAGATGAACAAAAGCTTCACATTTAACGGGTAGGATTTGGAGAGAACAGTGTTTAGTAATGTCAGTTCTGAGCATAATTTCCCCTTCTCATTCTTTCATCCAGTTGTTGCCTTTCCATGCTATAGCAGTTTTACAGTTTTGTATCAGAAATTTATTTACCTCATGTTCGCAGCCAGTCTCTTGTCCTTCCACAGTTTAGTCATCACTGTTTGGCCACTATTTCTTGTTGTCTGCTATTCTGTTTTAGGCTACTTAATTAGAAATGGTTAATTGGCCCCAGTATCTTATGTCAGGGAAAATAAAAATCTTTTAACTGTATTAAGCTCCCAAAAATATTTCACTTCATGCTAATTTCTCTGCTTTCCAGCTGAGCTGTTTAAAATGCTAAAAAAAAAACCACCCTTTTTTGTCACAGTTAAAGAGTTTACTAGGAAACAAGCATAAGGATTAGCTGTCTGTGGTTTAAAATGTGTGTCAGTGAAGGAGATGGGGGGGGGGGGGTTTGTTTGTTTTCGGGTTGTTTTTTTTTAACACTGGCGGTCCTTTCCCTTTTACTCTTAAATTATTTGCCGGTATCCCATCAAAGCACCGATTTAATTTTTTTTTTTTCCAAAGTGTCGGCGGGCCGAGCCTGAGGCCGAGTTCAGTCCCGGGCCGCTGCAAGGCCTGGAGCGCCCCCGCGTGGCGGCCGCGGCCGGAGCTGGGGCCGGGAGCGGGGCCGGGAGCGGGGCCACGTCCCGCAGCTCCCGCCTGGGAATTCTGCGCGAGTCGACCAGAATTTCAGCCCTGCCATCAAATGCGAACACGCAGTCGTTAAGACTGCACTGAGGCACAGCTTTTAATTTTTTTTTTCTTTTTTCTTCAAAAAACCCTCTTTTTTTCACTGTTTTTTGTGTGCCTCCTTTTGCAAGGTTTTCTCCCGGAGCGGTGAGGAAGGAGAACTACTCCAGAGCGTGGTGCAGTCACCCTTCGGAGGCCTGAGCATCCCCTTGGGCTATGCCTCGTCTCCAGCCCCGGAGGCCGCGGGTACCACAGCCCTTAGGTTTGATGCAGGGGACGTGGGGTGCCATGGCAATTGTAAGGTCACACTTCCTGACAGAAGAGGAGCCTCCATACAGGAGAGCTGACAGACCAAACACAGCACAGGCAGGTAGTGGGGGGCTGAAAATACCCCCTCTTTCCATTGAGCATGAACAGGGGAGGCATTCAGCCATGGGACAGCACCGTGGGAATGACTTAAGTTTTTGATACCAGCTGAATGTTGCCAGGCTGCTATCAGCAATTGGTATTGATAGAGCACATTATTAAGTTCAATGCCTGGACTTATTCAAACTATTCTCCACTGACGTGCAAATGAAGTGTGCTTTGTGTCTCAGTGGCACCTGTGTGGACCTCTCTGTGTTCCAGTGTGGGGACAAAGACTTTTCCATCTGAGGTGCTGTGACTGGCCTGGTCTGAGCCCTGCAGAGATGCCTCCACCATTTGACTACAGCCCTTGCCTGAGCGAGCTCCAGAGCCTGTGTATTGGGTCAGCCTGTGCGCACCTTGAATAGTGAAGAGGGTGGTTTTAGCCCTTCTTCACTACTTATATTTAGCAATGTGCAGGCCACAGAGGATAATTTTTTTTTTTTTTTTTTTTTGGTCAAGCACAAAAAATAACCAAGTTAACAAGCACAAGTAGTCACGAGAGCTGATAGCATCAAACTCTTCCTCAAGTTTTTCAGTGTTCTTTTTTCAATACATATAACAAGGCAGCATACTTTTACCTGGACACACTGCTGCTTCTCGCAGCTTCAATTTATAACTGGCTAGCATCACTTCAAAATCCTGGATTTTGAATCACACATAAAGCTCAGAGCTTAGAGATTTTCCCTCAAACATCCCAGCTTTTCTTTACTTTTTACTACCCCCAGTGAGAGTATTGAAGGAGCACTATATCATGCTCAGTACATTATGCCCATGTTCAGAGTCAAAGTGCAGTAATATGGACACAATTTTGCCCATCCATTTCTATATGATGGTTCCTTTAACAGCTTGTTAAAGCACTGATGCAATTGAGTTGCATTAACAGGGACTGAAAATGGGTTAACAGTTTAATGAATGAAAAATCAAATACCAAAAAAAGCCCAGCCTCCAGCCAGCTAGGTCTGAAATATCAATCTTTGGCTTTAAGTGATTCTTCTATTGTTATTCCCTTTCCACATTCAGACCCTGTTTGCATTACTGTAGATTTGCACCATTCATCTAGTATAAATCTGCCCTCACTCAGCCTTGGAAGGCTTATCCCAAAATAGGTGAATTCTCAGACTGAGCAGAGCTTTCCTAGCAATTTCAGTATTACCTCCCTGCAGAGAGCATAATTCAGGACTTGGTCTAAAATGTCTTTTATCAGCCTGTTGAATCCCTGCTGTGTTTAGCAGCTGGCACAACTTAAAATAGCCTTCAGACTACGCTAAATATTGCTGAATTTCTAGTGTACTTTCTAGTGCTATGTTCCCACAGTACTAGAAGGAATCATTTGGGACACTGAGTCCAGCTCTTCCATAATCACAAGTCTCCACACAATACACATCTAGTTTGTGGGAGCGCACAGCACAGTTCACCCTTCACTGCATCCTGTAACCCACCTGAGACCTGAAGTACGAGGTGCAGAAGTAGCTTAAAAATGGCAAAAACATTCCAGTAAAGGAAAGGAAGCTATCAAGGGTATGACCTGGAAGAAACTGATAGAGAACTAGTAGTATATAAAGATGTCATAAAGCCACCTTTAACCTTACGTTTGCTCCCCAAGCTCCTCTTAAGCCACAGTTTGGCATGAGTCAGTGCCTCTATGCTGCTTTTGTGCAATGCTAACTTTGTAATCCTTTCTAGACATCCGAGGCATTGACAAAAAGATCCGTGGGACTCATTTTAAAGTCAGAGTGCCTTGCAACTGTGTAGGAGTTTGTACCGTGTGGTTTCTGCTGAATCGTGTAACATCATACTGGTGAGCTGAAAAATGCATGATAAAATAGGTTGGTTTGATACTGGCCAAAAGCAAGATCTTCCTCACCATGGTGATGTACTGCCCTGTGTCTTACATCCCTGTCAAGATATCCCCTTCTGAAATACAGGAAATACACTGTTCTAAATTCTTTGACATGACAATCATGGCTTAGGAGTGCATTCCCTCAAACTGTACCTATACTTTCCTACTTTCTTGCTGCATTTCCACTAAAAAAACCACCACAGGTGTAGTTAATATCTTGATTAATTTTTAGGGCCCACTGAGAAAGCTTGTGATCCTGTCAGTCATTCTGGTTTCTTTTAATGAATAATTAAATATGTGAATGTGAAATAGATTCAGAAATTATTTTCAGGAGCTTGAATTTTACTTGCCAGCTATTCCGTTGCTTATTAGTTCGATTGACAATGACATGTTATTGCTCACCCAATAAACTTCTGTGCAATACTGACACAGTGGCAGAGCTTCATTTTTCCCAAGAAAGGAGCAGTGCAAAAGCAATAACAATTTATCTTCTTCAGAAGTCTAGTTGTTTGCAAAAGTCTGGAAAAGTTTATGTCCTCATTTAACAGTATGCCTAAAGCTTTGTGTTGCAGTTGAGCCAAAAGAGGCAAATGGAAAGATGTTTAAGAGCACTAATAGGAATATGCCCAAGAAAATAGTCTCATCAGGGCACACATAGCTGTTAGAATCAGTGATAACAAGGGAATGATCTTGAAATTTTCTCCTATATGAAATACAGCAACCAGAAGGTCTTAAGGAAAGACTAAAAAAAAACCTGTTAGCAGTAGCTGTAACATGCAGGAATCCTGCCCCCGCTCCCATTTCCTCCTCTCCCTCATGTGCTTGCAATATGTTGTAAGGGTGCATGTGTGAAAAAGAACACATACAGAGTTACTCGTAGGCGGTGCAGACACTTGTGATTTTTCTTGGTGTGTGTATTTATTTTTGATGGCCAAATGTCATAATTTGGCCATTTTCATGGAGTTATCCAGGCAGTAGGTTTTGCATCTGACGTGATTTTCTTCCCCCTGAAATCTTGCAAAGGTATTAGAAGTTATGGTCTCAACTGACATGGATCACTGGGACCTAATTTTCCCTGTAATCTGAATATACTTTACACTGAAAGCCCTCCTTGTACACATACTAATATACCCATATGCTGACAGTCACCATTCGCTCAAATAAAACCTTGTAAAAATCCATTTTATATAAGAATGTGGATAATTTCTGACTTGTTGACTTTTATAATAAAGCAAAAGGTCTTAAACTGCTTTGTTTGCTGGACAGGAAGTGAGTAGTCTGGTAGGGTTTGTTTGGAGTGTTCTGACAAGCGCATATTGTTTCACATGTTGTATGGGCTCAACTTGTCTTGCATATTTGTGCAGCTCTGTGGGATCAGCAGAGAAACATCATTTTTCAGGTGTCTGTGTTTCACTGGTTCTCATTCACATCTCTGCTGTAATTCCTGCTGCATTCTACTCTTACGGCTGCTTTGCAGAACCTTCCACCAGTCTAAGCTTTATGGCCCCATCCCTAAATGTATAAATACAGAGTGTAGGAAACATGGGGTTTTTTCATTTAACAAGAATATGTATTGCAGGAACTGCTACACATAATCCTGTTAAACCCAACTTTGCTGGTGTCCAAAAAGGCATGTGTGTGGACAAACAGTAGACTGGGAATGAGAATGCCTCAGGGTCCCCGCAACTACTCTTGGAAAGTCCATAATACCTCAGATTTTTGGAGCTGAAAGAAGTCTGTAACTCTACCAGATGAGGGTCCCCATGTGGAAAGCCGATTGTCCCCATAACAACCTATTGCTGGGATCTTTGACCATTCCTCTAAAGGCAGATCATCCACCACATGCTGGCCACCGTCAGAGAAGAGACACCAGCCTTCATCTGCCATGTGTTCATTCTCACACTGCTCAACGGCTCTAGTCCTACATTCCGTATATTTTTTTCAGTGCTTCAAGATCTCAAATTCTGACTCAGGTTGAACTCTGCTATAACAAAATAGCCATGGCCTGGAAGTGTTCTGATAATCAATCTTTTAATAAACCAGGTAGAAGAGACAGAAGAGCACAGATGTAGCAACTGCCACTGCACAGTGTGCTCTCCCGTTGCCTGTAGGCGTTAGGCTGTACAGAAGCATAATGTCATCAAGCACTTGGTTAATTCAGCTCCTCCTCATCCTCAGTACTACCTTGGTAAGAGGTATAATTGAGCTCTTATTGCTGTTCTTTTCAGATTTTGTTGCTATGTGTTTTTGTAAAGTCAAACAAATAGGAAAATTAATGACAGCATGTGAATATACCATAGAATAATGCTACTTAGGGACTGCTGTGCCCTTGTTGCCAATTAACCTTAGTGTTCATCATAGGTTGCAGCCAGCTGCATCCATCACAGTTACCTAGGTTGGGGGAAAACATCCATCATTATTACAGCCACACAGAGATATATACGTTATTTTCCTAAAGCATCATAATCCTCCACTTACCAAAGAGGGCCTGGGATAGCTGGGAGGAGGTGAAACTCAATTTTCCCTCACATCTGCTTCATCCTTTGGTATAATCAGCACTGCATGCACTAGGCAAGGTCACAAACTTTGGCAATGTTCATCACAACATGCAATTTCTCCATTCTAGTGCCATTAACTGCTCAGCAACCTCTCTTTCTCCATCCCACTGTTTTTAATCTGCTAGAGCACTTCAGAGCAGAAATGGGAGAGCTCGCCTCGCAGACCTGTTTCCAAGATCACTGCCACACACCACACTTTGAGAAAGAGTCAGCAGTGAACCACTACCCCATTTGTTTCAGTGGAATAGGGAAAAGAACATCACAGTGGGATGCAATTTCAAGTTTGCTGGCCAGCACCTGAATCTGGAAAGAGATTCTGATAGCACCAGCATTACAGGCATTGTATTGTCTCCTCTGAGTAACATCCTGATAGTTTGTAGAGACCTGTTGCTGACATGTAAAGACAATGGGACTAAAAGCATTTTTTTTCCTTTTATTTTTAAAAGGGTAGAGAGTCAGTGGTGTTATTGCCCTGTGTTACAAAGCTGGTTATTTGCAGGATGGTGTGGTCAGTGATGCACTATTTCTGAAAGCCTGTTTGCTTAACCTGCATTGTTTTGGCTGAATTTTTGTTCAAAGCCTGTAGTTTGTGTGAAAGAGAAATGAAAGCAAAGCATACATCACTTGAGACAAGGGTAGGAGGTTCTCGTGAATCTTGCCTATTATTATTTCATGTGGTGTTTTTTGTGCTGCAGTTGCTTCCTTCTTAAAAGCAAACTTTTCCCAAGCGACCTCCCTGTAGATCCGATGGGTTAGATGCACTCCCATTGGCATTGCTGGCTACCTCTGTCCCAGACATTCATTGGACTCTCCTTCCATGTAGGGCCCTCCCTCCCCATCTCACAAGGCAGCACCTCCACACCCCGCTGCCTCACTGCTCCTGGGTAGAGGTTTGCCGTGCCCAAGAGTCAGAGCACCCAGACATCAGCCACTTGCTTTGAAGTTGCCCTTAGCTCAAACAAGGGGATGAAAAAGTGAGTAGAAGCATTATGAAATAGGCAAGGTAGGCCACAGGTGCACAGAAGTAAAAAGATAAGCAAGTCCCTGTCTTCCAAGCAGCAACATCAGCTCTAAATAACTCTCTCTGTATGTATCCAGCTGACGAGCTGACAGATACTTCACAGCCCTCTGGCTGAGGATTTGGTTCTTATGCAAACCTATGACTTCAGATTGCATTCATGCAAGAGGACCTAGGATTTTTATAGAACCAGATGCATCTTTTGGCAGGAGGTGTATATGCGTGTATGTGGAGTGGGGGCACATTCAAATTCAAATTCTCCTCTCTCTTCTCTTTCTCTGTAAGGGAAATTGTTAACCAGGGAAGACATTTATGTTCCCAGAACATTGTTTGCTTTTCCTAGTTTCAGAAATGCTTCTGTACTTAGCAAATGGTGTGCTGGTCTCCAGCACAGAGGATAAACAGACATCCTACTCCTGGTTTGCCAACACGTAAAACAAAATGTGTCACTGGAGAAAAACTAAGGCTGCTCTGAACTTGCAGGACAATCAGAAGAGTTCATTCACCTTTGTTCCTACCTAACTCAAATATAAAATACCTGTTTGGAAAGAGTAAGTTAAATAAACTTGGTGGAAACATAAAACCATTTGTTTCAATGAGAGATAAGATGCAGAAATCCATTCCTCACCTGTAATCCCTACTGTTTTTATGTGCACTGAAAAAGTACTTCTACCAGCATGATGCCAGCCCATCATTTCATAGATAATGATCTATTTTCTCTGTTATGCTCTCCTTTTTAGGTCTTGATTCAGCAAAGCATTCAGGTACATCTTTATCTTTAGGTCCTCTAGCAGCCTTCAGTAAAAGCACACAGTTTGAAAGTAAAGTGCTCTGCTAAACTGGGTCTTTCACAGAACTAAAGAGAAAGCTCACACAAGAGCAAAGCAGCTTTGCTTTCCTTCCAGTCACACTTGGTTTATTCACTTGCTCTTGCTGTGTACAGCTGTGGATTGCTGGCAGTGTGCTTGGATGGAATTTGCAGGATTCACAGCTTCAAAGATGAGATGTGCCAGGCTTTAGAACAAGCTTGTATAAACACAGGAAACCAAAGCATCCATGTAAACAAAGGGAGGTAATACATATATTCACACCTGAGCAAACAAGACACACTCGTACATGCAGCAGCAATGCTCCAGCAGGTTCTACAGCATTCACTGTATCACCAGACACAGCTCTCATTTCTGCTGTTGCTTTTCTCTTGGCTTTGTGATCAGAGAAGTGCTGGGGCCAAGCCTGCTAGTTTTGCAGCACACTGTAAAATGTATGAAGAGGTCTCAAAAGCTCTGAGAGGGTCTCATCTATACTGAGCCAGCTTTATAGTTGTGCTCAGGGAGTGCAGTATGCTACGCTGAATTCCTTATTTTTTTGTTGTCCATGTACTTTTTGTGTTTTCTGTAATTTTTGCCTGTAAGCATGGATTTGCCAGCTATCTTGCTGACATCTTGGGGGAAAGGAGATGTTGTTTGATTTTTGAGGAGGCAATGAAATTTAAAAATATATCCTGTAATTTGAATGATCTATTAAGAGCCTATGTATAATCACAGAGACCAGAAGAAGAAAAAAATTTAGCATCACAAATATTGAACATTTCTGAACTCAGGCACAAAAGAGCTGCCAGGTATCTCAAGACTTCAGAGGAAGCAGGTTGCTTCATTGTAGTCTTCGCTGCCTCAGTGCCTTCCCTACCCTGCCACTAACTACACCAAGAAGTAGCACTACCTTCATTGCTGGTGTAAGATAAGCTAGATTCTACTTTCTGCTCCATTACAGAGTGGCATGTGCAAGTCACCCCAGAGGTGACTTAGTGTTTTGTGGGCCACTCAGGGCCACCCTCAGTACCAAGTAAATATTGATCCTGAACACACAGTGAGAACACGTGGAGCCTTTCACGTGTGAGCACGCTTGGCCAGCTAGGGTGGCAGGCTTCTGGATTACCCAGGCTCACTGTCATCTCCCTAGAGTTGGATACGCTGACCTCTTCTATAGCCACAAGTCCCATTTACTACAGTGAGAGGTAGAAACATTCAGCCATAATCACAGTTGGCTCAGACTTGACATACTCTTCTGTATGAGATTTACAAAGATTTAATGTTACTTCAGGAGACTTGCAAAAGTCCCTGAGAGAGTTCATCCACAGGAGTTAGATTCCTTCACGGGATGCATTGAAGTCAGATGGGTGCCTAATTCCCATTAAGTTAACTTGCACAAGTATTTTTATAAGTCCCTCTCGGCACTATTCCCTCTTGGCTTCCCTTCCCTCTTCTCCTTCCCCCTTCAATCTTTTAAATAAAGATAGCACTTAACATAAAGATGTGTTGCAAGACTCTTCTCAGTGCCTATAAAGTGCTTTTCAACTCTGGCAGAAGTGCCTAAGTGTAGAGTGTTCAGTGAAACTGGAAGCAGTGGGGATTTTTATGGAGATGATGTGCAAGCTCTGTTCTATCCGATATATTCATCTCAAATTTCCCAGGTGTCTACGTCAGAAGGCTAAAAGATGGTGGTGATTCCCCAGGGCTCTCCCTGCCTTTTGGCACTGCAATTAAATCCCCTAAGTCTGATTCCCATTTCATCCATTTCTGCATGACTGAAGCAGGAGATGTGGTTTTAGCAACAACATGAGATATTTTAGCTAAAGCTATGTAGCTAAGTCTTAGTTATACTTTGTTATCTTCAAAGAAAAGACAGATAACATAGGAGCAACTGCATTACAAACAAAAAATATGGAAAGAAAGTAGGGAAGGGTGGAAGCAGGCAACTGACAAACCAGTAATTTGTTAACAGGGAGATGAAATGCAATAACAGATTTGTTTATCAGACCATTCTATTAACCTCTAATGCAACATTTCATCATTTATAATTAAGCTTTCCATTTTGTTATTAGACCTTAATAGCTAAATTGGCATGTTGCAGACTAGGCCAGGAAATACAAGCAAGCACAGGAGTTCAGGCACAATTCAGTCCCTTCATCAATTTTCCACAGAAGCTGCATCAGCCCCCATTTTTCAATGTGGCTGAAGTCTTGTTCCTGTATCCTCTTCTGGCTGTGCTGTGCTGGTGAAGGAGACCTCCTCACTCCTTTGACCTGCAGGACACCTTCCCAGAACTGTTCACATAGACCCCTTCCTGGGAGCCCTCCCCACCTCCTTTGTGTTGACTGTATAGGTTTGCTTTGAGATCTGAAAGCTACAATGAGTTTATTTCAACTGAGATGGGCTAAGGCATAGTACAGCTTAACAAACCTTCTCTCCTGGCAGGGTGTGCAGATGAGCATTTGGTGACAAAAACTAAGCCAACACAGCTGCAGCTGAGAGAGAACATGTGGACAAGACTTTGCTCCTCCATCTGAGTCCATTCAGTTGTGTAAGATAGAGCTGCAGCGCTCTTTATGCTCCATCCATTTAAGGCAGGAGCAGGGAAAAGGAAAACAGACAGGAGAAAGAACTTGAGCCAAAACTTTGCCTTTGCTACCGCGCCAAAGAAAGGCTGGAGAAGGGTCTCAGATACGGTGGTTGTGCAGTCAGATGGGCAGCCTGGGTGCTATAAATATTAGAGTGTGGTACTCAGCTTTAGCACAACCAGTTGGAGAGGATTTCGCTCCGAGAGCCCCACCAGATCACAGTGGCTGGAGGTGGGAAATGGACATGCATGCTGTTCCAATTTGGTAGACACATTTTGATGTCCCAGCTGAGGCTCCTGAGGGGAAATAGGAAAATGAGGGTCTAGCTTGTGAATCATGCAAGTGTTAGCTGCCACATTGCCTGCCTGCATCAGATTTACATAATTTTGCCCTTTCTGAATAGCAGAAGTGCACACACCTGGAGGGCTTTGATGACAGAAGTACAAGTGCCTGGGGAATTCTGGCACCAGCAGGGTCAGCTGGAAGCTGAGAAGAGGTTCAAAGGCTCTAAATACAGAGCCTCAGGGTCCAAATTCTCTGTCCAAGAACACTGATCATATTGGCTATTTTATTTCAATGGTTGGACAAATATTACTTCCATAATCTGAAAGGTGCTTCTGCCCTTTGAGGAACCTGCTTTCTTCCTCAAATGTCATTATTCCATTAAAAATCCCTCATAATAGCCACTCTTGCTCCATTCCTTTATCCCATTCTTCCTGATGTACTCATCCTTTTAAAAGTGGACAAAATAATAAAGCTTGTTCCCAAAATTCTGCCAATTACGTAAGTGGAGACTGTTATCAGACACATTTGGGAGAAGAAAAGGCATCAAATTACCTAATGCCAGAGCAGATACTATGTAAAATTAGCATGTTTTCACCAATGTTTCGATCCAACAAACTAGGTCACTCCATGACCATCATCCATGGGTTTGTGACAGGTTTCATGAGGTAGGGAAGGAAGAAAGTACAATTTGCTAATTGGAAACAGATTCCATCCTACTCCCCTTGAAGTCCATGTAAGAAATCCTCTGAATTTAAGAAGGCATAAGAAAAAGGCAAAATCCAATGAGTAATAAAGTAGTATTTTTTCATCAGTAAGAGGCTTTTATTAAAGCATTATTGAGTAGTAA
Source organism: Eulacestoma nigropectus (assembly GCA_013397775.1). Classification (NCBI taxonomy): domain Eukaryota; kingdom Metazoa; phylum Chordata; class Aves; order Passeriformes; genus Eulacestoma; species Eulacestoma nigropectus. Next base: position 2,391,159 of record VZTE01006298.1, on the reverse strand, counting down.
CAAACAAACATGAAAGCTACAGAACTGCATTTGACATGAATGTCTTTTTAAAAATAAACAGACATGTTTGATTATTTGTAATCCTGTATAATCCACTGTGTAATATTAAATATTTTAAGAGAATTTTTCTTCCATTTTTTCTCACCATGGTTGGCCTGAAGCCAAAATGTTGTTATTTTTAAAGGCAGCACTCCACTAAGGGTTTTGAATTTCTTTCATGTTGGCTCTTTTTATGGCATTTTGTAATTGATTGTGCATAGCAAATTCGTAAGAGGGGGAAAAAAAAACAAAACCCACCAACTGGCAGCATATTTCTCTCGTGTAGGTAAACTCCTGGTCTTGTTTCCCAGGTTTCTGCAGCAGGAAAGACTCGACAAAGTAGTTGCTAGGAGAAATAAAACAAACTTGTAAGTATGGAAAATGGTTAAAATCTTGCTTCCACAAAGCCAAAATATAACCAGTTCCTCTCTGTGCCACTACCAGAGAAGGAGAAGCAGATGAATTTCTTAAAACCCTGCAGAGCTGAGGGTGCCAGTGGTGAAAGAACTTGCCTGAGCCTCAGCCAGGTATAGAGGTCTGGAGAGAATACAGCTTGTCTGTGGACTGAAACCAGGGCCCAGTTCATTTCATACAATTTTGAATTCACTGTTTAATGGCATTTTGGTGCCAAAAGATCAAGTAAATCAGTCTCTGCAAGAAACTGGATTCAGCAGTAGAAGGTGACAGAGCAATTTTTCTCTGATAGCATTTCACTCCCTGGCAGAGAGCATGCTTTTGCTCCTCCTGGGTGTACACCTAACAGACCGAGTTGCTACGACTGCTCTGTTCCTCCTGGTCACAACAGGTATTTTTCACCCTTACCACATCCTCCTTCCCACGACAGGCTGCTGCCACAGCCTCTTCCATCTGCCGTTCTCAATCTCAGCACGTTTCAGATCTTGAATTTAAACATCCAGAATTAACCATGCTACATTTCAAAGTCTGGGGCCCAGCCCCAACGTGTATTAGTTTGGCTTTCCACTCAGGAGGTGTTTTGTCTCAAATAAAGAAAACTCATTGTGCATTCAGATCAGCTTTCATTGCATTTGAGCCCAGCTAGCAGGCTAGGACACAGGTTATATTTCCAAATATTGTTTGGCAAACATCAGACTAGAAACATGCTTTCCTAAAACAAAATGGAGTTTCTCCAACATTAACCCGTCTCCAAGAGCTGGGACTTTAATTAAAATAACAATTACTGCAAGACTTGTAATGAAATTGCTAGTCTGATCATCTTGCATTCCTGCCCTATGTAGGCTTCTAAGGTGACATCTCTTTCTTCCTAAAACTTTCTGCAATGTAAAAAATGACCTGCATGAGCAGCCCAATTCTCTTGTAAGATATTTGTATAGGCCTGTAACCTCTTTCGGGGATTTCTTCTTAATTTGTATTCATTCGCAACCAGCAGAGAGAATGAAAAGTGTGGCAGGGAGAAACTCATTCCAGCAGTTCTGCAGCACCCTGCAGCTTAGCAAAAGTAATTTGTGTAGTTACAGCTCTGCTTTTATTGAACACATCTGCAGCACTCATTGGATTGGGATGTTTCCTTTATGCCTCCTTGAGAGCTAGTGCATGTCCTGGGTGGAAGGTTGAATTTGAAAAATGTTCATATAGCCTGTGACCAGCTATGAGAATACAAAAGTCAGATTACTTTGATCCTATTAAACCACAGAAATACTATAACACACACATAACACACACAGACAAAAAAGGAGAAACAGTAGAAAGGACTCATGGGTAAACAGCTATTTATTTGTTATGATCTCACCCTAAAGATTTTCACGTTAAGGCTTAATGTGGTTTGGTACAGAGGTGAGCTGGGGCATGGGGTTGGAGACCAAGCCTATAAATGACAGTGAGTATAAAAAACACCTTAAAATTTTGGTCAGATCTTTTTTCCTTGTCTAAAATAGAATTTATGGATTTTGTCCTTTTACTATTAGGATGAAAATAAAGTAGGATAAAACAGCTTTAAAGTGCAATTAGAAGCAATTCAGTATAAAAAGCTAATCATGACTAAACAAGTGCAGCTGCAAAAGGCAGAAGAGGACTGACCCACAGCCACAAGGTCGATATTACTCAGCCAAGCAGATGAGGAATAGGGTTAGATACCTGGAGTGTTCATGAGGTACTATCCCATCACAGTGGCTGAAAGAGATGCAATGGAAGCACACACCCCCTTTTAAACCCAGAAGAAAATGCCATTTGACCAAGCCAGAGTTGTCTGCCATTCCTTTCCCATCCCTCCCCAGGCTCTGAAATGTTCAGAAGCAAAATAGTGACCCATTCTACTTCTGATTTTCTTCCTGCAGTTTTGCATTTTAGCATCATTTCTGCTACACCTAGTATTATGTTCACATATACCCAGGGAAAGAAAAAGACATTTAAAAATTGTAGATTCCACACTACACTACATAGGAGTTTGTCAAAATTTTGTACAATAGACCAACTGACAATTAATCTTCCTTTCTCCCCCAGCCACAAGCTGTGCTTACATCCCTCCACATCAGAAAAAGCACATTCATCCATTATCTGTCTATTTCCCATCCCACTCACAAAACAGCTGTAATAAAAAATCTCACCTTATAAATTACTTCAGAACACAAAGGGAAATCTCTCCATTTTGTAACAACTTGGCTAATTTAAAATGGAATGAGGATTCTTTTTCCCTCATGTTTTATGTCAGCATATACTTTCTAGGACATCACATCTTGTTATCAATTTACAGCAAGTATTCATCCAGATTACTACAGGGTCCTCCAGCAAATGCAGAAACAAATTGACATTAAGAAGCCATACGTTTTCTGTAGGGAGTCACCTTCTGCAAACCTTGCCCGCCCATAAGTATGCATAAAAATGCGGCTTCTGGGAAAAAAAAGATTGCATTCTTATCTTGGGGGAATGGAGGAGGGATGTTGTACTATTAATAAATCCAAATGTTAGGCTTAACAAAATATGCAGAGTTTAAGCAGGGATGATATATTGTACTCCCCCATTTGAGAAGGAATGGCAAGGCAGGCCAGACATTGCCATTTTTTCCTTGAAGACAACTCATTTTCCTTCATATGCTTATTCAGGACACATGACTTGAGTGCCTTTTAAGTGGAAGCCCCCACAGGAACTGCATCCTGGCCCTTTCCCCACCATGTCAGTTCAATGGGTATGCAACTCCACTGAAGTGAAATGCTCTCTTTCCCTGTTTAGCCTTCAAGAGCAGTGAGGCGTGTTGTTTTTTAGTATTTTTATGACTGAGGAAACCAACTTTTCTGTCACACCTTGTGCTGCAATTGGACATGAATAGGGACCCAGCCACCACTCCCAAATTCCCTGTATTTACCAGAGAGTCTGTTTAAGGAGCTGATAAAGGAACTTTAGAAGCCCCAGACATCGCCAGGAAGGACACATTCCCTCAGACTTCATTGCACAGGAACTGAATTTCAGCAGCTCTGCTCACAAACTTTATCAGCCATGGGTGCATGTCCAAGGATGGTCTTGGATTTGGAGAGGTAGAGGCTAAACTGCAAAACCCAGGCTGGTGTGGTGACTACAGAGCTCCTCAAGACTGCCTAGGCTTTGTCAGAGGCCACTGCAGGCCCCAGAGCATGGCAGAAAGCAAGGCTGCTTAAAGTCTCCCTCATCCACATTTCCCTCAGTTATCCGTACGGGCTGCACCTCTGACATGCGGCTCCGAATTTCAGTCAGCCTTGACTAATGGATTGATGCTGTCTGTTTTGGCATGGGGCTTGTCCCTGCGGTGCAAAACTGCTGAGAATAGGGGCTGCTTCAAGAGCAAAAATTACCTTGTGACCAAGAGAGCAATCACAGCCCTCATGACTGCACACAGTGCCCTGCCTTCAGTGCTGCTCCGAGAGGATGGCACAGGGGAGGGACACCCACTCAAATCCCCTGCTGGGCTGGAACCCAACACTTGCATTGACGGTCGGTATGTCAGAGTGCTGCTGGCATGAGATTAATATAAATGCATGAAAAGGTACATCTGAGGGGCGTGCCCTGCATCTTCCTTGTCTGGCTGCATCCCAGGATCACAGCTGGATAACCAGCTGTGTCCCAGCTCTGAAGCGCTGCCAAGCTAGAAGCCTCTTTGCTGCCACTCCTCTTTCTCCGTGCTGCTACTTATTATTTTCCCTTTTTCCACACTTCTGCTGCATAAAAATTGCCCATCTGACAAAGAGTATTACACTCAAAATCTCATTATGGGCACAGGAGGACACACCTTTTATGCAGAGCCAACAATTAGAGTTTGTTGTTAGTCTAATTATTTCAACAGTAAAATCAAAATTATTCAAACAGTTATTCCAAGTCCAGCTACAATGATGCTAACATTTATAGTCCATATTATCTAATTATTGCTAATTCCCATTAATAGTACAATCCAATTTTTTAGTCACCAACTTCCTGGTATCTACCTCCTTTTGTTATATCACACTCACTTTTCTTATGAGTCGCAAAAGCAAATAATTAGCACCTTGAATTCTTCACTGGGAGGAATATCTTTAATCCTGGGTCTGCTTGGGGTTTTTATGCAGTCTGTTAATATCACTTTTTAAATTTAATTTAATTTAAGTGCCCAACTTTAGTTACCGGCTATTCACTTAAGAGGTGTTGGAACAACATGCATGCTGTAATTTCTTTAGGGTAAAACCATGCAATTTTACAGAATGAAGATAACAACAAAAATAAATTGGAGATTAGTCATCTATTGGGCAATTGCTGATTCAGCCAAAACAAGCTAATGTAAACTCAGGACCAGGCAAAGCCCAAAGTGACCTGTGTTAAGGTAAAACAAAACCTGCAATATTTTGGTAGCAATGGCAACATTTCATAAGGTGCTATAAAAGCTGTGCTCACACTGGTACTGCTGATGCAGTTTTGTACATGCCCATTACGTCAATGCTTTTGTCAGTGAAACTCTTCTTACTTGCTCTTTTTTCAGTTACAGCCAAATAAACTGCAGTGAAAGTGTTCCATGTTATTCCCCCAACCACCTGAGGTTTTCTTTTGAGCTGTTCACATCTGATAGAGTCACACTTCCATTTTGAGGAACAGTGACTTGTGGTTTTAAGCCTCCATCCTATTCGGGATACTAACATCAAGGAAAGACGTGAGCTATTCAGCACTGAAATTGAAGTTCATTTCCTACCAACAGTAGTAGCATTACAATAGCCATTATCAGTTCAGGTAGTAGTGTAGAGCACACAGGTACAGGCTTAAATAGATGTATATCTTTCAATACACATATTTATATATATACATGTAAGCACAACACTTGGAATATTGGTACTAAGTGGTAATGTATCACATTTGTGACAAACTTCAGGCATTTATAAACAGAAAGGAATGAAAATCTAAAACCATAAATCTTAGATTGAGGTAGATTGAATCTTGTTTTTTCCATAGACAGACTGAATCTTGGGTAATCCCTACTTCTTTACAAGTGCCCATACTTGAAAAACAGTCATTTTACCACCTACAATCTAAAACAGCTTGCAGTAAATCAGAAGAAAGGGGCATTGATTAGCGATTATGAGAAGGTAGAAGAGGCAGATAATTCTGGGGAAGACTTCCCCTCATATTACCTGGGTGTACCCAATACCTGTGTGGTGGCTAAGTTGGAAGGGCTTTAAATAGGAGAAAGAATCTAATTTCTGATTTAAAACAGATAAATTATGGATTTCTTATATAAGTGAAGAAACAACATTTCATCACAAGACAATTCAATAGATAATGTGTAGATAGAGCTAATAAACTGCTGGTGTAACCTCAATTTTGTTTTTAAACTTGTCTTCATCCAGCAGGCAAGAAACGTCATAAAACTGTAAATGTCTTACAGTTTCTTCAAGAAGAGATCAATAAAAGCAAAGTTGTCAAGACTTGTCTAGAGAAACATTAAATCTTACGGAGTAAAGACAAAGAAACTTGTATGTATTTATAAGTTTACCCATGTTCAGTTTATAATAATTTCTCAGATTTCTTGGTGTCCCTATAGCCTTCTGTTTCTGCATTAGGTCTAAAATGTCAGGGTATAAGAGGCTTAAATGCCATTGACTTGATTGCAGTAAGTGCCTTTGGAGGTCTGGTCTTTACATTCACTCTCTATGTTCAGGAATGGTAGCTTCACAGTTCTCACAGAATTACTCTGAGGAAAAATACAGTAAAGATTATTAAGTGATCAGACTCCTTGGTAATGGAGACTATGTGGGTACCTTAGGTGAATAAACACTCATGTTTGCAGGACAATTTGACAATTTTCAGCTTACATCAGTTGCCCATAATTAGAGGTGAGAAGGAAACAGGAAAGCAGAAACTGGGAGGACTTTAGAATCAAAGCTAAGTGACCCTGACAGGAAGGCAGCTTTTATCTCTCCAGAAGGAAGCAGCCCAAGCTCATGACAGGTCACAATGCACTAGAAGTGCATGTAATATTTAAAATACTGAAGTGGAACGTACTATGAGTGCAAATAATTGCAATTTTTAGAAATGTTTGAGATTTAATTAATTGCATTCTTTGTTGTGAAAGCATGGATTTCTCTGGATATAGTCAGCAGACATTTGGTCACTTCAAGTCATATTTAAGTTCCAGTCATTTAAGCTCTTGTCATTAAAATCAGGCTAACAGAAATTTTGCAGTAAGAGTAGCAAAAATTGAAAGAAGCAATAGTAGAACTAAGAAACATTTAAAAAATTAAGAGTGACATGCTGGCTCTACTGACACAAAATTCTTAACAGTTTCGACAAGACTGAGGCTGGTTGTTTCTGTTCACTGCTTTCTGTAAGAGCATCAGAGAAGTTTAGTTTTGGCTCAAGAAAACACTTAAGATACATGGAGTCTTTACATTAATGGAAGAATAGATGATTTACCCCTCTCTGATATGAAGGGAAGCGTCAGAGATTGTACTGGCACCTCAGCTGGTCATGTTTGTTTTCTTACGGGGAATAATTTTCTTGAGCATTAACTGCTCAGGGGAATGCCTGATGAAAAGGATTTTCTGAAACAGAAGTAAGTCTCTCTTGTCCAGATTAGTATCTCTTTGTTTTTTTAAACAGGGACATCTGTTTACCAGCATAAAAGCTCAAATTACATAGAAATGGTTTCTTTTAATTCTGCTCCTCCCAAGCTACTTCTCCAGTGTTTTTGATCTTGGCTATCAATCCTGGCAACTCCATGGAATTAATTCAGAATCAAAATCAAAAACTCCAGTGAGCAAAGGCCAATTTTGCTGTCTTCATTGGCTTGCACAGAGCAATGTTACACTGAATCCTGGACTGAGAACAACCACTTGAATCATACGTTCTGTATTTTTAGGATTAGCTCCTTTCGTTGTCTAAAACATAAAAGCAGAGCTATCCTAGAAGCTTCTAATCCCCAATTTGCTGCATATGATAATCACAGTTATTTTGCATTAACACTATAGTTAAGAGTTGCAGCATGGCTCCAACTCCCTTACGTGGAAAACAATAGAAAAGAGTCTGTCTAGAATGTATTTTAAAAACAAAGCACCATATTCAAGTCTCCATTACACAAGGGGAAGATTTCAGTAATTCCATTATAGACTCCACTTGCAAAAAATACAAACTCTCTATATCCCAAAGAGATTCCGCATATAATTGCAAAGAGTTTAACAATACCAGAAACACCAATTGTTTTAAGTCAGATTGCAGTCTTTCCTGTCTTTGTTGATGTTTTCTTTTTTTCCCCATTCCTAAGAAGAACCATTTTTACAGGGATTTGATCACATAAATTTTATTGGTTTCAATGCCCAGAGAAAAATCCTCACCAGAGAAGTATACTTTAACAATACAAGCAAAGGAGTTAGTCACCTGTATAGTATTTGATTTTCACAATTTATGTATGCAGACCTGTATGAACCAAGAGGATAAAAAAAAAATTGTGCCATTCAAATTTCCTCAGTATTTCTAATTAAGCAACTCATTAAGGTTTTTCAAAGAACTAGTGACATAAGTGGCATTACTAAATACTTCAGAAGCTATTCAGTCACAAGAAACATTATTCTTTTATACATTTTCATATTCCGAGAAACATAAAATTACTAGCAAAAACATATTAAAAGGCCCTTCTCAAAGAAGAAAGCCACCTCTCAGATTAGTGATTTGAAAAGCAAGTATGCATGTTTCCTATTCATGAAACTTCAAGAGTTTCAGAAACATCACTCACTGTTCACAAAACCTCAGTTAAGTAATGAGTCATCATGGCTGGAAATACACACTGAAGTGGTAAAGTTTATTGCCTCACCTGAAGTCACAGGTTGAGTGTAGCTGCTTCTGCCATGCACTTGAACAATGAATAAATATCATCCTGCTGGAAACAGAATGTCCTACTTGTCAAATTGCTAGAACATCCCTGCCAGCATGGCATGGTATTCACCCTGAATGAACCACAAGCATGCCTTATTCCCATTTTAATACTCATTATTCAGTCCTAGTAACTCTGAAGTCACTTGGAAATGGTCAGTCCCTCTCGCTGCTGCAGCTGCTTCCTCATGCTAGTCCTCCTGGGCTATCCTCTTGGCTATCTCCACCCTCTGCCATCCAGTCTGGCCCTGCTTGAGAAGGTCTCCTAGATCCTTAACAGGATCACAAGTAGGATTGAAAGATCTAAGAAGGGAGGCTAGCTCATCTTCATTAGCTCTCCTCTCTTTTGCTACAGCTTCTTAAGCTGTGTAGTTAATGAGGGTAACATTAAGAAGCTTTTAAAGAATCTATAGCGTTTTAGTGTAGCCAGTTACTATCCTGATCAAAGAAATAACAGACCTTCTCATCAAAAAAGAGATACGACCTCCTAATCTACTGTTCTTTTAATAGCACATTCGTAATGAAATCAGTCTTAATGGGCATCTCTTTATTTTCTAGTTTATTTCTCCTGTTGGAGCGTATTTGCACAAATGGAGTTTATTTGCCCACACTGAGCTGAGTATTGCAGGCATTTCTGATTTGGTAGCACTCTGCACCCATTTCACATTGGTAAATGGCCATGAAAGTCTATGAGAGATAAGAAAGCTCCTGACAATCAAATGCAAAGTCAAAGTTTAGCTATTTCTATCATGCCCAGGTTCCAGTACCTTATGTCCCAGCTCGTTTGTTTTCGCCTAACTTCAGAGTGGGAAATTAGCATATGTTTCTGTCAAGAAGTCAAGAAAAATGTACTGAGCACTGCCTCTAGCAGAGAGGAAAATGCAAGCAGCAGCTGGTGAATAGAAAACTGCTTAAGAAAGACAACTGCTTTGCTCTACCGCAGATGAAATGGGGCACACTGGGAAGAGGGGTAGCGAGGAGAGTCCCTGTAGTGGGGAACTGCAAAATGTAGGCAGAAAAGATTAAGGTCACTAAAAGAAAAAAAAAAAAAAGAGACAGCAGCCATCCCATTTGGGATTGTGGCTATCCTAGAAATGTGAAGTTACAGACAGTTGTAAATAAAAAGTAGAAAAGAATAATCTCTTTTTTACATAGGAAAAGTGCATATGTTCTAACATGCCTAAATTAGAATTGTGGGAACTCTGCTTACCTGTTTGCCCTCCCTTGCTAAAATGGTTCTGTTGTTACAGTATATGAGTTTCTTTTGAAGGAAATAAATCAGGATTTTAGCAATTAATATCATATTTCACAACAATATACACTGCCCAAAGCACATCCGAAACACTCCTGTCAAAGAATTTTCTTTTACTTGTGCCTGTTATTGAACTGCCTAATTGCTACTGTCAAAAATAGTCTTTGATGAGAAGATATGCCTGTGCTTGTTGAAAAGACACCTTACCTCCTCCTTTCTTTTATTCCTGGCTATGCATGTGGCAGTATAGCCTCTGCCTTCATTATCACACTACAATACTTGAGGGAGAACTGCAATGCCACTAAAGCATCTGCAAGCCCAGATTTTTCTCCTGTGTTTGGAGAGTATTGCTAACACTTTGGCTTTGAGTAATTGCTGATCAGCACAGAATGGATGTGTTGCCTATGGTTCTGTCTTATTTATGGGAGTTTGTGGATAATTTTCCTCAGATGGCATGAAGGTAGATACCTAATAAATGGTAGGCTGAGTGTGCCTGGAATAAAGCAAAACAGGGTATCTCCCCTAGAGCAAGAAAAACAGTTTTAAGGGAGAAGCTGACCAGGTTTTTCTTTAATGTGTCCAAAGATTTTTAATAGTTTCCTTACCAGATATTTTTGAGTGGTGGCATCCCATACCTTTCTCAGACTGGAGTCTTGTTTAAAATAGCTCTATTTTTGCTTTACAGCAAAAAGCCTAAAATGTCATTGATCACTTCTAAGAGCCTGTCTAGGAGACTTCCACATTCCAGTGTCTAAACAGAAATATAACAACAGGTATTCAGACCATATAGCTTTTTCAGTGGGACACAAAGCACTTTAAATTAGGCACTTGATGATCACCTTAGAGTCTTTCTGTTATCTGGATAGGGAGGCTAGGCTCCTTTTCAGACATCAAATTTTGATGCATAGCATAGACTAAATTTCTTTTTGATGACATGCCTGTTTTGAAGAGCCTGCTAGTTCTCTATTCTAACACACCTAAATAGATAAATAAAAAGGGTTAGGGGAAACCACAACCTTGTATTTTGATGGTAGCTTACTGCATGTCTGAGAACTACAGTATCTTGGACAAGATGACAACACTGCAGACTTCTATCAAGTACTGCAACAAGAAATAAGATTTTCCTACAGCATTTTGATGGCTTCAGGGTTGCTTTGGGTACTACAGAAAACTCTGGCTCTAGTTCCATGCACATCTGCTACTCTCTGCCATTAAGGTATTCATCAGGAATAAAAAATATCCGTATCAGATATGCATAGCAGTAGGAGCACTGCTGATTTGTTCTTCTACTAAACACAGTTGATTGCTTGGCTGTTTTAATCTTCTCTCTGTCAAGGAACAACTTAATTTAATTTACAGTATTAGTCTGTATTATCTGCTACTCACATACCTGTCCCTGGTTTAGATTAGAAAGCAGCATTAGCAGGGTGTTGCCTGGTGCAGGGGGACATTGAAATGCTATGGAGGCCCGTCCCCACATCACCTGCAAAAGGCAGAAGAAGCTGGAAGCCTTTTGCAAGACCAGCTCCTGCTCCCTGTTAGTGCCATGCAGAGGTAGCTCACAAAGAGGACAGGATCAGCTAGAGCTGTGTCTCTCCTTCCTCTCCCGTATCACTCCTTGCAGAGGTGACCAGCCTGTGATACCTACATAAGGCTGCTGCTCTTGCCTTCACACCCAGGGAATGTTGGATCCTTTTCCAGGTGCTCCAGCTACAGTGTCCACACACCCTCCAGCTCCAATGTCCAGCCAGTACGTGCAGCAAAGGTGCTCCTGGTGCTTAAAGCACAGGTAGGATGACTTGGACTTCCAACAGAAAGGAAAAGTAATAACCTGGTGATTAGAATACGGCTGTAAGCCTCAAAAATGTAGGTCCAGGTTCCAGCCCTTCCACAGAAATTCTTGAATGACCACAGAAATGTCACTTAATGCAGCATACAATGAAAACAAGACTTCCTTCTCTGTGCCATTCCTCTGTCTTGTGTGTTGAGACTGTTTTTGCACAGTAGATAAGAGATACACTCCAGTGTGGCTAACTACAGAGACTGAGAGTGGGCATCTCTGGAACAATACGACACTAAGACTCTTTTCAAATGCCAGGTAAAAAAAAAAATCAAAATCTCTGAGAACCGACAAACAACATCATCAGTTCACTCACCAGCTATTGAATAAATCTATACAGTCATCTTTTGCCATGGCCATTCATGAACCAAAGAAGGAGATACACTTCTCACTTTCCCTCTTTTGTCAGTATGTGCTTTTGTGAGGCCTGGTGCCCTCACTAGGTCCACTAGGATTAAATCAATTGTATTGTACAAAACCACCATGTTAATAGTTCCTGTTGCAGGATGGAGGTAGTAGTTATCTTAGTATTTCTGCTGCATTTAGTTATTTTTATAGTTCTGCACCTTTTTTCCTGCTGAGCGAACTGAATAAAAAAATGACTTTGAAAGACATTATAATCAACGGCTGCTGGCTGCAATTACATTGTGTATTTGATGTCTTCATAAAGCACCTCTAGTTTAAACCCACAAATCTTTCAGTTTGAATTCTCTCTTGGCTCTGTTCTGTTTTGTTATTTCAGTGGTGTATTTACAGGAATGATCGCTAGAGTATATGGGTTTATATAACAAAGATATAAAAAAAAGGTATCAGAAGATTAAAATTTCATCAGCTATCTTTGCACTGGAAAAGTGACATTTTGTTCCATTTATGACTGATATTTACAAAGGCAAGCCTCATGGACAATAAAGAAAAAAAGCATTTGGGTTTCAGTGCTGTAAAAGCTTATTCACACTTGAGAAAATTATTAGATGGAGACTTTCAGATTTTAAATGGTCATAAGAGAGACATTGTAATTGTAAAGTAAGCTCAAACTCAACAATGGCGTTTTAAGTCCAAGTCAATTATGGACAAGTCTGCAGTGTTACTGCTTCTGAGCACATGAAACTTAGCTATTACTGAAAATATCCAGCAAGAAATTCTTTGCTATATATGAAAATGTATTAATATGATTTATTAAAATATATGAATATGACACTGAAAAGAAGTGAATATGATAAATTTGGAAGCTTCTATTTATTGAAATTAGCTGAAATACTTTTTTTTCTTTATGCGGCTAATGTCACTTTAACCTTTTCCCCTCCATGGTAAGAAAGTAATTTTTTTGCAGATTTTCCTTAAAGATTTAATCATTTCCTTGCAGCCTTGCCTGCAGGCTAGCAGAATCACATTCTTCACATTAGAGAGGACGGCCCCAAGGACACCCTAGGGTCCTGGCTTCTCTGACTCATTCAAATTCTCTTAGGGACTTGGACATTGCTCCTTTGGCTTGGCTTTGCAATAAGTAAAATCCAAACAACAGATCACCAGATCTTTACCTAGAATGCTTCATTCCATACCACAGACTCTCACATCTGACACAGTAAATGCAGAAGTCACTATTTAGCCATTTTTCTCATCCCCCATTAATGCTTTCCTAATCTTTGGTTCCTCAGGCTTTGACAAAAAGATGTTGATGTCTTCCCCTCTTGCAGACCTGACAGATTTAACACTAGCACGTGATGTTTGAGCCAGGGGAGAGTCCTTCTAGCAAGGACTGAGTACAGAGAGTTCCTCCCACTGCAGGGTCTTGCTGGGGGACTAGAAAGTGACTCTCCTGCATAGGGAAGCTGTGAATCCAGAGCCCGCAGTCCAGTTACCGTTGCTGCCAGTTGGCTCTGTAGAATTGTTTGAGACTTAAGCAGACTCAGTTTGCCTGACAGACTTAATTGGTGCTGGCTAGGTAAGCATCTAGAAAATTATGGCAGAATACTTTTAATGCGTTCCCACATCAACTACAAAATTAAATATAAACTAGAGCTTCCAGGGTAGAACCCTCCTTTTCTTCCAAAGACACTGGTGGTAAACACTTCATATGATGATGACACCAGGGACTAGTTTGTGTCTTTCCACCAAAAACTCTAAATTAGACCTGATTTGGGGGCAGTAAACGCACATATACTTGTGCATTCATAGTGTAATCTGCTAGAATGAGAGAGTAGGGTCTGTTCTCTGTGCATCTTTCTCTAAGTGTCACATTCTACTGTGGGGAACTGCGTAGAGTTCTTTCAAAAATGGATGGTCGGGAACAAAATTAAGCCAAATGAGACAAAGGTTGTATCTGAGAACTGTTTATTGATAACGAAAACAAGAAGGAAAAAGAGTTGCCTGAGTGAAAGACAGGTAGAAAAGACAGAAAAGAAGAAAGGAAAATGGAAAAGGAATGGGGGAGAGAAGAGAGAGGGGACAGAGAGAAAAAGAGGGCATTACCCCCAGCCAGTCAGGGCAGTGCTGTCGGTGTCCGGGCGGCGGGGGGTGTGCACGCTGCCTGCCTGCGGTCGGGCTGGTGTTAACGAGGCTGCGCAGCTCCACCGGCGCGGCTCCCGCGGCAACAGCACCGGACACGCGGTGAGTGGGCGCTTGGACAGGAGGACCAGGACCCTGGACAGGGTCGTGGCGACCGGCTGGATCGGGGCGAAGGGCAGGCAGTGATTGGTGAGCCAGGGCTGGATGCAGACAGCCCAGGCAAGGATGCGGGGCGAAGTGGCAAGGCAGCAGTCAGGGGCACAGGAAGGCGGGCCAGGTGCGAGGGTGAACCAGCGAGGGCAGGAGAGCCAGGAGGCAGGCAGGCTGGGGCCAAGGCAGAGGACGGAGTGACCACGAGGAGAACACATTGGCGAGCCGAGTGAGCAGCAGCAACCCCTGAGCAGTTGGTTTTTATACCCCCCGGCTCCTCCCAAAGCCCGCCTGCTAACAGGGATCCATTGGCCCAGTCCAACCTTCCTGTGGTGTCCATTGGTGGAGAGCTCTTCACGACCTGGTTGGAGAAGCCCCTCCACAGTGTCTCCTGCTGCCAGCCTTCTGTGGGATGTTGCCAGGCGAAGTCCCCCCAGAGACGAGGCTTCCCCCACTCCTGGCTGCCTCCTGCAAGTGGCAAGTGTGCGCTCCCTCCCCCCACATGCCTCTGACAGCCCTGACAGCCAGAGCTGAGGCAAATTAAAATGGCTGAATTCAAACTAAAGTGGCTCCTCACACTAAGCAAATTCCATAAGGATTGATGCAATTTGTTGTGTCACAGAAATATATAAATAAATAAATAAATAATCACGCCTCAAGCCCTAAGACATTTCCCATGCTCAGTTTCCTATATACTATGCCAAAGCTTATATTAACTTTCACCTCCTCGTTTGGTCGCTGTGTGAGAATAGCAGTGCATTGTCAGTTCTTCAAAACACAATTGATGTTCATTCCAGCGTACGAATGGACCTTAATCCGAATCTGTGAAGCTTTGTATCCAAGGCTCGAACAATGAAACTGTACCTCTCTGACTAGGGAATAAAGGATCTATTAAACCGACACTTCCGTTTGAATAAAGGTTGTATCAGAAACATTAGAGACACCAACGGTTGCTAGTCTATTTAGAAGCTATTTAAAATCTAATTATCAGCAGCCCGTAACATCCAGGATGTATAAATTCATACAGAAACATAATTGAATGCATGGGTTCAGAAAGGAAATTATCCTAAAGTCCAGAGTCTAGTATGCTTTATAAAGTATTTTCTTTTGAGAGTCTGGTGATGGAGTGAGTACTATGGGGCTGAACAGAAAGGAATGAGGAAAATCTGTTTTCCCTCTCCTTGCTGATGCCTCTCATGTGAAGGCTCTTTGCTAGTCTGGTTTATTTAACAACCAGCTGGGAACAGCATTACAACCCACAGTGCTGAGTAGGAGCAGAGTTAGAACCTCTTTGGGGCTCCTCATGTCAAGAATCTGTACCTGATGCCTGTCACTGTGCCAGAAAGGCATATCCAGGGCAGGGCTCCCTGATTCATAGGAGTGACTCCAATGGTTGCATTTCCTTTTTGATTTATAGTTGAAATACTTGTATATTGCTCTGGAAGGATGTAAATTTGCACTGAGTTCTCACATTAAGACATTACATTAATGAAGTATTGGAGGAGAGGGTGAATAGGAAGGCTGACTATGACTACTATCACCTGGGGGAAATAATTTTGAAGTTGATATTTATAGTGATTAAGCAATTGTTTGAGGTGTTAATCCTTCGAAAAGGCATGAACATAAACTTTAGATCTGTGACTTGTCACACTGAAGAAAGTTCTGTGGCTGCAAGTGACATTGCTTTTATGTTAACAGTGATCATAGCTAAAGTTAGACTGGGATTTTTTTTAAGCTTGGATGTGCACATTTCTTTTCTCGTAAAAAGCCGAGATTTGCTATATATTTGAGCTGACAGAGCTAAGCCTGTCTGAGGCTGTTGTGCACTAAAATTGTTTTTCACTCTTGACAATTGATTAACACAGCAAGTTCCCCAGCCAGCTGACCAGCTGATGTTTGAGAGAAATGCCATGTGTAAAGTGCCTCTTTTTACCTGTCTTTGTGCAGTGTGAAGAAAACAAATTTTAACCCCCATCCGCAGGTCCCATCATTTATATTTGCACATCTACCCCTAAAGAAAATAAAATCTCCCTGGTAAATGACTTGTTTTCAAAATAAAGAGGGATTGCACAAGAAAAACTATTCCTCTCTGGAGAGGAGACCTCTCTGGAGCATGAGACACTGGGACTGGAGCACAAAATGACATTTAAGAGCCACAAGAGCTCACTCTAGTAAAGGCTCAGCTCAGAGTGTAGTGCTCTGTCCTTTTTATTCACCCAGCTGAATTTATCACTATGACCCATAAAAGAGTAATCAGCACCGATAGGGCAGAGACGCCCTGCATGCAGTTGGTACTTACCCAAACTGCACGCTTAAGCCATGGTCTGTAAAGGTGTGTCTCCTCTCTTGCCACTCACAGAGAAGCTGCTGGGGCTTAGCTGTTCTGCTGCATCATGCAGGCTATGCAGTCAAGAAGGACGTTACGGGATCATGCCCTTATTTCAGCATTTTGGACACATCTCTGCAGGGAGGAGTAAAAGGCTGTATTTCACAGCTATGATATCATTCTTGTAAGCTATAATTCAGCATGAGCCACTATAAAACCTTTCCCATGACATCAGAGCTGTGAAATATAGCCGACTTCAACTGCAGAAAATTCCCCCGCAGGAATAATTGTTTCCTGGCAATTGGTGTTTGAAGGACTGATCCTTTAAAAGGTTGGCACAAATCCTGTCTAGGTAATGCTGCTCCCGGCAGCACTTCTCAGGAAATGTTATTTGCAGGAGCAGAGATATGGAGCCTCACCACAGGATCTGGCCATAGGGGTGACAGAATGAGCACTAGAGGAGCCTGTCAGGTAATGATTTTCAGTCCCTTATGCCTCAAAAATCCATGCAGACCTCACTAATAGCAAAGTAGTAGGTTTGCTCATGTGTCCCCTGCCTCAGACCCTGCCTGCCCAGTAAGGGAAGACACATGTGCACAGCCAGAACTGCTGTCTAATCCATCTTTCCACATCTGCCTCCAAACACAGATCATCCTGATGATACATCCATCCTGATACATGGCAGCTTGAGGCAGTGCTTAACTCACCTGGGGAGGACCCAGCCTCCTGCCAAAGCAACCTGGCAAGAAAATGGAAGTCAAAAATGTTGTGTGAGACTCAAATTTCCTCTCCCATATCACACGAAGGAAGATGTCCACTTGAATACAGCCCAATGAGCCAGGGTTAGAATGGATGTTGGCAGAGTGATAAAGGACAAGATGGTACTCGGGTTGGAAGGATACGCAAGGAGGAGAAGAGAGACTATAGACATGGAGAAAATTAAAGCCAACTCAGCTCTCCCTATCCCGGTGCCTGAACCTGCTTAACCTGCTGCCTATGTCCTGCTGTAGCAACCTGCACACTGGTTTGCCACTGTTCCATCAGTTGCACTGAAAGCAAATGTTGAACACATTGTAAAGCTTGGTCATGCCAGCTTTCCCTGTTCCTCCTCTGGGAAGGTCTTGTTGTGAGCAGCAGCTCTGTTCTTACTGTTCTGTCTCTGTGTGTATGGTTACATGTATGTGTGAATACACCCAGGGTCTGTGTCTCTCTCACAACACTCAAAGCCGTGTGTGGACACAGCTCCCATGACCTGCAGGACAGAGTTATCTTTTCCTGTAGAAAGCTCCCTGGCTAACAGGAGCTAACTACAACCCTTCCCTCTTCTCCAGAAGAAAGTAAACTGCTTCAGAATTAATTGTACTGTTTACATTCTTCCTCTTAATGCTAAAAATCTTACTCCTTCTCACACAGATGTTACCTCTTAAAGGTATTTTACCTTTTGAAGCAGTAAAAAGTCCTGTTCCATTACCTACTATTCATATAAAAGCTAAGTGGTATTTCTATATAGAAAAGTATTTGCTGACAGGAGCTCTAAGAGACTTGAATTTATTACCAAGAACAACGAGAGCCAGAAGAGTAGCTAACTTGAGGCATTGTAGGTGCTCTAACTCCTTCAGCATAGCTCAAAGGCTTATTTCTGTCTAATGTACACCTTTAAATAGACAAACACGTATTATAGGAGGAAAAATGGTCTTTGATATAGAATATGATCCAAGTAGTGTTGCGTGAAACACAGTGAAACAAACAAACAAAAATTTTCTCTTCAATTTCGTATAGACAGATTGTCATTCCACAGTCTGTCTTTACGAATACTGACAGATGCTGTATTGAATTTTGAGCTGGTTCAGGATGATTTATTGGGTTTTGATCAGAATACTGAAAAAAGCCCCTTTTTTTCAAAGAACATCAGTGAGAAAGCAAATGAAAGTTAATCAAATTATCCTTCTCTGAGGTTATAGATCTGTTTGAACTAAAAATGTAATGAAGTGTTTACAACAAAAATACATGTTGTGGAGTGCTTCTGTCAGCTAATTCTGATTTCTTCACATTATAAAATGTTCCAAAGCTGTTCATTAGGCATTTTGTATGACTGGTTACCTGACACACATAGTATATTTTCTTCCTTCTGAATAGAAGCTTTCAGCTTTTTTAAAAACAGAAGAACTGTCAACACTACACTAGGGTACTGTGTCTGTAGCTTTTTGCATGTTGAAAATTACACAGTATTCAGAGATAGAGATCATTTTCATAATTATTTTGTAGGTGCACCGATATTTTGTATTAATAATAGTAGGAAGCAGTAGCTAGTAAAAATCCACAGGTAGCAATGAACTAGCTGGGGTTTGTTTTCTATTTTTGGAAGTTATTAGTGAAAGCATTTACGTATATAACTCTGTATTTAGAGATTCAAAACTCAGTACAAAACTCTGGCAGTAGACAATGAGAAAACCAAAGTGTCCACTTCATTTCCGATGCAGTAACAAGCAGGTCTGTTAATGTGTGAGATATTGAAAAATACACACATTTATTTCACTAACCTGTTAAACTGGGCCTTTCTAAATGAAGTCGAAGGCAAAGCTCCTTAAATGTGAAGGAAAAATCCCAGAGTTAAGTCCAGTCTCTTCAGTCCATAACTATAGCAACAGAATGCCTCCTGCGAAGGCAGTGTGCAGTTTTGCTAGCATTTCTTTAATGCAAGAAGATAACCTCTTCAAGATGCCCCATCAGAAAGCAATCAGTTACATCCCAAAGGTCAGGCAGTAAAAAGAGAAGTATCTAGCTTGCCTTTATTGATGAAGGGAAGTGAATGGGGTTAAAGGGGACCCACACACACCCTAAATCCAAACATCATGACTCCTTCTCCCTACTCAATATAGATTCACTCAGATCATTTGAAGGGCCATTTGCAACATTTTGAATCAGAAACAGCCCAGGTTCTCAAGAATTATTGTTACTCATCTACTTTGTGGACTTACTTGCTGCAGTGATGACAGTTAAGTACCTTTGAAAATGCTAAAGAAGTTTTTATTTTTCTTTTCAGAGATCCTTTGAGACTGCAAAGACTATTTAAAGGAGGAAGACGGCATGAGATTGGATTCAGTGCAGTAAAGTAGGTTAGTTTGAGGACAAGACAAAAAATCATTATTTAGACCTTCTTGTGTTGCCGTGATGAGAACTTACCATTGCTTCTGGCTGCTGTTTTGGGCTGGTCAGCCCCACCAAAGTTTCTTATCTCCATTATCCAAGAGGACTAGTGGCTTTCCAGAAAAGGAAAAGGTTTTGGTGTTGTCTGGAAACAGCAGGCGAGACCTCCATCGTTCCAAAAGGAGCTGGATGTGGAATCAGTTCTTTTTATTGGAGGAATACACAGGAACTGACTACCAATATGTTGGCAAGGTAAGTTTCTTTCATATTCATCTAAGTTTTGATTTTAGAAGCACTGGAAAGCCAGCAATGGCAAGTAGGGAAGAACAATGCCTGCTACAACTTCTCGTTCGTGTTCCTGTGTGCCCAGCTTTTGCTGAGGAGTAATTCAGCAGAAAGGTTAGTATGCTTCAGCTTCAAATTGTAATCAACAAGAAGTTCTTCATTTAACCAGGAAGTCCCATGGCAAATCATTGTCAATTCTATTAAAGATTTTTCCATTTTATTTTGTGTCTGGAAATAATGCACCTTAATTATAGGCCAGATTTTTAGCTTTAAAGTGGAATATGTGTTTTCCCTTGTGCTCATTAATTTTGCTTCAGTCAAACTGTGTAAACCAGAAGAGGTTTAAGTATGAGTTAGAATTCGCAGTACCTCCATTTTCAGTGAGGATGGTCTCTACCCAGCAAAAGGCAATTGTTTCCCTTTTTATTCCCCACTGCACACAACAATAATGCAGCCATTTTCTGGTGAGGTTTCGTGGTGCCACTGGGGACCATGTGACATGACTTACACACCACCAGCCATGCTCCTACAAAGCATGGTTGAAGCACACTCTGCATTTATACTAAGAAGCAACAGGCAGCTGAAAACTAATCTCAAAGCATGCTGACAGTTGGGAAAGTGTTAAAAAAAAAAAAATTAAAAAGAAAAGTCACAACTTAACTCTGAGAACATCCGCCTTCCTGAGCAGCAGACCCCCATGTAGGTAACAACCATTATGTGAGCTGTAGAGCTAATGCACCTGTGTTAAGAACCTAAAGAGAGTATATACTGCCCAAGGTGCCACAGTCTATAGGAATCTGTCTTGCAGAATGCAGAAATTGTGCTGTTGATGGTGACATTCAAAGCAGAAACAATACAGCTTGGTTTTCCAAACTAAAATGGCGTTGTGTCTGATCTAGTTTGATCTCTCAAGCCTCTTAGCAAAGGCTGCAGATCACAGTAGTTTGACATTTTATCTCCCTCTGCAAGCTTCTGAGCATTCCCATGAGACATGGTGGCTGCTTTTCTTGCCTGCCAGTCAGCTGTCAGTCAAAGTTGGATGCGACACTCCTTTCCTGCTAAATGGCTGCAAGGCGTAATTCAAATGAAGAGCTGGTGTAATACTCATAGAACTCCAGCCAGGATAATCAGCATTCATGAAAGGTACCATTGAGCCCAATCTACAGGAAAAGGCCAAAGGCAGAGAGTCCTCAGAGAGGAGAAGCAGAGAAGGAAGATAAGAGGGTAAGAAAAAAACCAGAAGAGAGTAAGAGGAAAGAACTAGGAAGACAGAGGTGGAAGGAATGGAAGCTTTACAAAGAGGAATCAAGACGGAGAAGAGGGGGAAGTGATATTAAATGAGGGTAGAGGATAAGAGCTGGGAGAAAGTTTACCTGAAGAGAGCAAAAACAAAAACAGAAGATGAGACAGTGAAGGAAAGAAACCAACAGGTATGAAACATGGATTCAAGGAAAAAAAAAAAGGGGGCAACAAATTGAAAGACAACAGTCCTCTACATACTCTTGTGTTTCAGTCTGCTGAGGGTGGTCAGGTTATTGGGGATCTTTTTGTTCAAAGATAGAGTTTGTGGTCCTGAGGTGAGTCCTACAGTCTCTCATTTTCACTGTGAATTTTGACATTAAACCTGCTCAGCCTCCCATTCTTTCCACTGCAGAATTGGAGTACAAGCTATTGACTTCAGAGGGACTGATGGGGAAGTGAGTATTCCTGCAGGATAAGTTTGCTGAGAGACAGTTAACAAATGGTCTAGTTGGACCAGAAAACCAAGACAGTTTCAACAGGAGTCAAAAAGAGAAAAAAATGTACGTTATTTTTAAAAGTTGTTGTTCCACCTATTCATACTTTATTACACTTTCTGTTCTAAAGCACAGAAACAACACATAATGTATAAATGTCATTGATTCTGTGTTCCTAAGTCATTCACGAGTGGCCTTTCACACATCTTTCAAATGCCAGAACTGCTCACACTCTTGTAACTGAACAATTAGCCAAGAGGCATGGAAGAGCAGCCTTTTATTATTAAGTTGAGGATTGGTGTGAGGAGAAATGATAGAAACATCTAAATGTCTCCAAATTGAGGTAACCAGGCAATTTAACTGAGCAATTAAACTTGATTGATGTGGGCAAATGAGAATAAGGAGCATTTTTATGAAGCTTTTTTTTTCCTCAGAGAACTAAATGTTAACCTTAAATATGGACTTAAAAATGCTAGGAATATAAAAAAGAAATGTGAACAGCAAAATATTTTAAAACAATAGCAATATATATACATAAAAGAGAATTGTGCTTATGCCTTACTGTATAAACAGGCAGACATGAATCTTTGGGGGTTTTTGGTGTTTAGTGGTTAAAGCTAGTGGGTATTAACATCATAACTATAAAAAAAAAAAAAAGGTTCTTTATAAGCTACAGAAAAAAATATCTTTTACTCATGCTGGTCTCACTTTTGCCTTTTCATTTCTTTAACATCTGTTTAATCCAAACATCTACATAAAAATAGGAGATTTAAGCAGTCCATTGTGAAAGATTCTGAAAAACAGCTTTATTTCTATGAGCTGCCCAAATTACAGTTGTAAAATTCTGTAACTGTTTATACTACAAAAAACAAATTTACATCATAGTAGTTTTAGAGAGCAGGGAAAGAACAGTGAAAGGGAATGCATTCAGGTTTGAGATAGTAAAAAGAAAGGTAATCTCTCTGAAGAAAGCGCTCAAGGCAGTACTGAGGACAGTGCTGTAGCATCATCTGAGTCACAGACCAGAGCACTGTTGTCCTCCATACCCTGTATACTCCTCATTTATTGAACCCAGAGCTTTCCATCCTTTAGGAGTTAATTGTCCAAGCACACATGAAAGCTTTTTTGGTAGCCATGGGTACTGTCAGGTATTAAAAAGTGCTCCCCAGTTTTGTATGCCGCACGCTTCATTGTCAGCCCAAACACGCAGCTGTATCTCACTGGACAAGGATGTGCAGCTGCCAACGAGACGCTCGCAGTGTTATAAATACAAGTTGATGTTTGCTGTGGTGCTGACACCAGATCGATCGCTTTATTATCCATCCTTGTATTCCTGAATTTCATTCCTGTATATTTGTAAAATAAGGTCTTTTTAAAAAGAGTTGAAATTCACGCCTCTGGTCACACTAGTCTCAGACCCAATAATAAGGAACTTGAAGAAAAGTTCTAGACTGGAATTATTCATTGCACTGCTGAATAACTTGTGAACTATAGTTATGCATTGAAGTGTGACTGATGGGCACAGTGACATTTTAACCTGAAGATATCTTTTCTTCTGGTTCAGAAATTATAGCGCTTGGCAGGGACTCAATCCAAAAATAAAATAAAAGAATTACATGAGCATCAAAGTAGAGAAGTGTCTAGCACTACTACCTAGCCAAAATTCTCAGCATCTGGGTTGGGTTTTAAATGAGATCTAGTTGTACCTGTGGCTGCTTAGTACAATTTTAAAGGGCTGAGGTGAAATGCATCTTTAAATCACAGGTAAACAATGAAGTAGTAGTGCAGCTGTATATAAAAATATACACTGTGTTTTCTAGATATCTTCAGATATTCCAGGGGTAAAAAAAAAAAAAAAAAAAAAAAAAAAAAAAAAAAAAAAAAAAGAAAAAAATCTGCCTTATTCCAAGATTATACTCATAGGTATAGTTATTATTTGTATGCACTTGACAGCTTTGACATGGCTGTCCTACTGGCTACGTAAATCCATGTACTGGCATCCATCACTCAGTTTAGAGACACACCTAGAATCATTGTTACATAAAGGGATAGGATTCCATTTTCTTTAGGACTAAAGAAAGATCTGAACAAGTCTTAAATCTTACTCAGGAACAGCTTCTGGCAGTCTGCAATGGAAAGGACCAGCTTGCTTTCCTGGTAACAACAGGCACAACTGTGGAACGGTTTTGTAACACTCTGCCTGTCTGGCACTAAAAGGAAACTTCCAGACATACTTTTCATTTTTGCTATGTCTTATTGATGTTCATATAGTTCAAGCAGTATGCTCGCCTGGAAGCTATCTGATGTTACTACCTGTACAACCCATCATAAACAATCAACCTCTGCTGACAACTCCATTTTTCAAGGAAGATAAAGTCAAACTCCTGCTGGTATGTGGCTTGGCAAAGCAAAAAGGATACTGTGTTACTGTGGGCAAACTCAGAATCTTTTTGTTTGGTGTTGAAAGAACCACTTGGAAAGATGAATTCCCCTCTGGTGGTTTAAGGTACTGTTGACCCTGCTTTTGAGGAGGGGATGAACTAAATGTTATCACAATATCGTTTCAGCAGTGTTTTCTTTCTTTTGTCTGGTTTTACTTCTGGCTACAACTATTCTGAAGGCAAGCACAGCAGTGTATTTCAGCAGAAGCAAATGAAACAAAAGGCAGAATCTCTCCAAGCCATTGCAAGTAGAGGGACTAAGCAATGTACTGAGGCAAAATTATCTGGCTGTGAGCACACACGAGGGGCTATTTAAACAAAGAAAATTACTGTCATGTAATACAGTCCATGCCTTCTCAGCATTTTAGGAAGTAATGGGTAACATTACTCCAATGGTTAAACGGTATATCTTAATTGTATGGCATGATAGCTAGCAAGAGAAATCTTCACTTTCTCTCAGCTTTTAGTGCACTAGTATTCTGCACTTACCTTTAAAATTTTTGTTCCCCAAAAAAAACAAGATATGAAAAGTCAAAATAAAATGACTCCCCCATCTGCACTTTTAACATCCTTTATGCAGCTTTATTGGCAGACACTTGCTCAGTATTTGTTTTCCTTGCCTTGTAACTTGCACTATGATACATGCCTGATGCCTTCAGTTTCCTGTTCCAAGCACAGTGACTATTTGGTATTTTTGCAAAACCTAAAGTTAAAAGTTACCCTTGTAACTTCTGTTTATTCAGGGAGTATCTCAAAGCAATTTTCCATTCGTTTTTGATGATCAGAATAGCCTCTCTCAGGGTCTAGATTTTGCATTCAGCTTCCAGAAGAACTGTAAGCATTAAGAGCAGCCTTTTACATGTGACAAAACTGATGTACAGGGAGGTTAAGTGACCTTCTGCACAGCTAAAAGTCAGAAATTTCAAAACAGAGATTGAAAACCAAAAAAAATCAGGATTCTTAGCCCCGTCCCCACCTCCCCAGTTTATGTGATTAGGTCACCTGCCTCCCACATCAATAGGCTGAGTACTTGTTGTTCTCTTAAAAAGTAGAACAAATGCTGTGGCGCATCTGCGCTTCCATTATTCCTCATCCATCAGTCATATTTTATGTTCCACCACTTGACTTTCCCAAGTGCCCTTCATTTCTATATTGAATTGCACACACATACACACACTTGTCTTATATTCCTCTTCGAAAGATTTACTGGCGCTGATAGAAGTTTTCTGTACTCCCGGTCTCTGCAGAATAGAGATAACTCCGTAATGAGGGACAGTTGAGAGGTTAGAGGCCCAGGACGACGATCCAGAAACAGCTTGCAGGTTTTAAACCATCATATGGGGGCTAAGAAAGGAGATAATGAGCAATGGGTGGGATGGGCAAGGATGTTATTCAGAAAATGAAAAGGCAGGAAATATAGCATGGTTAATGTTTACGATCATCATAATTGTGAATCTACTTGGCATCATCCTTGCATCCAAATATATTACACAATATAAGAGCCTTGCAACCATCTGTTTCAAACAAACCGCATTTCCTACATTATGGCACATGATGGTACTTACAGTGCAACGATACATAACCTCCTCCCCTTCTTCCCATTCCACCTACAGTGCAAGCAAATCCTGGGACCCTCAAGGCAATATTTCTGTTAATTCTTATTTTTCATTTTTGTGTCCCAAGCAAAACAATTTTGTTTTCCACATGCTAATTACCCACTCATACCAGTGCTTACATTTTGGATCACATCTTTTCATAGATTATCTTGTTCTACTCTTGTTAGCAGTCTGCACATAGTCCTGAATTGTGTGTCCCTAGACTTCAAGCTATAGAAAAACAGCTGAACATATTAATCTTACTCTCTAGGGAGAGACTACATGTGAAGTTCATGCTTTATTATGGATTATTTAGATCGCTGCTCTTTGGAGCTGCAATTACTAGTTTCTTATTTGTTTGTATAGCATAGTAGCATTCTCACCATGAAGCTGCAACATCATTAATGTAAATTTTGAAGGCTAGTGACAGCTAGAAAATAAAATTCGTCTTTCAGGCCTAAAACAACCGTTGTTACTTCACCATTTGTTGTTTACAGTTGGCTTACCAAATATAGTAAACCATAAAGCTTAGAAAAATCTCTTTATTAAATTCAACATATTGTCTATGCCTCCCTTTTGTTTTGCTGCCATTTCTCTCGCTGGTGACCATTGGTTCACAGTGGGGCAGCAGCGGGTTGAGAGCTGTGGCCAGTCAGTGTAACATTTCAAAACACAAACTGAAAATGTGTTGTGATGTGAATGCCTACTGTCGATCCGTATGCGCTAATGCAGACTGTGGCTTGGTTTCTCGATTAATGGGGTGAAAGAAACCTCAGCATGCACTTGCAAGTACTTCAGGATGCAGTGAAGCTTGTAGTTATCATGAAAGTCTGAGGTGGCAAATGAAGGAAAGGAAAGAATTTCCCTCTGGAAGGAAAAGAGAAGGAAAAAATATCAGTCCTTTCTCTCTTGTCTTCTAATTTCATAAAAAAACCCACCTCCAAAAAGAAAAAGGTTGTAAAGAAATAAAATACTGAGTGAGCTGGGAGTTAAAAACTTACATTAATGGAGAAGGGGGGAAACATTAGCAAATGTTTATGTTAGAACTATAATTCCCACTGTTTTCTTTACAGAGTTGTTTATTTTGGAGTTGTATAGTTTGATAAAGACTGTGGTCCTTCTATCCCCATCTTGCTTATGCCGTGTGGTACAGAGCGGGGCTCCTGGAGAGCTCAGAAGTGGCCTCTCTGTATAGGAATGTTATCTCTTTGGCATTATTTCATACTTTGTCTCTGTGAAACATCAAGTGATCTTTCACATCCAGTGTCTGCTGGAGCAAAGAAGGCTTTAGTGTGTTTCTCAGGCTCACATAATGATCATTCAGTCATCTTTAGCATATTTGTCATCTCTGCTCATTCTATATCTTCATGTTGGAAGGCGACATCAAGTTCAGTCAAGTAATTTGCATAACTTTTGTGTTTAGCATCATGTTATCATTAATGGAAGGTGAAGTTCCCCCCAAAAGACAGAACCAAACAACATAGCTGCGCCTTTGGCTCTATGACATACTTCCTTGTACCTAGCAGCTCTTGCAATCAAGATGATCGGGGCACTGGCAGAGGCTTTAAAGGGCATGCAAACTGAGGTGTCAGAGCATCCATTCATAGTTCCTTTCCACTTCATGTAGTTTTACACATTTCAGGTCAGTTGCTTAAAGCACAGTTAATGCTGCTTACAACTGCTAAAATTACCAGTATGAGAACAACGCAATTCCCACATCTTGGGAATAACAACTGCCAAGGGGATTGCAGGCAAAGAGTTAATGCCTGTGGAAAAAAACTCTTGCATGTATATTCGTGGTAATTGTAAACTCATGTGAGCTTGAGCCTCATGCTACTTCCAGGGAGATCCTGTCAGGATCTACACCATTCACGTTATAAATATCTGTTATTTTACGTACAGAAGTATTTTATGAACAATTTCCTTTAGAATTTTTATACTGATAGTATCACACCAATTATACGTGCTTCAGAGAGAATTCTTTTCTTTCATGAATACTAGATATTATATAATTGGGAGAGCATAGACACAAGTATTCTCACCAAAAGAATTCCAGGTTCTCTAGTCAAAATTAATATGCATTCCTAGATAGGCTATGCTGGATCTTGAGCCTGAATTGGTGTGACTTCCCCTATTTTCAGAATTTAAGTACTTTCCCCAAAGACTGTGGCTTTTCAGACACAATAGAAAGAAACACTTCGTCACTGTCACCATCCTTAGATGCATCCAGTTTTTTTGATGGAAAGTGTCTCAAATTTACTTAAAAGGCTCCTGATTTGTTGGTTTTTGTCTGCTGTGGATAATGCTTCACTCTACCAGAATTTTCTGCCTGACTCAAGGGTCTTTGGGGCTTATGGGCAAAGTGCTGTTCCATATCCCTGAGCAGTTCTCCTTTATTTATGACAAATGGGTCCAGCCTAACACACCCCCTGGTCAACTCATCAATCACCTAGGTGAAGAAGTTGTCTTAGGACATTCTGCAGAAACCTGGGCTGCTTGCACACAGACATATTGCCCTTCCAGCAAACATAAGAATGATTAAAGTCCCCCAGGAGTACTATGACCTGCAATCACAGGGTTTCCTCCCTAAAGAAGGCTGCATCTGCTTCATCTCTTTGAGCAGTCTGTGTCAGATACCTGGTGTGATATCTTGTGTTGGCTTGTCCTCTTATCCTCAAGATCTCGACTGATTTGTCACCTGTTCCAAAGCAAAGCTCCATCTACATGTGCTGATTATTTGCTAATCCACCTCCTTGCCTTCCTCACCTGGCCTTTGTAAGGATCTACATCACTCTGCTGCAACGTTCAGGTCATGTGAGCTGTCCATTCACAGCCTCACTAATTGCACTTGGAGGAATATTTATTTGAAAGAAGTATCTTCTCAATGCCAGACTTGGCTAAAGTTTCCCATAAACATTTTTCTGGTTGAGGAGTCTTCCTCCAGAGGGTCCTTTTAAGAGATAAATGTATGGCCTTTTATATTGCATCTGCTGTCTCACATAGCCTTGATTATCTGGTTATATAACACAAACTTCTGTTTAGAAACGAAGTTGGGGAACATGAGAGAATGGAAATATTTTTCCTTTTCCCAGCTTCTGACCTATAGAACTAAGTGACAGGGGCATTAAAACAGAGTAAAGACTCAATTAAACCTGTGGATATGAATTAGTTTCCTTTTTGTTAAGTCTTTGTTTAAATCTGAATGTAGGTTCTCATTTGTTTTAGCATTTGTCTTTATCCTCGCTTCTCCATCCCCCTTCTTCCTCCCTGACACACACAATTTTATATAGCATATAAAATTCATACACACATTTCAGGGTTTGATTGTCAGCATCAAGCACTGAGAATATCAAAGGGTCACCTTTGTCAGTAAGCAAAGGATGAGCATTTGCTTTCAAGCGCATCCATCAGGGAGTAGTCAGAGGCTGTTAGTTGCCAAAGAAGCCTGATGTTTTATTCAACTATATCCCAGTAAAAACATTTCTGGATATTAGGCCAAGGTTTTTTTTGTTTTGTTTTGTAGTTCATCTTTCAGATAGATTCCTCCCACCCCCACAGGAGAATAGAGGTTTTCTCGGAATTAGAAATGTATGTACTCATATACCTTAATTAAGGTGCTGTATTTGCTTACAATTTAATTATGAAGCATTTTTGAAAGTTCGTGATACCAAAGAAAACATTTTTTCAGTGATTAAATAGATAATTCTGACCACTGATAAAGAGTAATCAGCTGTCCCTGGGTAAATTCCCAGAGAAATCAAAGATAAATAAAGCTGGACATATAATGACTGATTTCACTAACTACATGTATCACATAATATAAAGACTAAGGCAAATATACTAAAATTATTATTGCAGTGCATGTTTGCTGAATGTACTCTTTTCCAAAAAAAATATTTTCTCCTAATCTCAGCAGAATACCTGCTGCCATCTTCTACTGTATTAATTCCCTTTTTTAATTGGCTAATGCAGTACTGGACAGAAGTCCCATTGTAGTCAGTGGAAGGATATTAGGATATCAGAATTAATTTCCTCTGACTTGGAAAAAAGCT
Organism: Eulacestoma nigropectus; assembly: GCA_013397775.1. Classification (NCBI taxonomy): domain Eukaryota; kingdom Metazoa; phylum Chordata; class Aves; order Passeriformes; genus Eulacestoma; species Eulacestoma nigropectus. The sequence continues at coordinate 2,361,460 of VZTE01006298.1, read as the reverse complement.
GTAAAGAAACTTGGTGCTGTTGAATTGTAGGCAATTCAATTGTAGGTTCTAATTGAAAAATGAGGTTTAGGCATGCATCCCTTTATGAATTCATTGTATTCCCTTTGAATGTCATTACAAGTCAGGCACTTAATTTTCTTTAACCTCACATATGAAAGCATACATATTCCTTTTCAAGGAATTTTTACGATACCTCAAAATGCTATTTTAGCTCATATAGCCAACCTTGGAATGCAGAAATCCCCCTATTTACCCATCCAAACCTTTGATGACAGTAACCTTCAGCTGGGGCATAATAACAAAAACCTGAGAACAATTACATTTTCTACCATTGCAGCTGGATTAAGGATAGGCCATCCTCCCACCCTCTAAACTCTAAATACAGCAAGCTGTGGCAAAGCCACAGTATTGCTAATCTTGATTCCAGTAAAAGGATACTCAGTCTTTCCATAAACTAACACAGAATAAATTACACCCAAGGTTCCCAAATCATGTTATAATCATTACATACAGAACTGGACATTGTTAATGTTTTACTGCAGGGAGAATGTAGAAGCATCAAGTAGTGATCTGTCTAAGATCAGACAGGAGGACTGTGACAAAAGACAACACTAAAACCTGACAGTGTATTTGCGGCTACAAGCCTGTCTTTCCCTTACATATCTTGTGTTTTTGTCAAAGAGATCTCTTAAAGGTGCTTCACTGAGTGAACCTTGTTTGTATTTTTTTTTTTTTTAATACCAAGAAAATCATCAGTGATGTCTCAGACTAAGTTTCCCATTTAGTCTTTAAGACTCACACTTGAGGCCAATGACTGACTATTCAGTTAAGGTGGTAGATTTGCAGTGGTGGCAATGTCCATCTCCTGACTTGTACAGCTCTTTCAAACATTCAGAGGCTTGAATTTTTGTTCCCGATCGCTCAATTATATACACTAGATAAAATAATTTTTAAATCTATTCTAATCTTCTGCTCAGCTATTCAAGAGAGTTTTCCTAGTACTTGAGCTAGGTTGTGACAAATCTGGAATTGGCTAAGCCATTTTTATTTTTTAGGAAGTGAATGCTGATGTCTAAACTAAAGCAAATCCTCATGTCTACCAGCTCCTTTTGCTATCCCACAGTTTGAAAACACTGGCAAAAAGAAATAATGCTTGCTTTGACAAAGAAATCCAGATGATTAAATAGATGGACCAAAAGCATAAAACAGGGATTTTAAACTGCCTTGGCCTTCCTTGAGAGAAGAACAAGATCTCCACGCTTTTGTGAGGGTAATTGCAGAAGTCTGTATGATGGTCTATTGTTACCATCACTACTGTTTAGCTGAAGAGAGCTCTTTGATCTTTCAAAGGCATACTGAAACCCAACTGCTCTAAGTAAAATTGGGAAAATTCAGTATACAACCATGGATTTTTTTTTTTTTTTTTTAAGTGAGAGGTCAGTTATTACTCAGAATCAGAATTGTTTTGAGTTCCTTAGAGTCTGAAAGGAAGACTGCTTCTTTCTTAGTGTTATATAGTAGTTCAAAGAAAAGCAAAAAGTTTGATAAAAGGACATGGAACTCAAGGACCCATATGTATAGAGATCAGACTTGACACCATGGTCTCTTGCTCCTTACAAGTTAAAGACCTGTTTGTCTTTGTAAAGGCAAACTCTGTAAATTCCTGCTGTACTTTGGCTTAGACATAAGAGGAACAAATAAAACTGCATTACCATAGAAGTGCTAAGCAGCACTCAGCTCAGGAGAACGTGGAGGTACCTTTACCTAGTTTGCAGCTTTGCCACATATTCATTAAGATCTGATAATCAGTTGCCCCTAGAGAGAAGGGCCGTCAGAATAAGGAACCTTGCTAGTTTGATGTACTGCAGCACAGGACAAAAGCTCTTGTGCCGTTGTCCCTGTTTAATCACAATGAAGAGCAGAAGCAACTGGGGAACCCAAGAGGAAGAAGACTTGAGAGGCCCCAGGCACTGTTGAAAGGATTAACATATTCCAATTGATTTTTTGCAAAGCTGATTAGCTGTGGCTGCATGTTTGCACTTCAGGTTAGAAAACCCATTTGTGATTTTGAAGGGTGTGTAATAAAGGTGTGAGTCACCAGAGTATGGATGTTTATTCTTAGCTCCATACATTTAAAACAGAACAACAGGTTCCCAACTACACTTTGGGCAGCGTATTCCTTAAACCAAGGATTCCAACATCAGCCAAACTGTAGTCCCTGTCTATCTCAGGCCATGTGGCCTCACATATGGCCCTCACAGGAGACTTCCAGCCTGCCTGGACCTTCCAGCCTGCCTGAAGGATGTGAGCCTGAGGTTCCAAAGTGAGAGAACAGGTTACATCTTGTCTCTGGTTCAGTGACAAATTCTTATTCTGTTGCCCTTTGTATTTCTTACTCATTTTATTTTTTTCACTCCAGCAGCCTATATTCTTATTATAGTGACTTTTCTGTGTTCTGTTTGTTTTGAAATCAAATGCCACTGTCTTTTATACTTAGTTTGCCTTTTGAGTACCTGGTTGCTTCTGGATCTTGAAATATGCTTAGTGCTTTTTGTTCTATTCATTTTCTGAATTTGTTCATCTCCACAAAACTGCTTTTAGCCTCTCTTAGTGTCATTCATTTACAGGGAACAGGCTGGCACTGCTACTTTTGAGAACGGATGACAAAGTTCACTGACATTTTGATACTCTCAAGAAACAGAAAGACAACATCACCGTGACATTTTTTTTTAATTTCTCCTGCAATTCTTGATATCAGGACAATATGTTTTGCAGATGATACTGCTGTTACTGAACACTTACAGCTTTTTCACCTGTTTGCAGTGGGTGCGATTCTAGCATTTTTTTGTTGTTGTTCTTGAATCTCATGCCTGCTTTCTTTTTTGTTTTTTTTTTAAAGCCAGTACTTAGGTGAAAGGATACCCTTAGAGAATATTGTTATTTTACCCTTTGCATGTTATGCACTGAGGTGGTTATCTTAAAAAAGCATTCAATTCATGTTTTAATAGTTCAAGTATTGAATTCCCATATCCTTTACCCTTTTTTATTAGTAGTATTGCAGTATTTACTGAGTTTTTCTGCTAATCTGCCTGTTTGCATGCAACCAGGGCTGATATGCTTTTTGTAAACAAGGTGTCTTGCGGATATGTTCTTTCTATAAAAACACAGCCTGCTATGTTTTATTATATTAATAGGATTCCACAGCTGAATGAGCCAGGTTTTGAGGTTTTCCTGGGTTTGCTATATTAACTCTTATGGATCAAAAAAGTAAGCACAATCAAATAGATATAGTATATTTTTCAGTAACTCCAAAGAAACCGACACCCTAAAATGCAAGAACCTCCTATAATCTCAGTAATTCTTCAGTGCTCTATTTCAATAATTTTTTATAGATTTAATGTTTTCAATCAGGAGATGGACTACTCGATGATCCTGATAAATCCGTTCCAACTCAACATATTCGGTGATTCTATGATTTTTGATTTCAGTCTTACCCTTTATTATGAGAATATGCTACGGTAGAAAAAGAAAGCTATTGAAAATAGAAGGAATAGAAACAGGAAAAAAATGCAATGTTCATGAAATAGGAGTTACTAAGGAAAAAATCTAATAGACAATGCATGGTCATAAAATGGAAGGAGAAGGAGCAGGAGAAAGAGAAAAAACCTAAGTGTTTTAGTCAAGAAGAACTAGTTTGATACAGCAATGAAAATAGCAAATCTTTGTACTCATTTCTAACGCAGATAGGAAAATATTAACATTGTTGTTCCAAGATCTATGTCCATTTGTACAGAAGGAAGGCCAATTGAAATGCAGCATTTACAGAAAACCAGCTAGGAGCATCAGCCCTTCATACCTGGCTTTTTCTTCACTGGCTGTTTTTGGAATCCACTTGACTTGAAAACAAGATACTGTGGTTGTAAACAGGTTTCCAGCTGAGGACTCAGAAGTGCCTATTTTGCAAGCAAAGCTGTATATAGACTGGGAGTCTAGCAAAAAAAAAAAATAATGACAGCATGTGGAATTATTATCTATAAATGCAAGATGAGGAAGAATGTATGTATGTGGGAGGAGGCTCTTAAAACAGAAAAGGAGTGCTGGCACAAGAACAGCACATCTAGTTTGGCAAACAGGACCTTTTCTGATCTCCAGAGCAGCTGTTTCTTCGAACAGGATCTGTGTACCTGTTGCACCTTTTTCTTTGCTAGGCATGGTGAAAGCCAAGCAAGATAAAACTACATAAAAAACCTCAAGCACTCAGGAATCAGTCACACTGAACCATATTCAGGTTTACTGTATTAACTATAGTACAGGAACTGTACTTACCATACTAAACCAATCACTTACTGTAGTTAGCCGACTCAATTATTCTATAAACTGTGACATCTGTAAGGTCAAGAAAGTGATGAAAAATGAAGACCGCTGATTGTTTAGGATAGCACATCTCAGGTTAGGGAGGAGATACGAGACAGTGGGAATCTACTTTTAAGTACCTAATGGTAACAGTTTAAATACAGCCCCTGTGTGAAAGCATTGTTCCTGACAGCTGTACATCAGGAATCATGGTACGGTGTTCTGAGAGCACTGGGTCTGTTTGAATTTCTTTTTAATCTTGTCCAATATTTTTTATTGTTTTATTTTCTCTGAAAATGGCAGTTGGAATCTTACTTCAAAGTCCATATCTTGATTTTTGAGGCTATAGAGTATAAATCTTCGTATAATCTTCAAATTGCTTTATATAAGAATAGAAAGAAATCATCTCTTCTAGTTTCTGTAAGCACCAAGATGATTTGGAATCACTGTAGCGTCTTTTCCCATTGTCTTCCAAACTACTTTTAAGCATCTAGCCATCTAATCATCAGCTTCAGCAGTCTAACCTCTATCTCAGTCCACTGGCCTGCTCTAAATAGTTCTAAAGTCCATTAACTTATTTCAGTAAATTTTATAGAGGAATAAATGTGTCAAAATCCTTAATCTCATGTACAGTTTGAAGAACAGTAGCTACATCAGGCAAATAAACCTACTTTTTGCTTTGACTGGCTGGTCAGCTGGCTGTTCCATAGATACATATATAAACCACCACCAAATGTGGTCCATGATGGTTCTTCTCCAGGAAGCATGTAGGGAACATGAGAAGCAGCACAATTTTGCAGTTTCTAGAGGAGAGGATTTAAGGACAAGGGCCATAGCAGGAAGTATCCAGCACCATGCAGTGAGGTGAGTGATATGAGGGAGACAGGAGGCTTTGGCTCAGGGCTGATTTAGATAGGGAGGTTATGTGGTATGTGGAAGGATGCAGAGCTCAGCATAATTGAGACCAAAAAACCATGGCACACACATCCACAGGAAATCTGTCATTTCTGGTGATGCTGGATCTCTTCATGGACCTTCTGAAGTATCTTTTGGAAGAAAGGATCTTTTATGTCTTGAAATAAATTATTTGTGTAGGTGTTTGCCCTGATGATACAGGATATATTTTGTGTATATGGAGGTATATGGGACCCATACGTAGTGTTTTGGGGTTATTTTTTGTGCATGAGAAAGAAGTCTGTACTTAAACTTCAGCAAAATACATATAAATACTTACTACCTAATGCGCAAAGTCAGTGATGTTCTCCTCTTAACACAGAGTCACCAAGTAGAGCGATAAGTTTGGTGCTGATTATTTGATGGTACTAAAGGTATTGGTTATTACAGTAATTGAGGGGTTTTGTTGATGCTGTAGGGGTAAAGAGCACCAGGAGAGCCAAGGAAGAGTGCAAGGTTGTTATTACTCTTACTATTACAGTATTAGCAGTCTCTTTTTGTGTGCTTTGTTTTTTCTGAATGCTTCAGTATCGCGCTGTGTAACCTCAAGCAAGACATGTAGTTGAATTTGTTCATTATTAGACAGTATTTTGAATATATTAAATTTGAAGCAAAATCATGTGCTATGAATACTCTCAGGAGTAAAAACATGATTCTCTTCGTTAGCTACCTACCAACTGCTTGCTTACTATTTTAATAGTTGGTCTCCATTAATGTGTTAGGAGACAAAAATGTGACCACGCCAACCCCAGAATATCAAGTCCTTCTTAAAAATACAAACAAGTAATAAGATCCAACAGGCAGCTTATTTGTGGATAATTGTAGGTTGATGGTCCAGTGTGTACATCCCAAGGTCAGTTGACTTTGATCTTTGCAGAGATTCAGTAACTGCTCTGAAATTCAGTGACAAGCATGTAATATTCACAAAAGGAAAGGGAACTTGGTCTGTAGGGTGAATAGAAAACCATTTTACCCACTGAAGTGCCAGGTATCGTAACCAGCAATATGACATTAGTGGGAGCTAAACTGCAATTTACAGCTGTCTTTCATAACCTAAAGCCACTTCATAAATGAGATTAACTATGCTGTTTAAATCAGCGTTACAGAATGAGGTAGAAGAGGGGTGTTATTTAACTCTGGAGAATAGCCATGGCCTGCAATTTCAATTTTTTGGAATTTAATTACCACAGCAGTAATAGTACATTTTCAGTACAACCTTGTTACAAATATCCGTGCTAGAAAGCCGCTTCTCTCTAGTGTATTCCATTTAAACACACAAAAAGTTAGTGGTTAGTCTTAACATATTAAAGCATCTGGGATCTCACTTCGATTATTCAGTTTTGGTCCTGATGTTTCATATCAAGGTGAATTTAGCATGTTGAGAAAAGGGCCCAAAGGTCACAGCCCAGCCCTGACTGTCCCTGTCCCTCTGCCCAGAGCCCAGGACCCCAAGTCAGCCCCATGGCCCTGCCCCAGAAACACCACTGCAGGGCCAGTCTCCAGCTCCCCACAGCCCTGCCCAGGCATCACCATTCCCAGGAGGTGCCCAGCACCCAGCACTGAGGCCATCCTGGTCACCTGTGGCTACCCTGCTGCTGTCTGGGGTGGTGGGACAGGCCATGGCTGCCAGGCCCTGCCATCGCCCACCTGGGGAGATGCTATTCCCTGCACCGCAGCAGTTTATAGTCTTGTTGCAAAAGCACTTGGAAGATGCCCTTAAATTCTTCCCATGTGCTTTGCTGAGGGAATTCTTGAGTATGTAGAATGGGTCTAACTTAATTTTTAAAATCCTTGTAAAATTTTCCTGGAGTATTACTTTAAAATGACGCAATGCTACCTATTGGAGATGAACACAAATGCTGTCAATAGATTCAGTCCAGAAATAAATAAAAAAAATAAGATGTTCACGTAAAAATACTTTGAGCAGATTTCACTTCCCTTTTCCTTGATGTTGTGCTGAAGACAGTCCATCTTCCCTTGGAGATTTTGGAAGGCTCTGCCAGAGATACTGTGGAGAATGAGGCTACTCTGGATTGTGGCTAATTTTGAGAAAAAAAAAACCCAAACCAAAAAACAACCAGCTCTCATTTTAAAGTTATTATCTATATGACAACAAGCAGAATGTCTGATACAAGGAGCTACTACTGCAGTCCTGAGTGCACTTCAAATGCCTCTTCCTTCAGGAGGAATGAAGCCTTCCGCATGTCCAGGCAGATGTATTTGAATGGTTTGGGCCAAGATATTTGGAAGAAACAGAAGAAAGATAGAGGCTGGAGAGTTTTTATCTGACTGTAAGTCATTGAAAGCAAACCAGATGGTTCACTTTACAGTGGTATTAAAGTAAAATGAGTAAAAGTATGCCTAGGGCATAGTAAAATCTTTAATTTGTCATTCACCCTCAGCCTTAGCCAGTGATTGATGGACAATGTCTCAAGAGTGTCAAGATTAGATTCTGAATGAATCGATTTATTATAATATTAATACAGTGCAATTGCTGATACATTTACTTTTTATTGCATAGACTTAGTCCTTCACCATTTTGCTTACCTTTGGGGTATTTTTCAGTTCAGCCACCAACTGAAATGAACACCCTTCAGTAACACTTAGTTCCTAAGGAAGCAAAAGTTTTGTCTTAAAGTGGAGTCTTTAAAAAATTGGCTGAAGTAACTTTGTCTTGAGGAATGGTAATATGATGCAGCCCAGATATGTGAGTGCTGTGTCCCAAACATTTTATTCTATCCCATGACTATCTACCGTGGCCCTTTTATTTGACTAACTTTATGCAGAGGATAATGGACACTCTTTTGCGATACAGGTGAGTAAACAGAGTGAAGCTATAATATCTTATATTGGCTAACAACAGTCCTGCTAAAAGCATCTGCAGTATAATTTATGCACATACTTCATTACAGCAAACTTTCTTTGCAATGAGGTGTCTGGGTAGTGAAAAATAACTTCAACTTAAAAGCAAAATGGGGTTGTTATTATCATTCATTTCATCCTCATAACCTCACAGTAGTGTTAAGTTTTATATACAAAACCCATCAACTGTATTTTTAAGTACATCTCACCTCCAGGCCTTTCTTCAAGACTCAATTTGCACCATTTTTTTGTCCTTTAATTTTATTTGCCATTTTTTTTTTGTAATCTGGTAACGGTAGCAATTTCCCTCTTCATATAGGTCACACAAACAGAATATTACTTCCAAGATAAACTGACACTTTAGAAAAAATAAAAGAGAATATTGTCTTTGCCTGGGTAGAACTTTTCTACCAAACAAAGAGTCAAGGACAGATAAAGTAATCTGAAGTAATAAATCTTTTTTTTTTTTATATTTTGCTCACTGTGGGAATCCAGAGTACAGAGAATATTTCTCTGCCTGTTTTGAAGGATTCTACCCCCCTGGACAATACAGTTTTTGACCTTCGTCCATGGAGAAAATTGTCTACTCTCTGGGAAGAATTAGAATCCACACTGGTGTGAACTAGGTGATAGAATATTATGTAAGATTGTCACAAGGTGAAGAATTTAGAGGTTTTGGGTTTGTTAATATAGTAAATAGATAAAAAGTAAAAACTCCAAGATGGAGGATAGTTATTGTTTTCCAGCCCTCCTTCTTCTTTTTCTAGTGCTCCATATTCTGCATCAAAAGTAGTTTAGGATGACTGGATAAAGAATTCTGCAGTTCCTGTCTACGTGACAAAGTGATCTATTGAATATTGGTGGAAAAAGGAAAATATCTTTCGTTTTAAGTTTTCATTGGGCAATTTACTTTTAAAAAGGCTGTGCAGTCTTGATAATTCGGCTTTTCTTGCATTCTCTGCTTTGTGCTATGTCTGGGTCACATTAGTAGCTCTATCTCTCTGATAAGACTTAAATAAACGACTATCTGAAAGCAGTGAATGGTGAAGGTCCCGTTCGTCTCTCAGACTACTGGCAAAGACTCTGGGGTCTCCCCCATCAGGGGAGACATAATTTAAGGCACAGAAAGTGTCAGCTCACAAGGGAATGTTGCAAATTTATTATCTGTGAGAAACTTTTTTAGAGATCTGCTTGGCGCCTTTTTTTTTTTTGCCCTTTTTTTTTTTTTTTTCTGAATAGACAGGAACAAAATCCAAACTATTTTGGTAATTGTCAATTAATAGTCATTGTCCCAGGAATTAAGCAGGGGATACAGGTCTATCCCACAAATACCTTATGGTGAGAACTATCCTCCTTTCCTGAAATCAAATAGATTTCAATCTTACTTTTAGAGGCCCTTTGTGACCAGGTTCAGGAGGGCACACATGATGATACGCAGTAAGTTCATTGTTGGTTTGAAGAACAAGCATTCAGCCAGCCTTAGCTCTCTGTATTATGCATGTAGGACATGACCTCCCGCAGGTCAAACTCTCACAGTAAATAATCCACATACAGCCTGGCTAACTTAGTTTGTTCTGTCATGTCATAGGAAAGTTGTAAAACTAAAGATACCAAAGTTGGAAAGGGTTATGTTAGAGGGAGCATTTATTTTCAAAAGTTAGTGATTTAGATGGAAGTCTAAAGATTGAATCTTGGATGAGGATCATCTCATTCTCAGTGTTGATGACACCGACATATACTTTGTCTTGGTATCCAGAGTCACAGTGGGTCTTACACAGGTGGGTTAATTTTGGAGGGGAAGTGGAAATTTAATAAACAATTGACATGAAAATATCATACAAGTTTCTATTTTGAGTTCTTTAAGTAGTCTAGGCTAGTTAAAGAATGTTATGGAAAACTATTCCCAGTGGTTCCAACACCTTTTCTATCATGACCTTTTTTTTGCTACTTTGTTCATTGAAACCAAGTTTAATTAAAATGATGATAAAAATGAGCTTGAGAGTTCAGCCTTTACCAAGTCCCAAAACAGCACTATTCCATGACTCATATCAATTCATAAGAGTCTGTTACTGAGGGCTGGTTTTGTCCCATTCTGATACAGACAAAGTTAAACAGGTTTTCAGGGCAGACAGAAGTTGAATTTTTGATGTGAAACAATCATAAAAATACACAGTTTTAAAATAAAATTATTTTCATGCCTTTTCTGTTGCAGGTTGCCTTTGAGGAAAATTCTATTCAAGTAACATATTGAAATTGCATCCTGCAGTAGACTTCTAGTCTGACTTCTTAACAAGCTGGTCTGATAGATGTTTTTTAGAGTCTGAAGTTATGTCTAGTAAATAATATAATTCCTCTAGGCCCCCTGGCCAAGGAAATTGGCTAACTGAATAGGACTCAAGAGACCTAAACTCTATTCCAAATTTCAAGACTAGCCTTCTGGGAAACTTTGTTATCCAGAAAACAGAGCAAATGGTATTGACTGGTTTTGTGAAGGGATGTGAAATCTGTTTATGAAAAATTCTGCACAGAACCTACTTATTGCTATTTTTATTATCAAGAGAAAAGACTCTGTTGAAAATTACACAGAATGCCCATTTTCTCTCTGAAGGAGAAAATTTAGAAGAGTGCTTCTGCATGTCTGCTAATGATTAACCATGCCACAGTTACGGTATTTTGTATTATTGGACAGTCTTGGAATGTGTGGTGACAGAGAGTTTTGCCCTTAAAGGCAGAGATTTTGCATGGAGCAGGCTTTCTCTAGGGATCGTTGGCATATGCACACACAGTGGAGCACTGTGCCACCAAGTGTGTTGTCTGTGGATTTCTGATCTGAGCAGAAAGCTGGAGGAAGCCCAAAACATTGACCATATGGTCATGCTGGAGGCAGCCCTTCCAGCATGGTAGGGGCATAGCCAGGCACTGCTGGAGTCTATGCCAAGATTCTTTAAATCTACAAATCTTTCTGTCCTCGGCATGCTATCCAGCAATGCTAAGTGCTTTGCAGCACACTCAACCAGGGGGTTTTTCCTAACTTTTATTCAGGAAAAGAGAAGCAAAGAGCTGGTTGAGAAAGTCCAGCTCTCCTGACTCATAAACATGTTTTCTCTATTTCCAGGAATCTGCTACCTAACAGATTTTTTTTTCCCGTTAGTTTCATCATCTGTGCTCTGACCTTAGAAGCCATTTTAGTGTTTCAATTTTTTTAATTTTTATTTTCTGTACCAATAAAATAAGTTGTAGTTGGGTAGCCTGGATTTTAAGTCCGGGGGAATAAATAAGGCTTTATCAAAGGAATGCTCGTAAGGGTATGATTTAGTCAGTTATACCTTTTGTGTCACTCAACAGTATTTCAAGAGATGTGAAAATCATCGGGAGAAGTAAAAGATGATGGTTTGGGCAGCTCATGCTTTGTATGTTAATTACCATCATTCTCTTCTTTCCCTTTCCCCCACCATGTTTCAGCTTTGTCCGTGCCCCTTTGGATAAGGCAACTCATCTCTTCATTTCCAGTGCTGTAATGGTCTATTATATCTACCTGCCTCTGCCCTTAGTTTGGCAGATCTGTGAATGCATGTATTTATCTGCTGTTTGTGTATGTATTTGTTAGGTTATTTTATTGTACACTATGCGATAAATTACATAATGTCCCAGGGCCATAAGTGCCAAGGACCCAGAATTTAAACTCAAGAAATAGCTTGACTAGCCACTTTTTAATTTTTTGCTTACTGCAATTCCCAAATCCACTGGTTTTCCACTGTAGGATATCACTGCCCTATATAATCCTAAGATTCCACCTAAGCCACTAGCATTTGGATTTGATTGATGTATATTTAGCTTGGGAAAGTGATCTGCAGCTTCAGTTTGTGGTTATCCTCAGGCAATTTCTTACAATATTGCAGACCATTTCAATTCTGACATCAAGACACAACTCTGTCTACTCACTGCTTCTACTGTAGTATCAACTCATTTCCCAAAAGCAGTGTACAGCCTTCTGGCTGAGTATTACTGGTAGGAAAGCAGATATCATGATATCAGTTAAAGTATCTAGAATTGTGTCCCAATTATTTATTTATTTTTCTTTCTTTTCTTATTTTTTTTATTCCCATTTCACCACCAGCTGCATTCAGACCAGGATAAAGGAGATGGATCACTTAAATACATCCTTTCTGGAGATGGAGCAGGAGACCTCTTCATTATCAATGAAAACACTGGTGACATCCAGGCCACAAAGAGACTAGACAGGGAAGAAAAGCCTGTATACATACTCCGTGCCCAGGCTATAAACAGAAGGACTGGAAGACCAGTGGAACCAGAATCTGAGTTCATCATTAAGATCCATGATATCAATGACAATGAGCCAATGTTTACAAAGGACGTTTACAATGCCAGCATTCCCGAAATGTCAGATGTTGGTAGGTGCTAACTAATAACTGATTTCAGTGTCTGGTCTGGCTTCTTTCTGTGGAGTTATTGAAGGGCCCAGTGTTTACAGGTGTTGGGTAGAGACATGTGCTGTTTGAGTCTGGAGTAAAAGCATCTCAGACATTTAAAAAAAATAAAAATCCAGGAAAATAGTGGCAACAGTTTGCTGGAATAAGAGGTGTCAGCGGGGTGAAACATGCTCCCTCTGTTTTAGCACAAAAAATGTAAGTTAATACCATCTGGTTTAGCATCAATAAAAAGTTAGTCGAGCTCTTTTACATGGCACCTGAGTTTAATATATGTTGTTAATATGATTCAGTAGCACTGTAGTAATATGGTATTCTATGGTCACCTCTGTCAATACCACTCCTAGATCTGTTCAGCAACCCTTCTTTAATTCAGGAAGGTAAACAAAATGGAAAAGGGCAGGTACAGAAGGGATTGTACACATTTCTATCACCCACTGGTTCCGAGATACGCCATTAACTTCCTGTGACCTTTGTTGTTCTTTGCATGCAAAAAAAAAAAGAGCTCCAAAGTCCCTTGAAGTCCACTGAAATCTTTCTATTGATTTAAAATATATTGAGCTGTAAAAATCAATCAAGACGAGAAAAAAAAGAACTTCCTTGGAAAATGATTTTAGGATGGGATCTTTTCCTGAGAAGTTGACAGGTTTTGATTCTTTGGTTCTTAGGGAAGTCATTTTGATTTCTTTGTCAGAGAGCAATGGATGGTTGAATTCCAAGAAGCACATTTTTAATTTAAAATAATGTCCAGGGAGAAAAGCATTAATTAATCATGATCAAGAATGAGATTAAAATAAAGCTCAAGCAATATGAAAATAAAGACTTTGGGGCATACTCTCTCCCCTCATTCATGGGACTTTTCATGTGGATGAAAACTCAGCTGGGGAAGTGAGAACCTAATATTCACATTTTAATATATGAACACTTTATTCACAAATGGATTTAAATGCCAAAATCTAAGCTAATTTTTTGTTTCTTAACACTTTACCTAGGATTCAACACTATTTTTTTCTCTAGAAGACACATGAAGAACCATATTTACATTCCTATGCCAAATACTTTACGAGCATGAGTAAATTTGCAGAAGTATATTCTTGACCTAGATTCAAATTCTGAATGCTTTCAATATCTGGAGAAGGATGCATTTCTGTTTCCTTCATGAGAAACATGATGGAGGATCCACATATCCAGTCAATAACTGTGTTTGAGTGAGTTGAAAATAAGACAGGTATCATTTTGAGTTTATGTCCTTCATGAACAGAGAAAATCCTACAAAATAAGAATATTTTTAACTTCCTGCCACAAGTCTGACCTTAACATGAATTTTTTTTTTCTCTACATCGTAAACTGTCTTAGCCATGAAAAAAATCTAATAATTTTTATTTTCTTTAATTTTTCGTTGCAGGTACCTTCGTTGTGCAAGTCACTGCAACTGATGCCGATGATCCTACATATGGGAACAGCGCTAAAGTTGTCTACAGCATTCTCCAGGGACAACCATATTTCTCCGTCGAATCTGAGACAGGTCAGAGGACCTTATCTGTCGCTCTCTGACAATGTCTGTAATTCAAAATTACATGCTAAGCCAAGCTAGGACATATTAGTAAAAAAACTTTGAAGAGATTACATCTTACTCAGTGCAGAATCTGACAAATTTAATAGAGGGATACATCTGTAAACATGACACCTACGTTATTTTAATCTTACCAGCAAAGTCTAATAAATACAATTAGTACTGGATGTGAATCAGTTTTCAATCATTTTTAACAAGCAGTGGGTACAGAGACTGCAGTGGATGCTTAAATTAAACCAAATAGGTTGGCTTTTAGATGAAAGAGAGAAACAGGTGGGTGTGGAAAAAAGTGCTTAATTCTCATAGATCTTCATAATTGCTAAATTAAGACTAAGGGTTTGTTCAGGTGAGTTTTTTCTCCGTCTGCTTCTTCAAAACTTGTTTAAAGTAATTATAATTTCTGTACATCTGCAACATATCACTTTAATGCTAATTTTATGAAAGAAATCTTAATTAAGAGTAATGATAGAAGAGGTAAAATTGACTGTTGCGCTAAACTCGAAGGTCACAAATAGAATCCCAAAGTTCTGAGTTCTGTTTTTGGAAGATGTTTAAATTATACACAGTGACTGGAATTTTTAATGGTCTGACTAACAGACAGCTTTGGAACCTGTGCATTTACAACATATGTACTCTGTCTGATTGAATCTGGTGTACCATCGACTACCTGAGTACACAGATAGTCTCTTCCCAAGCTTTCTGACTAAGTTTTCCAAAAAGAAACAAATAATCTCAAGAAACTCCTTCAATGGAAACATCCACTGTGTTAGGTTGCTGGAAGCTTGGGAAATTGGTTCTCCTCAGCATGCTTACAGAAAAGCAATAGATTATCCCAGACAATCAGGTTTAGAGTTGTTTCTTAGATAAATTTTAGAGACTCAGGCAAGGAAAAGGAAAGAGGGACTATATGTCTCAAACTGAGCTGAAAGGGTGTACACAATTCTGAAAAGAGGGAGACCCAAGTTCAAAGGGAGCTTCCCTTCAAGCATAAGGTATTAGATAACACAAGCCAGGGTTTTTGCACTGATTCATTCTTTCTGATTTAGACAGTACATTATGTGCTCTTCTAGAGTTATAATAAGGATAAAGTAGCTGGGAGTTCACCAGTAATAAACTCCTGTCAAGAGGTTTGTATGGGACACGGGAAGCTAAATAAACCACAGATGATCTTCCTGCCATGGAAATCAATTGCAGAACTCCTGGGGTGAAACATGTCTCTTTCAAAGCCACTATGAATTTTGGCATGGATTTCAGTACTTAAATTTCACCCTTTTTGCCTACAAAGGAGTCAGATCTTACCTTAAGAGACCCAGTGAGAAGGCAAACATTTTGCTTCATGGTAAATCTGAATGGCTGAATTTCAGTAGGAGCTGGCCTTATAACTGATACTTGTGCCTTTGAAGAAGGAAGTGACTGGAAAATCATTTCAATCAATGTAAAAATAGAAATATGTATACTCAGGCATGTTTGGATGCTCATAATTTTCTTAATTAATTTCTCTTCTTCCATTTAATATTGTTGCACTCTTTAATGGTGTCTTGCTGAAGTTAGCTTTTCTCTTTTTTTACCACATCTGTCAAAATAATGAACAAACAGCCTTTTTCCAGTTCAGTAAGAGATATTAGCATGGAACTGAAAGAGGGTAAATAGTTATGTAAAATAACATGGCTCACAAATAAGTAGAACATCTTTCTGTGGGTACCACTAATACTGTGTCTGTCACATAGGCAGTAGCCTGAGATGTGACATGACAAGTCTGTAATTTAATGAATCATCTCGTAACAGTAAATATTTGTACTGGGCAAAGTTTACTTACTACACAGAGATTGTTTTGTTCTTTTGATAAGAATTTCCATCAAAGTCACTACCTATGAACTCTCCACTCTTTAATTTTCATGTTTACAGGCATTATTAAAACTGCTTTATTGAACATGGACCGTGAAAATAGGGAGCAATACCAAGTGGTCATCCAGGCTAAAGACATGGGAGGCCAGATGGGCGGATTATCGGGAACCACCACCGTGAACATCACACTGACTGATGTAAACGACAATCCACCTCGCTTCCCCCAGAGTATGGAATATTTACATTCTATGTTGTAAAACTAAAATGGACAAAAATGGTTCTTGTTTTGTTTTTTGTTCACCTTAGATATTTTTTTTTCTATTGTGAATTTATTGAGTATCAAACTTCCTTTAGGAAAGCAAAAGCGAGCACATAACTAAGCAATAGCATCATGCTAAGGTTAATTGCTGTAAGTGGGAAACAAATATTTAATATTTTTACTCCAGTTGCAGTTGATGGTCTGAAAGGTGAATTAAAGCGCAGAAGCAACTTCTATTTTTTCTGCCTATTAAGTAACTTTGATCAACATAATTTGTATTTCTTGTTCACTTTTATTTCTTTCAGACTTTGTGATTGATTGCATTTTAAGGTATCTGTTGTAATCTAATATATTTAAGTTTTGAAATAAATTTATTTAAGTATGCAAAAATATCCCAAGAGCAAATTCAATAGAAATGAGTGTTTATAACCAGAAAGCATTTGCTTCAATGAATTTTCGTGTATTCTTTGCGTACAGAAACAAAAGCACGTACATAAATATACCATGTATTTCTGCCTTTTTACTTCGCCTGTCTCAAATAATTCAGTAGATATGTGTGTGATACTTATGAGAATCAATTGAGCAAGCTCTTTTAGAAAGTAATTTCTATTAATGACCGTTCATTGCCATAAGAGATTCAAAGTGATTCAGCTTTCATCCTCTTCTCTTTCCCTCTCTTTACTTCCTTCTTTCTCACTCTATTTTTTTCCTTTTTTACTTTGTCTAACCACTGCTCTCTGTATGATGGGTGTGTATCACAGTGTCAGTGTGTGTCATAGTCAAGAGCAGCTGTTACAGAAAATAATTGCAGATACTATCAGACAAATCAGTGAGCTTTGGCAGTTAAGTCACTGGGAAAGTTATTGGAAGCAACTTGTCATTTAGGTTCAAAGTCTGTTCTTAGCTGTGGGCAAAGAGTTTCCATTTAAATTAGAGCAACTTACGAGGAAATATAGCACTCTGGCCCCAATGAGTTAATTATACATCTCTGGACATAAGTGTCTTCAATATAAAAGCCAAAGATACAGCTTCATAATGCCAACACGCCACAAGTAGAGTTTTTTCAGACAAAAATTCAATGTGGTACATTTTTAATAGGCATTTGAGCTGGATTCAGCTTTAGTGTTACTAAGCTGCACTGGCTTCTGACAATTCTTAATATTTGCCCTTTGGCCTCAACACATTTTTCATACACAATTCTGATATGGCCAACAGAGACCATGAGAATGTCCAGAAAGGGACATCTGTTGCTAAAGTTACGTGTTTGTAGCAAAGGAAAATGCCCATCCTCCATATGAGAAAACAGATAGATAAATAAGTAACTTTTACCTGCATGAAAGTACAGCAGAAGCTGAAGGCTTTTGCCCCAGGAAGGCATGTGGACACAGCAACTCACTAACTCACCTGCACACGCCCAGCCTGGACAGTGGAGTGAGAGATGGTGTCCAAAGCACCTCGAGACTGACTAACCAGATTTCCCTCTGTCTGCTGCAGGCACGTACCAGTTCAGAGCTCCTGAGTCTACACCACTCGACTCCCCAGTTGGCAGGATAAAAGCTAACGATGCTGACGTGGATGAAAATGCAGAGATTGAATACAGCATCACTGAGGGGGATGGATATGACATGTTTGGAATTACCACAGACAAGGACACACAGGAAGGAATTATAACTGTGAAAAAGGTACACATCTTAACACACTTAATCCCAGCCTCTGAAACACCAGTCAAACCTTTACCTAGCATGTATTTGTTTTTCATTTTTAGTGCAACATGTAGTTTTTGTTAATTTGAATTCTATCTGTTGGGAATCTCTACATTACCTATGTAAAGTTTCTTTTATACAAGCAATTGGTATCCTTCCTCTTATACCTCCTGTACTAAACCAATGCACATACTTTGGAGGACGTGAGAGAGTCATTTACCTAAGGAGTGTGGTGCAACTGAGAAAAAATTCTACGGCCTGAATATACCCACAGAAAATGTGGTTTTCTCCCTGTGATACTTACAGGATTTGCTCACTTAGTAGAAAATACTGTTAAGACCAGAGAAATAATGAGTATCACAGTGCATGTTTTGCTTTATCAGAGGATGTTGAATTTTGCAGCTATAATATATTAAAGTACATAGACAAATTTTTTTTTGACTCACGTTTTGTAAAAATTTAATAAATCTATCAGCATGCTTTAGAAAAAAAAAATCACAGTGCCTTGCGAGATCACAGTGGACATCATCTACTAGGTTGCACATTGGTTGTCAGAAAAGGTTAGAGAAATATTGTTTACAATGGGTTATCAGGCAAACTTGATAAGGTTACAGATATCATCCTTCATCAGTTCAAGATCAGTCATCACTAGATAGACATTGTTTAGATTTTCTGAACATGCACTTGCTTGTTGATATCAGTACGACACCTGTCATTACTTGTTTTTTTAGGAGATGCCTTCCAGGGTCTGATTATGATATCAGTCTAACTCCGTTTGTGTTTCTGTCTGTTGGTGACAGAAGCTGTGAATCTTCCACAATGGAATGGAAAAATGGGGTGACTACTCTGTCCCCACCTTTCTCCAAGTAGTGACAAAGAGTCTCTAAATGTTGTTTCTTCATAGTTTTAACAGAGTGTGCCATAGTCGTAGCGTATCATAAAATCATGTTTGGCTTTGTGGGTGGTCCTGGGTATCCAGACACTAGATGTCACAGTGTTTCATTTCAGCTATGAAATGCCGGTATCTAAACAAGCAATAACTAGAAAATCTTCCCTCCTTTAGTGTGAGGTGCTTATGGGCAAGTAATACATAAGAAATCATCAAAATGCCAAAACTGACAGAACAACAGACATGAAGAGTTAAGGCTATATGAGAAAACTACTTGGTGTTTAGGAGTTCCAGGCATCGAATTCCTTGAAAAAGTGGTTTTCTTCCTAATGTATTATCAAGGCATATAAGGGCAATACATTCTCCTTTCTGTTGGCATTTTAATTCCAGTTCAGGCTCCTGTTACCTAGCACAGGCCTCTCCATGACTTCCCACCATTCATCCTGCTCATCTGGCTGAGAATCACAACAGTCTCCACAGACTTGTCACACTTCTTTTTTCCTTCCCAGGCATTGGATTTCGAAAACAAAAACCTGTATGTTCTCAAAGTGGAAGCTACCAATACTCATGTGGACCCTCGATTCCTGTACTTGGGGCCATTCAAGGACTCAGCTACAGTCAGAATTCAGGTGGAGGATGTAGATGAACCCCCCATGTTCAGCAGACCAGCATACATAATGGAGGTGAAAGAAGATGTTCCATTAAACAGTGTAATAGGAACAGTAACTGCTCAGGATCCAGATGCTGCCAAGAACCCTGTCAAGTAAGCATATACTACTTCAGCTTGTCTGTAAATTTTTTACAGCTTTAATTCTGCTTTTGTCATGTCAACATACACGAAAAAGTCCGCACTTGTAACGATGTGAATTTTAGGGCATGCTTGAATACGGAGTATTGTACATGGTAAATGATCTCTCATGCTTGAGCATATTTAGGTATGTGTGAATGTGTTTGCATGGCTTTTGCAGTTTGAATTATATCCTAATCTCTTCGATAACTAATGTATGTGGTTATTTCTACCATGAAAAATTTACTGCAAAAAGAGCACTAAGAAAATCTTAGTGTTTTCCTTCCACCTTTAACATTTTCCAGTGCATCCTCTTGGCTATATGACAGGGGGATGATTCAGCAGCCTTTTCTTCTTCCATCTGTCCAGACCTGCTTAACAGAGGCCACATTCATCTTCTCTAAATTGCAAGTAGAAATGCCTCAAAATCAGCTCGTGTGCACGCACAGCCTCTGATCTCACCTGTATCAGTGCAAGGCTTGTAAGATAAGAGTCAGTCTCATGAGCTTCATAAATTAAACTTGCCATGAATCAATAAACTGTTCTTAGAGGAAGTGGAGGAAATGTTAAGGTTGGAGTAGCTATACCTAAGTCTTCTTTTTTGTAAATTGTGTATTGTTTCAGTGCATACTGGCGTACTTAAGTCATACTGGATAGAGTATTAAAGAACTTTTAAACAGTTGTGTGCTTTAATTAAAGTTCATTGCTACTGACAAGACAGCAAGAGGAGGAATTGAAAAGTGCAGCAGTATTAAATCCAGGTCAATTTTCAGCAGATTTCTGAGTTGGGCACCCTGGAAATTCAATAGTAGCCTTTGATCAAAATAGAACAGTGCAGGTTTAATAAAAATCTAGTCCATCAATACTTTACACTTCTGCATACTACTATCTTTCATCAAGATATCTTACAATAATGAGTAAGTTTTAAGCTCTTAGCTCATCTTATGAGAGTGGTAAATATTATAATTTTAATTTCCTAGATGAAGAAGCTAGTTCTAAAATGTTTCTGGCAGAAACCCTCTCTGTCTTCAGTTTGCATAGCATGCCCTACACGTGAATTCTAGTTCAAGACTGAGCCTTCTAACTGTAATTAAGGTTTTCTTAAATTTGTATCATGAGATGCAACAATTACATGCCATTCTGGGCCAGCACAGCTCAGTCACTTAAAGAGCAGCATAATGTTTTGCCAACTTTGGTGAAGCCCCGGGACAGAAAGAACATCTTTTGTAGCAGGTTTTCATGGGCATGCTAGCATGAAGGTGAAAAATTGGTTGGGGTGACACCCAGGCCCCTGGCAGTCTTCATAGGAACCTGCTGTTTTGTATCTAATGGCACTGGAGAGTGAGGGGAGTGCTTCCCTCCTTCCCTGTGGTGATAGCTACAACCATTTGCATTTCACACCAGCACCAGCTCCTAATTATAAGTGATTTACAGTGGATAGGGACTATGCTGTTCATTGTTGAGTACTGCCTACTGGCTCTTTGCTATTAATTGAATGTGTGTGCTAAACCTTACCTAACTTTCAAAGGGCAGTTCTTTAATACCGCATAAGCACTTTGCATATTTAAGTACCAGATAGTTACTGAGCAAAATTTAGCAGAAGTGTCAAAACTGATGCAGTGCAGTGGAAAGCTTGTCTACTTTTTACCTTAATAGCATGCAACAGCCAAGTGCAAGGAGAAGAAAAATAAAAACGAGAAAGAGGTTAGAGCAATAGAAATAAACATAGCAAGAAAAAACATGAAAATCAGTGAGAGAGAAAGGAAATCAGCAGAGAGCAGTAGCCTGAGAGATGTTAACTTGCAATAAATGTAATTTTATGGTGCTAATATCTTGGGTATCTGCTAGAATTTAGGGGCATGGGTTGCGTCTGCATCTTTTTGACAGGGTAATTTTTTTTTTCTATCATGCGATAGAGATGCAAAATCCGATTTTCACTGTGAGCTTCGGGGAAGATGCAATTAGACTGTATATATGTGACTTGTCACTTGCTTGTCAATTTTTCTTGACGGTTAAAAATAAAATCTTTAGACACTTGATATTACAATGAAAACCTTCCATTTTCTCCTCTACTCAAGTGAAGATTTCTCTTCTTAAACAAACTGAGCCCTAACTCTGTTAGATGAAAGCCCCTTTGATCTTCCATTAAAGGAAACCTTCACAATATCATTATGAAAATGCATTATGAAAAATTCACACACACATTCCTTCCTGACCCACGAATCTTCCTGACTTGTGGTTACATTAGACAGCAAGCCGCTGAACGTCAGAAGACTATGAAGCGATAGCAAAATGTGAACTGGATATCTGCCCTGGTTGTAAGACTGCATAACCATTCGTGACCTGTGTATTGGTAGAGCTAAATTGCATCAGTCTAAGTCTTATAAGTAAGTTTTGCTCTGATATGACATTGAGGAAATACAAAAATACACCAGTACATGTTTGGCTATATTTGAATGTGTCCTTGTGTAGTAACATTAACACACTCCCGAGTAGCACTCTACTGTCCAGCTGTGTCATAAAACAAAAGTTTTGCATTCTACTTGTGTTTGATCTACACAGAAATAATATGAACCGCTGCATACTGATGAAAAAATAATGCTGAAACTGGCACTGCTGTATTGTACATCAGATCTTTTTAAATTGCTAGCTGAGTTTTTTTGCTGTAGTAACTCCTGAGAGGCATAATGAAGTTCATCAGTCACTGGAACTGTCTTCCTGCTGTGATTTGATTTACTAAAGTACCCCAGATGAAAATGATCTGCAAACAAATGTAAGGCTAAATGTTGTTTGTGTATTTTACTGGCAACATATTTGCATGTGTTAGATTCTTTTACCCTTCCCTTCTTCCTGTTATGTACAAGGAGAGACTGGAGTCTGCATAGATACTTTTTAACTTCCTAGCTTGTCAATTCTTCAAAGCTTGAAAGAGATGAAGTCCTGAAATCTGACAAATACACACCAGTAATTTCATTAAATAAATGTAAAAATTAGTTTGATGTTGTCTACTTAATTCTTACTAGGTTGTGATCCAGAAGTCAGAATCACCACCAGTTCAACATAATTAAAAATCCTTGATCAAAAGAGACTGGATTATGCAAACTGAGAAACAGAAGTGACAGTCTACCTTATTAAAATCATCCTTCTAGACCAGATTTAATGGTATAATTGGAATATACTTTAAATGCGCTGACCTTGTATGTATTTTCTTTGGGATATGAAGAAATAAAATTAACATTCCATTAAGAAACTGTCTCTGCTGGTTTTATTTTTATGAGTTTGAGTTTCCACTGTACAAATGACTGAATATACATGTAGCTTTACAAATACTTGTACTTTAAAATTCATAATATCTTGAAGATAAAGTCCTCAATGTTACAACCCTCATAATCTTAGAAAAAGTCCAGAATCTTTTTTTTTTTTTCCTTCCAGATACTGTACCACAGATTGAATTTGGGAAATCTTACAAAGATAGTGATTGCAATAGACCAAGGCATTAAAATGTGCTGAGACAGTAAGATATTTTAAGTCCATTCAAAATATGAAGCTGGAGTGAAAGTAAAATTGAAGAAAAAAAGCCCAGTGAACAGACAACTCATGCCTAAAGCTAGTTGCTTATTTAAATGTCTTGCTGAATAAGAGTCTGAAACATAGTATTACAGTTAGCTGGAACAGCTAATCTATGGAAAATCCTGATATTTCATTTCAAAGAAGAATACAGATTTAACTGCAGATTCTAGATTTAACTGCAAAATGTAAATACCGAAGTATTACAGCTGAAAGATATGGAAATGAGCTACAGAATATCTGAAAATAATTGAATTCAGAAGATACCAACATAATATCATATAAAAGCCTGAATGAATGAAAGTTAAAATGAAATGTTTACCATATCAAATACGTACTTTGTCAAAAATATAAAAGAGTCAGACCAGTTTGTATAAACTTGTTCCCATTAAGCATTTCAGCCACGTCAACGAATTCACACCTGCTATTTAGATTTGGACAAACCAACACTTTTTGAGCTGATGGTAATGTCACAAAGCTACATAAAGGAACTAATTTAGGGACACCACAGCTGACTTCCTGCAGCCAAAATTGCAGTGCTGTCAGTGAAGTGACAGCAATGAGTGAAAACTAAATCTGAACTCCTGAAGACCTAGCAAGCTGTGCCTATGCGAATCCTACCAAGAAATGTTAGCTTTTTGTGCTAGTACCTTTGAATGTCGTTTGGATGCTTCCCTAGGAATTTACCATGGAAGAAGAAAAACAGTTTAGTACAAATAATTAATACTTGCCATTGTTTTGTTTAGAAAGGTAGGCTAGACTTAAATTCTTATTTTGGAATAAGAGCTAAAGGTCTAATTTGCTGTAGGCATTATATCCCACTTTTTTATTTTCAAAGGAGGAAAAAAAAATCAGTTACAAGATAATTAGCAAGTTAGTTAGTTTTAAAAATTTTGTCAGAATCACAGTTCAGCTGGTTTCTTCTGTTCCCTCCTCCTTTCATGCCAGATCTTTCTCAGAATTTAAGAGACACTGCACAAGCACTAGGAAATCTGTGCAGACTAAAGGACATGTCTTGCAGCTGCTTCTAAGGCAGAGCAGGGGAGAGAAATTTTTCTTCAGTCTCTGCATTCTTCAGCCTTTGCATTCATTCCTCTAAATTCTATAGTGGCAGTAAACTCTGCCAGTCATTCTCCTGGCCCAGTTTTCATCTGACTGCTTACAAGCTCAGCCATTATCTTCACCCGTGTCTGGACACAAGGGACAGCAGTAGCTGCCTTGTCTCCATCGACATGGCTGCAAGGAGACCAGGGGAGCACACTGGGCTTCCTAAGGATCTGTCCTGGATCATACATAAGTACACAGTTGGGCTTGAAACAAGAGCAGAATAATGCAATTGCATTCTTGCTTTGGCAACATCAGAGACGTATTTCTGTCAAAACCTCTATAATTTATGCAAGAATTTTCCCTTCAGGAGAGATGAAACCAAGTCACAGCATTTGGATCAAGGTGGTAGCACCCTCTCCCGGGAGCTGGAGAGTTCTACTTTTAAGCTTGGATTTAGTTCAGCTGAAAAAGCAAAAGATCAGATTGAAAATTTGAATCTGTTTTTAGACTCTGAGCTCATCCAGAGCTTGTTAGCATTCATTTTCGCATATAGATACCATCAAGCAGGGCTGAGAATGTTAGTTTTAATGAGTTACAACAAACCTTTGTGTGATATGTACCGTGGAATAATGAATCTCTGTTCTGTGCTGACTTGGTTTGGGTGGGCAGCCTTTTTAAATGCCGGGAAGTGAAAGGTACAAATGCACCCTAGCTGTCAAATTTTATATCAGAAATGATTTGGAACAGTTGAGATACCAAATCATAAAAAGAAGGTTTTATAAAGAAAAAGCCAACTCAGCCTTAAAATAAACTTCATATCTTTCAGGACACAGACTTCACATTTTTCACTAAAAACAAAGCTTTGATGATTCTCACAGGTATGTAAATTCTGCAGCAATTCATTTATTCAGTGACAATACTCCACCTTCTAAATCAAACCTCCAATGTGTCATTATCCAGTAGCTCAGAACTAGCTCTTTGTGTGAATACATAAAGACTCTGAAGCCTGTGCTGAAAACAAAAGGAAACCCCATTTGCTAGCTGTTTGATGTCTAGCCTTAGAAAATGGTTTTAGAACATAGAAATTAAAAGGAAAGCATTCCTCTAACCTCTGTCTCTGTATTTGCAGGTACTCTGTAGATCGTCACACTGATATGGACAGAGTATTCAACATCAATTCAGGAAATGGTTCGATATTCACTTCAAAACCCCTTGACCGGGAAACGCTGCTCTGGCACAACATTACAGTAATAGCAGCAGAGATCAGTAAGTTAAACCTAAATACAACTCCTGTCCCTGATGTAATGAATTTAGCCTTCTAGCTGAGTGTGTGGAAAGCGCAGCTGGACACATGTCAGGTTTATGGATAGCCCACTCAATACTAATGAAGAAGCAGTAACTCTGCCAGAGGTCATCTGCAGTTTTGTGTTTATTAGGGACACAGTTCATGAAGAGGTAACTTTGCAGGGAGAAAAGGTGACAGTTCTGTGTTCTCTGATCAGTTATACCCATTTTAAATTTCGAACATGGTTGTTGAATTTTGAAACTGGCATGCAGCAAAACAGATGGTTTAAAGCCAAACTGCATTCCTTGGCTGAATTCAGTCTCATTCAGACTGGATGTTTTCAAATAAGGTGGCTGGGCTGAGCTAGGTGCCCAGATCTTAATCAGTTTTATGCATCTCCATTTTTTACTTTGTGTGCATCCTTTGAAATTACAAGCTGTAGTTACAAATCGGTCTGTCACTTAGTTTAGGATTGTTCCAGAGTAGTAATCTTGTGATAATCCTAGACATGTTCGTTTTAGAAGCTGAAATGCCAGGGGTCTAAGAGAAGGGCATGTGTTTGAGATGGCCTTAATGAACAATCCACTTTGTTTTAATACATTATCTATAAGTACATCACATGCTCAAATAGCAGGGAATGCAATTCTATTTGCTTTTGCAGAGTCACAGTACCTATGTTTATGGTGGAATGGTAGATAAGTTTAAAATAAACACCAGTTCTGTGAGTGTCACAATGTCTCTTTGCAAATCAGAGGCTAAAAAGCTTTTGATTTTTCTGAGACAATGTAAGCTCTACTTTCTTTTGTTGTATTTGTATATGGCTCGATTACCTGCTTAACAGTGAGAAGTGTGTAAAGAGCTCAAGATTACTTGACTCAACTTTCTTATTGTAAGACTTGTGTAAGTCTTCTTTAAAACTGAAAACCAATGTAAAACAATGCTACTGAGGCAAGCAAGTGGGGTTGTATGGCAGAGTAGTGGGTGTGAGCCTGTAGGAATGACAGGACATTAATAGTTTTCTCCTTCCCATGAAAGTATTGACCTTTTAATGCTATGTACAGAATTTCATCACACCAAACACTGAATCTTAGTCATGTGGTTGTGTTTCTACGAAGTTCTTGAAGGAGGGTTCTAGGGTCAAAAATTGTACACTCTAGGCAGCTCCTGGGTATAGTAGAAGGGAAAATAAATGCCTAAAAATGAAAGAATAGCAAGAACATTTAGCATTGACAATAGCAAGAACACTTGCATTGACCCCATCTAGGCTGAAATAACACACAGTGTAGAAGACTGTATACTGTCTGAAATCCAGCTTAGCATCTATAGGAAGTTCTCATTTCGTTTCTTGCTTCCTCCCTTAAGCACAGACCTTCTACTGCACCAAACCATCTTAACTTAACCTCTTGTGTCTGACACAGGCTTCTGTCTTAATTACCATTCCTCTTTAGTCAGAATCCTTTCAGGCTGTAACCAGCTGCTTCCTAGGGTGTGCTTTACTAAGCCTAGACCAAATTTGGCATAACTAGGGTAGATGTCTTCCAAAGGCAATTTTTTTGGTTGAAATGTAGTTACTGTTCTGATACAGGACACTTCACTAATTTTAGTCTCAAGGGACTAGACTGGAAAGTACCACTGCCTATTGTTCCTGGCTAAACCCAGAAATTTCTAGCAAGGCTACTTAAAGTCTCATTGCATGAAATTCCATAGAATCACTTATTACTCTCAGTAACATTATCTCACCAAGCTCCAAGTATATTTCACTGAAATAATCTAAAAAAAATACCCAATCAGGTTACAGGCAGGATACGCCTTCAAATGGGTGGGTGCTCCCTTTGATATAAAAAAAAATAATAATTATAAAGTCATAAAGAGAAACACCTTTCAGTGATGACTGCTCTTGATTTCGTTTTACAGTAAAAAAAAAAAAAGATACAGAAGTTATTTTGCCTTTGTCTAGAATTGTCAGTAAGTTTAGATTGCTCCATTTCTAAATGTTCTCCTTTTTCACCACTGTGAACTGCAATTGCTCAGCAGCCCAGAGAATCAATCACGCTGTGACTGCTGCAAATAAATAGTTGGTGAAACACCGGGTCAGTACATCTGCCACAGTCAGACAGCAAACTGGCATTAAAACTCGGGACACAGGTCTAGTGAGTCACAGCTGCAGAATTACAGCTGATTTACCAGAGACAATCCCCAGAGTGTTTTTAAATATTTGTTACTTAACGCTTAAGGGCATGGCAAACATTGGTAGGACTTTGAGGCTGTATTTTGAAAAAAAACCCCCACTTTAACAGTTTGGTTGCTGGCTCAGCAGAAAACATACCCCTATAGAGAGAAATAGATTTAAGCAGTCTGTTGAGTCTATGGAGATGGAGCTCAACATTAATTAAAGGATAATGCAAACAAATGAACCTACATCAATTAATTTGCACAAATAATTTGAAAGATGATGACACAATATATATTAAAAAAAAGACTTGAAGATGTATATTAATTTCCATTAAATCAGAGAAGAGGCATATGTTCATAGAGCCAAGAGTTTATATGAAGCTTCTCTTTATTACAGTATGATTTTAAATTGTGAAAACCTTAAGCACCTAGAAGTAAAATGAAAATATGTAGGTTTAGGTTTAAAAAGCAGGAAAGAAAACAATTCTCCTTCTTGAGAGGAGAAGAAACATCTTTGCGAATATATTTGAATGTATTTGTTAGAAAAGTATGCCCTACAAAATAGCCTTGCTGATAGTCCTGTGACTTCAAATGAGTGCCTTTGATTTCTGTCTGTTATAAAAATTCAACTCTTTTATTGATGTATTTTAGTACGGAATTCAGCCTAGTCTATATTATACATAAACTGTTACTTTATACATTGAATGAATTTAGCCCAATGGCTCATATTAGAAAGAGGTTTATGCCTAATGGAATCATATTAATTTCAATGGGACTGTGGAGCCTTAAAGCACAATATTTTGTCCAAATGACTGAGCTCTGTAATACAAATAAGCAGTGCCAGTTTTGGAGAAGGCACTTTCACATTTATAAAAGGATGATAAACACATTAATAGGACTTTTATTAAAGTCAACAAGCTACTATAATGAATAAATAGAAGCTCCTATAATGAATAAATATAATAGTATAACCAACCAGCTACTATAATGAATGCTTGTAGAAGAATATAGAGTCTTAGATCCGCTATATTTTATTGCACTACTTTTTCACTTGAATGATAGGTTAAAATGCATTAATAAACTATATTAATGTGAGTAGGAAATCAACATAAGAAAATTCAGTGTGAGCCCTCATGTAAGAGAGGGGAAGGTGCTTATTTTAAATGAAACTTACTTCAATCATGCTCTTTCCCTCAGATTTCACTCTCTGACATTCCCATACCCACATACTCCTAGGTGGGTATTGTGTGATATGGAGCACAAAGGAGACAGATCAATGGCAATGTCTCTTGGGTTTCTTTTGATTAATGATGACAAATTTGTTTAGGACCAGATCCTGTACATTTTAGGAGTCAGTGGTTGTTATGATGTGACTTTTTGCCTCAGACTCTTGCCTATTTCACCATGCATGGCTCTAGGCAAGGTTGCTGCCACTGCTTTTCTTCCTTGTTCTGTGCATCTTTTTGAGTAAGGCCTGTCTCCTCCTGACAGGAAAAGGAATGGTCTATACAGTACGGTGCATTTCCAGATGTTTTCATTTTTATCCAGAAAGATGACAGTATTTTCATTAGTATTCTATGCTCGGGAATATCCTTGTCAAGTTCAACCTCTTGGCACTATGCAGTCCTTATAGGGAAAAAGGGGTTGTTTACATAGGGTGATCTGCAGGTTTTATGTGGTGCTTATGTTTTTCACCTGACACACTTCACTATTTACTCTAGAACACCAGGTGAAACAATTCACAACAGATTAGAAAGCAACTGTGATCACAGCTATAGTTACTATTTCTATAACATAATGGTAATCATGGTACCTTAAGGAACTGTGCCACAAGATTTGTAGGGCACAGAGTATTACATTTAACAAGTGGAGAAGAAAAAACCCACTCAATCTCATCCTCATGACTCTTCAGTCTTCCTGTTTGAGAGCTAAGGAAGGGAATATGTTCTAGATACTTCACTGCCACCAAACAGCATCAGTCAGGCTAATAAATAGATCTAATTTAGTTCCAGTATTATATTTACATATATCACTCGTACATTCATAATCACACTTGGAATGGTCAAAGGAATTTGTAAATCCTGGACTCCTAATCCATCTCAACTCTATAGTTTATGCAGAATTAGAGTAATGATACCACATTCATCCCATAACACATTCACCAGAAATCAACAGAAGGTAAGTGAAGTGCTCTGAGTGAGAAGAATTAAGGCAATGAGCCTCCAAGTCTGTCCTTTTCTTCCACTGCACTGAGTCAGTAACTGGGCTAAATAAAATCTCCATTCTGGTTTTGTCGTTTCAGACAACCCAAAACAAAGCAGCCGTGTCCCAGTGTTCATTAAGGTTTTGGATGTAAATGACAATGCTCCAGAGTTTGCCATGTTTTATGAGACCTTCGTCTGTGAAAACGCAAAGGCAGAACAGGTGTGT
The DNA here is from genome assembly GCA_013397775.1 of Eulacestoma nigropectus. Lineage (NCBI taxonomy): Eukaryota > Metazoa > Chordata > Aves > Passeriformes > Eulacestoma > Eulacestoma nigropectus. The sequence continues at coordinate 2,331,286 of VZTE01006298.1, read as the reverse complement.
TATCTGCTTGTACTAAGAAAATATTCCAAATTAAATGACTTTTGCTACTACTCTTGCTTTACCTCATCAAGAGGTGTACTTTGCATTGCATCAAACTTAATTGCAAAATTAAACAGTAGCTGCACAGTATCTGATTTCACTTAGTATTCTTCCAGCTAACATGACAGTATGTTTTTGAATGTTATTTTCTGTACTGCGCCTTGTTACCCCTGATTCATTTTCATTATTTTATCCTCTGCTTTATTCAGGCACTCCACTGTCTCCTTCAGAAACAATTTCAGGTCTGTAAGTGTTACAGGTCCTGTCTGTGATACAACTATTTTTTCCTGCTAGATAACTCCCAGTCTACCATTCCTATTGTGAAGTAGTTCAAAGCAGCAGATGATTTGGAAGATTCAGCCAAACAATTTCTGTGACATGAGATTTGGGTAGACAAATATAAAGTCATCTTGGACTGTCTCACCTTTCATCTCTATTGCTTGTCACATGCAAAGGTTTCCTGCCCATCTGGAGTGGCATTAACACAAGCCTTCTGTTGAAATCAATGTGATTTTCCTGCCAGTTTTCAAATTCATTATGTTACTTGCTGATGGTATAGGATGGTGATAGTATGGTGATCCTAAACAGCATCAGCAGCATGTGGATCACTTTTCTTAAGCTCACCATAGCAACATCATCTGCCTGGAAGCAGAAGAAAAAAAATGATACAAAAGATTGCTTTTACAGGTTTTTTTTAGAGTACATAAATAAACATAAAATTCACTGACTTAGGAGATAATTTTGTTCTTATTGTTTCAGCTGATACAAACATTAAGTGCTGTTGATAAAGATGACTCTTACAATGGACATCAGTTTTCATTCTCCTTAGCTCCTGAGGCAGCCAGCAGCTCAAACTTTACACTACAGGACAACAGAGGTGAATTTCTAGGAAGACTTTTCTTTATTATCTTATCCTTGCTTTCAGTCTTCAGATGAAGATTTAATGCATGCTTTGTGTTTCCAGACAACACAGCAGGGATTTTCACCCGAAAAACCAGATATAACCGGCATGAAACAAGTACCTACTTCTTGCCAGTGGTAATATCAGACAATGATTACCCCATCCAGAGCAGCACTGAAACAGTGACTATTCGAGTGTGTGCTTGTGACCATCGAGGGAAGATGCTGTCCTGTAATGCAGAAGCCTTGATTCATCCTACTGGTCTTAGCACTGGGGCTCTTATTGCCATTCTTCTCTGCATCATTATATTGCTGGGTAAGTAGCTCAGGGACATTTTGTTCCTTTTGTGGTTATTTTGCATTGCTATAATGATTATTCCAAGACTAGGACAAAGGCAAAGTAAAGACATCGTTGTTTTATCCTGTACATATGTTACTGTATTTTCTTCTCTGAGGGCTGCTACAGATGGGGTGTAGAGGGCACAACCTAGCTAACCTTAGTTATCTAAAAGTTAGCGATATATGAAGAAGAGGAGACAGCTGGGCTCCAGCCTCTGGCCAATGGAAAGAGAAACCTATAGAGATACATTCATCCCTTCCCTTATTGGTATCTGAGGAGGACCAGACACATTACTCATACCCTTTGCTGGTGTCCATCCCTTTCTGTTAACCAAAGAAAGAGGGCAGATAACTTAGTTTTGAAGAATTAACTTCCCATTTCTAAACTGAGGAAAAACAAGTTTCAGTGCTTCTGTTCTGTTGGAAAGGGATGCTGAATGATACTGAAGGACTCTCTCAAAGGCTGCAGGGTCCTCCATTTCACCCACCCATGATTAGAAAGAGGTTGAATCCTGAGTGTGGAGGCTGTGCAGAGCTCTGGCTACAGCACTTACAGGTGGTCAACATTTTTTTTATATAAATAAAAAAAAGGACACTTTGCAGTATCTCTCACATTCTTCTCAGGTTCCATCCCTCTTGTACTGCAAACAGAGATAGTTGGTCACTCGGCCGTTAGCTGTACCTGTTCATCTGGGGACAACTGTACAATACAACGTAGGCTGTTCTCTGGGAGTTGTTATTAGGATGTTAGGTGGAAAGAAGGGAGTCAGACCAATTTTACAGCAGTAGGGTCAGGCAGGGGAGAAAACGTTTCCTTCATAATTCTACTTCTTTTTACCATACTCCTGTCTTCCTTGGACATGCTTATCACCACTGCAGAGTCATCCTGATCTTTACTTTTATCAAAATTTCCCTATCCAGTAATGAGTCAAAGACGATGTTGTGCTTCTCAGACTTTAACAGTATAGTCATGGCTTGCTCAAATAAGCTCTATCCCATTTTCAGAAAAGATTCCCACAATAACAATCTGATCTTTAATTCACCATTAAATTCATTTTTTCAAAACATGGTCTCATTGCCCCTAAGGGCTGAGCTCACTTTGTATTAAGTTCCTTACCAGAAAAAGTAATGTAATGCTGCAGGTAGTCTTGCACTCGTTAGTACAACTGTGCTCATTAATATCAATCTGACATTAAACGATTTCCTGTTTTATGTCAATCGAAAATAATTGATTCTGTGTGCTAAGCAGCACTTTATGTCAATTACTGCTCATGCCACCATGCACCATAAGCAGATTTTCAATTAACTCAGCTATATAATTTTCTATTTTCAGGTTGGTTGCAGGGTTTGAATGTGCAACCACTACTGAGTGAAAAACAATACTCTGGGCAGACCTGAACCACAACTCAAAGTTTAGCAGCAACAAAAATTGCCTGTAAATTGCTAGGTTTATATGCAGTTCAAGTAAGTTTAGCATCTTATCAGGAGGCTTCAGATACTGCTGAACACAGAGATGCAAATAAAGGTGATGAACTTCAACATGTAGCTTATGATGGGGTCTTCTTCCTGCAAATTCAGCACAAAACAGTAAAATCCACGTATCAGACATGTAATGTAATTATCAAAGTCTCATCCTTGCATGTTCTGTGTAACACTGGTTTTGGAATGAGATACTTCAGAAACTCTGATGTAAAATCTGTCATTCCTAAGCTTTATCAGACCATTCTACTAGTCACTGTTCCAGAAGCCCATTCCAAATTAACACTGTGTTTTTCAAGTTCTCCAAAATGTTCTCCAGCTATCTCTCTTCTTTCATACACACCTTTCCCCAGTCCTTCCACACAGCGCCACAGCTTTTTGCTCTTGAGGAAGACAACTGTCTCTTACTGCATTTTTGCACAGCAGCATGAAGAAGCATCGCTCAGATTAGGACCCTTCTGTGACACCATAAGTAAATCCTCATCATTAGGCTGAGATCCGAATGCCATCTGAACCACCTCTCCTAATCCTTCAGCTTCACCATCTATTTCCTTTCATCTCATATTGACAGATGTTCTTCCTTATTCGCAGTATTCCTGTGGTAAGACACAGCATTTTCCTACTTTATCCTGTCTTCTTGGTGACCTTCCATAGTCAATCTACAAGAGGCTTGGGCACACCTATAGACAGTATGTTGCACTAAGCAATCCTGCAGGGGAACTCATTATTAAGAAAGCCAACCAACCAAATCAAACAAAAAAAACCCCAACCGAAACAAACAAAAAAAACCCAACCACCCCCCTGACCAAAAGAAAAAGCCCCACTAGAGTTTGTCTGTCAGAGGAAGCTAAGAATGATAAGGTTCAATGGAATAAAGTTTTGTGTTGGGGACACCCTTAGTCCTTGACATTGACCTTAAAAGGTTACAACTGAGAAAGAGACTGAAAAAAAAATTCCTTAACAGTTATTATGCTTTGACTCACACGCCATTTTAGAAGAAAAGCTGACATGAAAGATCATTTTGATACACGTTATCATCTCACATCAATGAGTTTAGGCATTTCTGCTTTGCTTTGCTATGAAAAACTGTAAAGACAGCAAGATGTGTCTTTCCTTGGAGTTTGCACTGCAGAGCTGAAATGCTGGGCACTGCAGACCTCAGACTACCAAAGCAACAATGACAGCAGAAATACATCCCCACTCCTTGTTGCTGTTCATTTGTCAGTATTCAGCCATTTACATTTTATGTAGAATTCAGCTAAGAAATCTGAAATTAGCTTCTGTAGGAAAGTGTTGTCCATATCCCTTTCCACCCTGTGTGTCCACTTCTTCATCAGTACTGAGAATCATTATTGAGTAAAAATATTAAAATTTGGATTGGGGTCATGGAAAGAGTTCCTTCCCTCCAAATAAATAAAAAATATGTGTATGAACACACACACTTTAAAACTAAGGACATAAAATATGTTTTAGAAATCTGCCTTTGTCAGAATAAAAAATACCTTTATCGTATCTCACCAGTCCATGATTTAATCTGTGTACTTTTTAAGGGGATGTACATTGTTAAAACATTTCAGAGAAGTAAATAAAACTCAGTCTTTGTGCTGGCTGAAAATCCACTCCATATTCTAAGCCTTTTTTCCAGAGGAGGATGGATTTACTTATCTTGAAATTCAGCTTTGCCAAGCTCAATAGATACCATCCTTGTCCATAGCAGAAGTTGCATATTGTCCAAGGGGTTCAACATAAATAACATCTGATGTTACTTATTGTGGAGAAAGTGTTTCTTCCTTCCTAACTCTCATGGAACTAGTTCTGTTCTCAAGGTGACAAAATTAATATATGGCTCTGGGTAACAAAGTGCATACTGGCAAAAAGACACTCCACTTGGCTTCCTGCAAGCTTGACGTCTCCTTTCTTCTGTGCATCCATGCCATTTCATCTCCCAAGGAACTCACAGGCAGAGCAAGAGCAGCCTGAAAATCTGATGTGCACATTTTCAGTTTTGCAAAACATCCTCTGAAACTTCAAATTCAAGCAGAGGCGCAGCATTTCTTCTGGGCTTTAATGGAGTTGGGGATTAACCTTCTTTCCCTTTCTCTTTCACTGTTGTTTTTGTTTGCAGTTACCGTGGTGCTGTTTGCAGCACTGAGACGGCAGCGGAAAAAAGAGCCTTTGATAATTTCCAAAGAAGACATCAGAGACAACATTGTCAGTTACAACGATGAAGGTGGTGGAGAGGAAGACACCCAGGCGTTTGATATTGGCACGCTGAGGAATCCCGAAGCCATAGATGATAATAAATTACGCAGAGACATTGTGCCGGAAACACTTTTTATGCCACGGCGGACTGCAACAGCGCGAGATAACACGGATGTCAGAGATTTCATTAACCAAAGGTTAAAGGAAAATGATACAGATCCAACAGCACCCCCGTATGACTCGTTAGCAACCTACGCGTACGAAGGTAATGGTTCTGTGGCCGAGTCCCTCAGCTCCTTGGAGTCGGTGACTACGGACGGAGATCAGGACTACGATTACCTCAGTGACTGGGGACCTCGGTTTAAAAAGCTGGCAGATATGTATGGCTCGATGGACAGTGACAAAGACTCTTAATATGTTGTCTTTTTTTTTTCTTTCTCTTTTTTTTCTCTTCCTCGTTCCCAGAAACAGCACTGGGATATGTGAAGTGGCTATTTCTTTGTTTCTCCACAGCTGGGTGAAAGAGTTCTCTATTCTACCCATTTGAATTGTCTAATGACTGCAGTCTGTGTGGGGTAGCCATCAGAAAACTTCTTCTAGTGTCATTTTATGAGCTTCCAAGAGGCAAAATCCTTATTTTTTGAATGCATCCAGTTTACGAAGCCAATCTTACAGGCACAGCAGTAGTGGAGGGAAAAAAAAGGATCAGATGGGGAGCAATATTTTTACTTGTTCTGCTTATATTGTAAATTGGAGTATATTACTGTTTAAGCTCACTTGCTTTTTACTTGTATTCAGACTATTCAGCTCAGACGATTGCTCTGTTGATTGTGTATTGCACATCTCGATGTAATGAGGTACCCTAGTTTACCCTATGTATTATAGTCAAAAGTAGTGGTGATGGAATGAAGGTTTAATATACAAGTAGAGTAAGCTGAGAAAAGAACATCAAACACGCATTTTACTCATGAGGAAGGTAGAGAGGCTTAATAGTCATTTAAACCTGAGTGTTTCTCTAGAGCTCACCATTGCCCCATTGCACTGAATCATACTAACACACACATATATATAGTTCATTGACTGCTCTGTATATATTCTTTGGACCTAGCATTGCTGGAGAGATGTGTGTGTGTGCACGTGTGTGTGGTCAGTAGCCCCAATATCTAATTCTTAGATGGTTTACCAGTTTTAATCCAGGCTTGCTTTGCGATACAGGGAAAGTCATCAAATCCAGCTCCAGTTTAGCTCATGACTTGGAGGAAGGAACAGATCATACCTGTGCTTTTGTTTGCACTTCCTCAGTCGGCCCCCACCTGCACCTCAGTGATGGCCACTGTCCTGGGGAGCTTGGAGTCAGGGTGTTCATATCCAGCTACTCCTGCCTGTTCTCATGTGCAGGTGGGGAGGAGTGGCCTCAAGGTGGCTGCCACCCTCTGGGGCAAAAGGAGCAACTGCTGAGGAGGAAAGTGCTTTTTTTTGTCCTGATGTTCTCTGCCTGGATGTCCAGGGTGGATTCCTAACTGACTCTCTGCCCAGTTTTGCTGTCTGTAAAATGGGGAAATAATGCCTACCTCATCCGGATGTTGCAAGAGCTATATAAGTCATTTGGAAAATGCTTTAGAAATGGAAAACACTGGCATTCTGCCAGAGGAAGTAACTTTTCATGCTTTTGGGTAGTTTTTTCCTTTTTTTTTCTTCCAGACTCAAGCCCTGAATGAACAAAAAAGTGAGAATTAATGGTCATTCCAGTGACCTGAAAAGTAGGGTTTATAATTATAACCCATTTTTTTAAATAAACTACTCAGCCAGGGTTGTTAAAGACTTCACCAAAAGGTAAAATTTTAACCACAAGTTTCTCTCTGTGTGTTTATCTGCTTTGCCAAGCTAAGTAATTTTTGTCCAGGTGTGGGGTGAGGGAAGACGCCATAATCTTGGGCCAAAACAATTTTCTTTATAGCTTGCACACCACTCAGTATTTCAGTTGGTTTGTCAAACATGCAGTGGCTGCTCTTCAAATCCAGCCATCTAGGAGAGGCTATCTGGAGAAAACCCTAAGGGGCTGCCATGGGGCATATCCAATTCCAGGAGTTAAATGCCGCCCTGTGTCCCAAAGTAGGGAACCAGCCCATGGCACTGTGCCAAGGAAAGAAGGAGTTTGGTTTTTTTTTAAATACCTCATGTGTAATTATTCTTATTTATTTCATGAAACAGTATTTACTACCAGAATCACAGGAATGGATCTATTTTCATCCTCTCCCAAATTTTAAGTGAATCATTTTGAAAATTAAACAGCTCCAATTTACTCCAGAAATAGAGAGATGAGAAAAAGGTTAATGAACAGAAAACTAAGAGGAATTAAACATTAGTCCCTGGAATTCGTTACTCCTAGTGAGTTAAAGAGAGTGCTAAGAGTCCCAAGTATTAGACTTTTACAACCACAATGACAGAATTTTAGGTTCTGTGGACCAGCTCAGAGGGAAGGGGATGAGCCAACCACGAGCCCTGGCTGGGCAGGAAAGGACTCATTCACAGTGAGGAGCACTCACACCTGTAGGTGTAGGGCAGAGCAGCTAATGGCTTGCAGATGCCCAGCATTATAGATTAGATGCTTTCAGAGCAGAGGAGCCCAGGGTTTCCAAAGGTCCGGAGCCCTCAGCCTCCCTGGTGGAGGCCTCTGAGTGTTTAAGTCAAACAGACTGTGGTTCCCAACTCCATCACTTAGTGGGGTGCTGAGCTGTTGAACCCATCATAATGACAGTGGCATGGCTAGAGCCTTATTATGTCCTCCTGAGGGCCCCTAAGCAATTTAAGATGCTAAAAGCCTAGCTCCTCATGGCTTCCTTGAAATCAGAACTTCTAGGAAGAAATCTGTCCAAAGCTGGCTCTGGCAGACAGGAGAGACCATCTGGATTTCAGATATGTGGAGGAGCAGCTGATGCCTAGCACCACTTCCTACAGCTCCCTCACTTTGGGCTGCTCCCCTCACACAGTCAGTGGGGCCAGCATATCCCTCCAGGGGCTCTCCCAGTGGCTTTCTCACACACGCCCCTCTCACCCTGCACTCTGGGGTTGCCTGCAGCAAATAGCCTCAAGCTCAGAATCCAGCTGGATGCCCAAAGTGAGCCAGTGAACTGTGCCTTCCCCTCCTTAAGCCCCTAGGAAACAGACTGGTGTGTGGAGGGGATGGCAGAGGTGGCTGTGAAGCCACACAGGTACTCAGCCCTGCGAGCCACCCCTAGCTCACGGGGAAGAGGGAATCAGTGGCACTTGGCTAAAGACAGCCCTGGTGCCCTGAAAGAGCTGGGCCACCCTGCAGGTCAGTCTGCATTAGTCACTTCTTGGGGTGGGATAATGAGACAGGAGGATCACTGAACTCCTTGTAACTATTTTCCTATGTTTGTACAGTGATTTTGTCTGATTTAGTGATTGTTAGTAGCAGTCCAAATGCAAGTTTTGAGTTGGTTTGCATTTTTTTTTCCTTTTAATTCAAAGCTGGTTTATCTTGTCCATTGAGTGACACAGTAAATAATAGAGAGTGGCTACTCGTGCCTGTTATGTAAATATATTATATATATAAAATTATGTTATGTCACCACAGATATGGTGCCTGAATAGCAAATGCATTCTTCTAACAAAATTTGAGGCAAACTTGCATCCAAATTGTCATTTATGCATCTAGGTTTTAAGGTCTATTTTTTTCCTGCAAATTAAACAGATTTAGCATCTCTCACACAGCAAGGAGAGTTCAATTCTTTCTTTTCTTCTTGCTTGGCAGTACCACAAAGTGCAATTTATAAAATCAGTACTGCATACTAAATATTGAAAGTGCCATATTGCAGTGAATACAAACCTTTGCAGTAGTATTTCTTTGCACTTTGTTGCATGGTGGCGTGCTAGATGATAGAAATGAGTATTTAACAATGCTTTCACACAGCGCTACAGTTGTCATTTGTAGATAAACAAGTGTTGGACTATGGGCTATGAAGTGGCTTTCAAGGCTGTTTTAAGCCTGCTCTTCTTACAACCACACCTTTTTCAGAAGAAGAAATATTATTAGGCAGTTTAGCTAAGCCAGGTAGAGAGAGAAAAATGCAGTTGGCTTTTAATTTGGAAAAGCATCTGACCTAACAACAGGAAACATATTAAAAGATGCCAAGGAATTCAGTGGAGTCAACATGAAACAGGGACCTGGGAGTCTATGCCAGCCATGCTGCTGCAGAACAATAACATCTCTACACTTGAAATGGAATAAGGTTTCTACAGTAACTGTTTCATCTTGACTCCCAACAGAGTCACTTTACCCCAGAAAACTGGTGGGGAGTTGTTTTTGTTTTGTGTTTGCTGGGGGTTTTTTACCCCGGGAGAACTGCTTCATGTTAAACCCAATTCCATCCCACAGCAGCACCAGTATGGGGAGACACGGCAGCCCGTGCCTCCAGCGCAGCTGCACCAGGACATCTCTCTGTGTAGACAAGTGCTTGGAAGAGAGCTGAGGTAAAGACTTGCAGAGAGCTCTGCTCAAGGCTCTACCAGCAGTATCACGGGACTGAGATGTGTTCCCAAACCTGACATAGATGGAGTTGTGTCTAACCATGAGAAAACCAAATTGTCTGTATTTTTCAGTTATTTCTGTTAAAAATGTGCTGGAAAAGATAAGTAGTAGAAGAACATGTCACCTATACCAACAGAAATATTTTCTAAATTTTTCCTAAGAAACAGATACATTTTTCTGGTCTTACTTCATTCTATGGACTGGTGTTTCGTCACTGTTAAATGTGAATGGAAGAGGCAACCTTCAAATAACCCGCTTTAGGAAGTAGCAGTCTACAAGTTACAACTTTTCCATTCCTCTGTTACTAAAACAAAAAAAAAAAAAATCCCACAAAACCAAGAAACTGAACATCTGAAGTACCATAAAAACCAGAACAGTCATAGAGAAGTATAGCAGAGAGAAATGGCTTTAGGAATGTGTGTCTACACATGTACAGTATGACTAAAAGGAAGGGAAATAATGAACATTGGAAGCTGGCCCTGTTTCAAAACCAAAATTACCTAGTTGAGCAGAACCAACAGTGGTCTTCTAACACTTCCAGATTTCTTGACACACCAGAGGGGGATATCTGCATGGATAGGGAGGAAGACATCTTTTTTAGACCAAGCAGCTTAAATCTAGGCCATTTCCCTGTAGATCTCTCGGAAAGAAAGTCAAGTAAATTTCTGCAGCATAACTGTCTTGGTGGTTTTCTGCGGGGAGAATTCCTGACAGTGGTTCTGAGCAGGTAACTCTCTGCAAGCACCACTGTGTTAGCTCTACCTGCCACCATCTGTTAGAAAGGTCTCTCCATGTTTCCTTTGGCTATGAGTAATATTGAAGTGTTTCAGAAGACCACTGTCACAAATGGATGCTGCCGTCCCCTGCCTATTTGCATTTCAATTAACTCTGCAGTCTGAGCTTCCTTATCAAATGAGAGCTGACAAAGTAACAGTCATTATGCTACTTCCAGTGAGCGTGAACTATGTCATAAGCTGTGAAAGGCAGGATTTTTCCAACCCATCTACACCTGTGAAACAGCAGCCTCACCCAATAAATGTCAAAGCCACAATATTTTTTGCTTTCAGTTCAGTCTTTAGAAATAGTTTTTTTCTCAGAAATTGTTTCTGTACTTAAAGAGAAACAAAAGCATATTTAATGTCTATAGACTTATGCGTTGCTCCAGAAAGAGAGAAAAACACAGAACACCAACACAATGCTTTAATAACCAGTCTCTGCCCTCAGCAGTTTTATTTAAGCCAGCTGAAACAATTTTGATCCTGCCCATCATTTTGCAATATTACCCTTTTGAGCCCAGACCTGTGTTTGTCATACACTAAAGTTTCCTGAACAGTTCATAAAATTCAGTGGTAGGTATCCAAAAGCCGTAGCTGGGGTTATAGGAAGTACAAGTGTCAGAGAACTGAGCATTTCAGGAAGAAGAACAGGAAGTGAAATTGCATGGGGGGTGAGGGGAGGTAATCAGGCGTATGCAAGGCAAGCCTGTGGCACTTAGAAGCCACAAAGCTATCATCTTATGTGTAGAGTTACTGGATTTCAAAGGAGTTTTTACAAAACTTGCCGTTATTTTTTTTTTCATGTATTTTTTGCTTTCTTTAAAAATAAATATGAAAAAAAAAAAGAAAAAAAAGAAAAAAAAGAAGAAAAAAAAGGGGGAGCTGCTATGTTTAAATTTCTCCTACCACAAAGTCGATTTGACAAATAAGGCGTAAGTCCAGCATATAGAGAAATCTTTTCCATTCCCATGGGCTTTTGACCTTTCCTATGAGACTGCACTATTTATGTAAATATACTTGGAGACACTTTCTATAAGCTTTTAGTTTTCTATGATCTATTACTTTAGTGTTTATTAAAGATACGAACTTATAGAATTATTAAGCATTCAGGTGAACACAACAAAGAACACTGCGAACACAAAATTGTTCTGGATTTTGACACATAAAAAACTCTTCAGAATCACTGTACTGTTTTAATTCTGTGATTACTTTCATTGCTCTGAAAAATTAAACTTAAAAGAAAGGCCTTATAATAAATGCTATGTGCATCTTAACTGTGTTACTGAGCGAAATCAATCTGGCAAACTCCTATTGTGATTTGTGATTTTTTAAACCCTTTAAAATAAATGCTTTTTCGTATTGATTTTTTTTTTAATTAAAAATACTCCCAAGCATAAATTGAAAATGATGCCTCCACCTGGGAAGATTTACTTGCTGGCATGCTCCAGCCTCACAGTCTCTCGTGATGTCATCCCCTGGTTGTGCCAAGGGAGCCTCAGCATTGGATGGCTCTGGTCATTGCTCAGCAGAGAGGGACATTTGTGGGTGACAATTTTGTCACCCAAGAGATTTACACCTAGAACTTCCCTGTGTTGCAAAGGGACCCATGCTGGAATGATTATCTCTTCTGCAGCGTGGATGGGCAATTTGTTTTTGTCAGATGGAAAGTGTGCACTCTCTCCCTTATATTTCCTGTTCACTGTACTGGCTTCTTTTGGGGTGTTTGGGGGGGGGCAGGGGGAAATAAAATTTAAGGATTTGATGAGAAACCAATTTGAACAACAATTTCTCACAGACAGAGTGAATTTGCCTTTTTGCAAATTGATTTTTGTAACAAGTTATTTATATGATATTACTTAATAAATTGTTTTTTCTAACTTGTTTTTTTTTTCTAATTCTCTCAATCTATGTTATGTATTTACAACACTGTCATAAAGATAAACCTTTCAGAAGGTTCTCCAATCACTTTAAGACAAAGGGCTAAATTGACTCAGTCTTTGAAGTTCCATTCTTAAGTGTCTGGCTTGCACCATGCTATAAAAGCAGTAGGATCACTATTCTGTGATCATTGAGGCCTCCCAAGAGTGGTATAATTCCAGAAGGCACCATTTAGTGATGCTTACTGTGAAGAGGATATTAGTCTATGATCACGAGCCAAATTTTGACTAGCCAAGTTTTCCCAGGAAGGCAGAAGAAGCTTTGTCAAGGTAAAGCACGCAGAATGCCTTTCTTTAAGCATATAAAGGCCGCATAATTTATAATAGCACTGTTCAGTTATTTGTCTTTCATCACATGAGATTCAAAAAAAATTCAGTCTCATTGCGCTTACGGAGAATCCAAATGTCATTTGCAGCATCTTTTTACGTAAGGAGAACAACCTCCAGAGAAAATTCTTCATTTTAATACTTCCTTAATAAAAGAGCTGTCTATATCTCCAGAAATTCCATCATATTTAAAGTACAAGGACAAAGAAAAGAGTGGGAAAGGTCACAGCAAAGTAGTACTTCATCAAAAGCATTAGAATGAACCACGAAATCAAACAGTTTAACACTGGAACACATATGGGGTTTATGAAAGGACTGAGGAAGTTCTGTAACTGATGAGAAATTAGCTCAATATCCACCTGCAATCTTTGGTGGACCTCCAAAGAAAGGAAGAAAACCTCTGTATGAATAGCTGAAAAACCCCAGCTTTTAAAAGCAATACAAGATCACAAGGCTATAAATACATAAGTCTACACAGTTTTTATTTACCTCATGATCTGAACCCCAAGTCAGGGAAACTGAGCACTGCCCTGTACATGGGGGATGTATCTACTGCCCCCCACACCCTCCAGCAGGGGCACACACACACTTGCAGGTGCAAGCACAGAGAGGCTGCAGTGACCCCATCTCTTGGCTCTGTTACTTCGTGCATCAGAGCAGCCCTACAGGATTTCACAAAACATCAAATTGAGCCTTTCATCTTCTAAACAATGGCAGTAGCAGCAGAAGAAATTCTGGTTGTCCACCTGCTGAAAGGTGGTCCAGACTCTGCAACCCTCCACACGTGCTGAGGCTCTGAGAGCAGAACCACTTTTATTTATGTGGTAGAGGAATCTGTCATATTTCTTGTCTTCTTATTTGATTTACTATATCAAAGAGTACTTCAATCATAATTAAAAGTCAGCTAAAGGGTAGCATTTCAGCCAGAAAATGTATTTGGTTTTCCAACATTAGTTTACCAGGTTTATTTATGCAAAATTACTCCCCCCCAAAACAAGCAACACACCAACCACAACTCCCTGCAAATAATCATCTTTCATTAATACTACCAAAGTCACCACAGAGATAAATCAGCTAGACAAGCCATTAAAGCCAACAGCCTTTTTTTTTTTTTTTTTTAAGTTCTTGTTGAATTTGTCTCCCCCTCCTCTGCCCCTCATCTCCAGTCTTGTGCGACCCCACCTGGAGTGCTGCATCCAGCCCTGGGGTCCCCAACACAGGAAGGACATGGACCTGTTGGAATGAGTTCAGAGAAGGGATATCAAGACGACCAGAGGGCTAGACTTCCTCTCCTGTGAGGAAAGGCTGAGAGAATTGGGATTGTTCAGCCTGGAGCAGAGAAGACATGACCTAATTGCTGCCTTCCAGTACCTGAAGGGAGCTGACAAGAAAGATGGAAAAGGATTTTTTATAAGAGCAGGTAGTGACAGGACAAGGGGGAATGGTTGCAAACTGAAAGAGAGTAGGTTTAGGTTAGATATTAGGAAGAAATTCTTTACTGTGAGGTTGGTGAGGCACTGGAACAGGTTGCCCAGGGCCATTGTGATGTCCCATCCCTGGCAGTGTTCCAGGCCAGGCTGGATGGGGCTCTGAGCAACATGGTCTAGTGGAAGGTGTCCCCCCTCCCCATGGCAGGTGGGGTTTGGAACTAGATGATCTTTAAGGTCCCTTCCAATCCAAGCTATTCTGTGATTCTATGAATTTCAAGGACAGCTCAAATGAGAGAACCAAAGAAAAGAGCAAACATTTAAGATGCTGTAATACTTGCATAAAAATTGCAGGAATGATCACTTAAATGAGCAGCCAAGTGAATTCAGTGTTGGTTCTTCCAATCTTACTCTCAGATAACATTCCTTTTGATGATGTAAATGAAATCGGAGTTTGTTGGATAAGGCACAAACTAAAAAAAAAATACAAACATATTCTTATCCAAAATCTCTGTAGCTCTTCCTCTTTCTTGCCAACAGTAGTACATCTGTCCCTGATTATAGTACAGTTACTAGCAAATACCCACTCTCTGCGTTTTCCTTTCTCCAAACTGACTGCTACAAGTAACAATTTTTCGGCAGCTGTCTATCTCCACCTCAGATCCTCAAGAACCTCTGTCCCTCCAATCAGAAAGTCTGATTCCACTTCCTTTATTCCCCACACAGAAGCAAACATGAGCATCGTCAGAAGTCCTCAGTCACTCACTATTTCTAATTGCTCTGATACTCATTGACATCTTTTAACCTTGGCAAACCACAGAGCAGACAAAACCGTTTATATTTTTATTAGCTGTGGAGACAGTCATGGCCTGATAGGACCATATCATCGTATCCTACTTTATTTAAGCAAAAGAGAAACAAACTTAACCATGATCAAGAGAACAGAGACAGGAAGACTGCATGCAAGGGGACATGCTAATCTGAAACTTCCAAAAACCTTTGGGGCAGTTTCTCCTTTTACAGAAGGAAAAAACAAACAGAAACAAACCTTCAAAAACCAACAAACAAAAAAAACCAAGTCAACCCCCCCCCAATCAAACAAAAAAACTAAAACCCCACAAATCTCCTAAATACAGCTCTCCTTGTACCCCTTGTTGGAATTTTGCCTTTCTTAGCTCAGAACTTGGGCTGGCTGGCTGCTCATGCGTGCATCTTAATTAATAACCAAATGTATAAATCCCTTCCTGATTACTTTTACATGTTTTTCTAAACATCTGCTTCTACCTTCTTTGTTAGACAAAGCTGCTCTCTTCTACAGCTCAGCTGGGGAACTTATTTCTCTCTCTCTCAGAGTGCAATTGGGTATTTCATGTCAATTATCTTAATTGGAAGCAAGCTTAACCCATTTCCCAATTACAGCTCCAGCTTATTAGAACAAACATACTCTCAAACCTCCTCTAATAAAATAAACCTAAAAACGCCCCCAAAGAACAAACCTAAACTTCAGTAACAAGACACTGAAAAGAGGACTGAATAAAAGAGCTCTGGTAAATGACAAGTGAGTAAGCTGCTGTGGGAACATAGGGAGATGGTGTGGGTCTGACTGGCTTGGTCTCTGACACAGCATTCTCCTAAGTCTGTTTTCTGGGAGCTCACAGAGGGGGCACTCTTCAGCCTGTTACTGCTTCATGTACTTTTATCCCCCACATAACAAGGTGTCTGAAAAATGGGGGCAGATGTATCTTTTTTTTTGCCACTGCTGGGCATTTTGGTGGCCCAGCTTTTTTTAACTGTTAGAGTACAGAACCAGGTTCTCTCTGCCTCCTCCTTCTCACACTGCTCCCAGACTTTATCACTCATGTTCAAACAGACATCAACCTAATGTCTATTGCCAAAGACAAAAGCCTAAAGAGAAAAAAGGTAATCCAGAGACAAGAGGACCAGGCCACCTGCTCCTGCTATGAGTTATGATTT
This sequence comes from Eulacestoma nigropectus, assembly GCA_013397775.1. Taxonomy (NCBI): domain Eukaryota; kingdom Metazoa; phylum Chordata; class Aves; order Passeriformes; genus Eulacestoma; species Eulacestoma nigropectus. Next base: position 2,315,334 of record VZTE01006298.1, on the reverse strand, counting down.
GGTTAGCCATGGCTCTTCACATGGCCTTCGTACTCTTGCTTACCCATTTTTGTGTTCCAGTGTCAAATGCACACCAGACATATCCTTTATTACACATTCTATTTGGTTTCCCAGAGATGTCATCATCTTTTTGAGCGGCATCCACCTTTTATGCACACATGGGATACTAGTCTAAGAAGCTATGTGTAGAAATTATTCCACATGTTTTGCTATCTACTTGCACAGGGTAAATGGGCCCAACATTTAAGGCACAAAGCTGTAATATTCTCGCTCACCTGCAGCATCTGCCAGGTACTGATCCAGTGATGAGTGTTTCCCCCTTGCCAAGATTGCATGTTCAGAGATATCGATTACGATGCTATTTTAATTTTGTTGTTTTCTAGTATTGTCAACATTTCTCTAAGTAATTTCTACAGTTGTTTTTGAGAAACAAAGAAAAGTCAAAAATACACTTTGAGATTCACTGCTCTAATATCTTGGTATTTAATCAACCTGTAATATAATATTGATTACAAATACCGTGGAGACAAGAGATTGGTACTTGTCTTTAGAGCAAGTACTTCATGTAGCTCTTTATTGCAGAAAGAGCCTTTCAAATGTTTTTCTACCAAATATCCATCTGGCCCATGGGCTCTCTCACTTTCACAGTCAGAATTTTATCATTGATCCTGGCAGAAGGGAGATGAGACTCCTGAAAGGCAATGCAGGTTAACTATTTAATGACCAGCATGAAGTGCAGCAGAGGACAAAAAGGGACTCAGATTATAGATGTTGCTCCTGGGGACCATGACATGAAAGAAACACGTGTGAACAAAGATCTCTGGCAGGAAGGTCATGACATATGAAACATTATGACAAACATTCAGCATTCCATGTTATTGCCCATTAACCATTACCTTGCAAAACCAGAACCAAACACTCATTTTATGTCAGCTGAGACATCATCAAAACCTGTCAGCTGTCTGCTTTCTCTCAATTCCTCTCCACTGGAAGGTCATGTCTTTCCTGCAGGCAGTGCTTGCTTTGTGCCAGCTCTGGTCACCCCTCCTGCATCTCCAGCCTCCAGACCAACTAGACCAAAGCTGAACTGCACACTTTTATTTCACTGAGCTCTTGTTCTTGCTCAGTGAGAAAGGAGATCCTTTCTTTTACCCTCTGGGTAACCTACATACTTTCATAAACATTTACACCATATATTAACTATTTTATATATATATATATATATAAAGCTGTTACGCTAATGATTGCACAGACTTATCACCTTACTTTCCCTTGTCTTTTGAAACCCTGACAGGTATTTTGCCCACGCTCTGATTTATCCCTGCAAGTGTGAATGGACTATTCACATTTCATTCATGTGGGTAGTTCTGGGCACTCACTTGGTACCTTTTAATAATTGGTTAACTCCAAAAGACCTTTTCTATATGGCCAGTACTGTCAGCACTAGTTACTCCTGTCATTGCTGGAGCTAATGTTGTGATGAAGTGAGAAAATGTGAACTCTGGAAGATATTTTGATTACTCGAGGGAAAACACTTCCTTATTAGACTGCCTTCCCATTGCCCAATCTCTTTGGGACAGCACTGAGTCAGAGACCACCAGAACACTTTCTAGGCACATATTTTTGGCACATAATAAGGCACATATTTTTGTTTGGTGTAAGGGGTGTTGAGTTTAGGAAAGAGACACAAATATCATTCCTCCAACACTGAAAGGAAAACCCAAAAAGTAGCTTTAGGAAGACCTTTTTCCTATGAACACAGTGGCCAGCTAGTTCTCTCTTCCTACCTCTCCATCCCCTTACTATCAGCCATGGAAGAGGGAGACAAGAGTCTGCATTTGTCTCACCTAAGTACAAAAATGGTTGACACTGAAGGAAATGTAAAGGAGTGTTGAGGGGCAGCTAGAGAAACATTGTTCCTCACAGAAATATAACTTGGACTGTCATAAAGTGTTAGTGGCCATATTTACATCTCCACCATAAACCTGAACCATTAGTATCGGGGGAAAGGGGGATCAGAGATTCAAAGACTGCTCCAAAAAACATGGTGTTGGCTTCTATAGCCTGGAGGCTCAGAAACTGACTTTGAATTTCTTTGCATATAACGATTATTTAGTCTGTCGGTTCAGTAAAACTAAAGGCACTAGTCCTCGTGCATAAAGTGAGAAATGTACATCAGTCTGGGCAAGATTCATGCCCTGTTTTCTTCAAGTCTGGGACATGGATTCAAACTCTAATCAGTCTGAACTGTCACTTTAAAAAACACTTCCACAATTGTGAAGATATGCTGATATGCTTCAGGTATGAGAGCTGTACTTGTGGCTAAATGTATACTTTTAACAAATGTACTGTTAGGCACTGCTGGTTCCAGCCCTCAGAAACCCTGCTGCTTTACTGCATCAGACTTCTCATCTGTTTGCTGTAGCAACTTCAAGTCATTTGCTATAAAGTCAGAATAAGAATTCCTAGAGCAAGAAGGTTTGCAGAGAACTCACAAATGTGAATATACTTCAGGAAATAATAGGAAATTAAGCATAACATAATTTTGTCATTTCTTGCAGAGGGATACACCAGTACTTTTGTATGAAGCCGATTTCAAGGAAATGAGCACTGTAGCTGTCCCCTCCAATGGAGCAGGTTTGTGAATATGGCATTAATTGCTATTATTGTCCTGGATTAATGCAGTACCCTCCTTTGCTGCCGATGGTTCCGCACTTGTAGGAGGATGCTTGTCTAATCAGCTGTTGCTTGCCATGTCATGGCTTTATGAAGTTAGCTTTGTTCTGATGTACAGTAATTATACTTAAGTTGCACTAGGCTGCACAGTTTAAATGAATAAATGACACTTCGGCACATCCTGGCTGAAAGAGGTCTTGGAGTTAGTTTATTTAGAAGAAAAGAGGAGAAGGAAATTAAGTCCTCAGTCTCCTATTACAGTGTGTGCGGCAGAGCAAGCCAAGGAATAATTTAATATGCTATCAAAGAGGAAAGAATTTGATGTTACCAAATATTTAGTGTTACTGAAACATTTATAGCCCTGTCATTCAATCTATTCTGTACCTGAACAGCCTAAAACTCACACACATGTAGGTGTTCGGGTTCTGTCTGTGTTACAGATAATTCAAACTCAAGAGTCACTTCTTTTTAAAAAGTGGTTTTGTCAAATTAAAACAGGTCAAACTTCTTATGTTTTCTCATATTTACTTCTATATATGCTAGAAGAAATTAGTCTGCCAGGCATAAAGACACACTTTATGACTCAGACATGTTGATAATTCTATGGAGACTTAATGTGAATTTGTATTTTGAGCTTCCTTAGCTCTGGCTAAGTTGAAATACTTGATTCTTAATTTAAAGTGGTTATTTATTTTTAAAACAATTTTAGCTACTTTAAAGAAAATTTCCATAAGGGAGGCACTATCAGTCTTTTTAACTAAAGTGGTGCAAATAGTATCTTTATAATGTGGTGCCTATTGTACTTCAGGCTTGAGCTACAATAAGCACAATGGTCCTTCCTATTCCCCATCTAAAAGAAAGGTGATTTTCTTTATTCAAACTTCTTGATCCAAGAAAGAAAGGGAGAGGAGATAAATACAGCTCTTTGTAGTACTGCTTAGAAGTAAAGGTTAATCATAAAGTGCAGTGCTGTTTTTAGATGTTTCAAAATGTAAAACAGGTGAATTCACACCTTCCTCATAAATGGACCATTCTAGTTAAAACTTTGAGAAATGAATTCCTGGCTCTGCTTCTTTTTACAGAGAAAAATAACATAGTGGCCTTCTGGGGCAAGATCTTTAAAGATTTTCAATGAGATTTATGTGGCAGAAAGAGCTCTCAGAGACAAATCGATATAACTAAGTACAGCGCTCTCATACAATCATGCTGATCAGGAAAACTGGCTGCATCATCACAGGGCTGTCATTTTCTCACTTGCACTGTGTGAGATTGCCTGAGGTTTCTCACAACATTGAAATCAAACCCTCCAGTTGACAGCAGCCAGTGACAGCAGGGGGGTTCAGGGCAAAGGAACTGTATCTTCTTGAGCTTGTGGCTTGTTAAACACATTTCTCTTTCTGACAGACTTGAGATTCCCATTCCTTGGCACCATATTACCTGCATAGACACATTCTCAGGTTGCATCTCTTTATAAACAAATGTGAGGCCAGAGATTTCAAGGCAAATGTACATTCTCGCACTTTTTATACATCCAACACCTTTCTTTATTTGGGGTATTTTTAATCAGTCTATTTGCAAAGAACAGAAAGACCGTGCCTCATCTTGAAGTGCTAAGATAACTCTAATCCTCATTTCTTCACTCCCTTATCATCAGGTGAACCAGTTCCATGGTGTGTTTTTACTTGGCTCCTTCTACTTCATGCTAATTCCCACTCCACGTACCCTGGGCACCGCTCTGGTTTTGTTTTGCTGCTGTTAGGCATTGTCAGGTTGGTGCTGCTGAGGAATTGGTTACAGCAGGGCTCTGCTGTTCTCAGTACTGCATGGAGAAAATGGCAGTTCCCACCTTGGCAAACTTATGCAGAATAGGTAGCAAACATCTGAAGGAATTCAAGGGTAAACCAGTAAAATCAGGAAATGAGGAGCTCAGCCTGCCTAGTCACTTCTGAAAATCCTGTTAGATGTCTGCGTGCAGGTCCATACACTTATGTATAGCTGTAAACTTGGACTGGCACCCAAAAAGGAGAACATGCCCACTGAATGTCATTCCAGTGCTTTCCAGCTGAGCACAGATTCTGCTTGTTCAAATGCACACACCGGTCTCACGTATGTACATGAGTTATACAGAACCTGTGCAGGTCTGGGCAGTTTGAATATAAGATAGGCACCAGCAAGGTATTAAAGAAATGGGAATATAAAGTCTTACTTGCAAAAAATGAAGGCTAAAAATATTTATTTGTGTGTGTGTGTGTGTGTAACTGTGGCTTAGCAATACAAGCTGCTGATGGACATTAAAAGCACGAAGCAGTGTGAAAAAGATATACTATCCAGTATTTTTATGGAAATGTCCCTCACAGATTTTTAAGGTCAGTTCTGCTACTTAGCTATTAATCTTAAATACATGAGAAAAAAATCACATGAAAAATTAGTCAAAATCTTAGCTGTACTGGTAATGAGAGGTGGAGAGCATACAAATTAGGGAGAGAGAAGGAAAAATAAAAGGAACTGAAAGGATTGACACAGGGGAAAAGAGAAACCTCAGGAAGAAAATGAACATTCCCTGTAAATATCTTCAAGGTAACAATGTAAATGAAGGAAGGAAATTACACCAAGTCTCAGAAGAAAACAGAAAAAGAAGTAATGGCCATAAGCAAAGAAAGAAAAAGTTCAGCCTAAACATGAGCAAAACTCTAAGAGTAATTAGGCTAGTGAAAAATTCAAAGGTAGCTGAGGTGCAATTAATGCACATATTCAAGAAGACTGGACTAAAAATAAAAATATGAAGAGAACACATCCATTAAAGTTGAGAGGAAACAAATTTAAACTATTTAAGTTTTGAGAGAAAACAAAGAAGAAAGTGTTCCCTGGCACCCTGTTGGTGATTTTTCTCCACAATGACCTGGCAAACTTTGGATTGGCACAGTGATTAAATTGTGTTGCTTGCACCATGCCTGTTCTCTCATGGCACCTGCTTGTTCTTAGCTTTTTTTTTTTCTTTCATGACAGCTGACATCAGTGCTATCCTTTGTTTTTTTATCTTATTTGACTTCTCGTCGGTTTTAATTCAGCCACGGCATCTCCTCATCGTTTTGTTCCCTTTCTGTGCAGCTTCTTCAATCAGTCCATAGACACAGATGCTGCTATTGCAGTGGGCACTGATTTGACTGCATGCTCCTTCAGTTGCATTGGCCTCAAGCATTTTGAACTCTGCCTGTTCCAAGAGAGCCTGTAGCTGCTCAGGTGTAGGTGACTGTTAAAAGCTGTGCGAATGGATGACCCTAGTTCAACATGGGTCTGGTTTTCAATAGGCATTTTCCTTCAGGTGACATTTGTGTTTCACTAAGTACATTATGATTTAGTACGTAGCATAGACGCTGTTTCATCAGCAGTATCTCCTTGATGTTTTGACAAACTGTAAATTCATGCTTTTAAAATCTCATTTAACTGGATGCCAAGGTTTCATTTCAAGGTTCAACTTTCAGCTCAATATAGATGCTCATTAAAGTCAAGGGAAAGGACCCTACTGACTTAGATGAGTTAAGAAAGAGACCTTATACTTCTTATTCAAGCTTAAGAAACTCAGAAGATAAATTTGCCATTTGGATCCTTTACTGTGCAGTCAGTACAACAGCTTCCACTTCTGCTGTCACAGATGGTATTCCAATTCCACGGTCTGTTTTAAGTCCTCACACATACCTTTGTATGCAAGTGCTCGAAAACCCGTAACAGGTTTACCCTTCCAATTCCAAAAGTGGAGAAGTGCTTCTTTCTGCCTTTCCAGATGGGTAATAGACTCTCACTTAAAAAAGAAGTTGGGCAGCTACATAACCTTGATGACCTCGATGGCCAAAAGAACTTCGTGGTGTCCCAGTTGCTCTTGAGTTTTTCATGGAAAAAGCACTTGAACCCAAGTTTCCTAGTGTGTGGCTGTAACAAAGGGAAAGAAAGATAGAGACACAGCCCTGCTATGGATGCAAGGGCAGGTTGGCTCAGCAGTAAGGAGCTTGTGCCTGCCCAGGGACACTGACAGGGGACAAAGGAGAGAGAAAGGAAAGACAAAGTTCATAGTCCCTTAACATTTTTCTCCTCATTTTGCCATTCTAAAGTTGCCCTTGCTGGGGTTAATTAACAACTATGAATGCCAGTGCTAGAGGAAGAAAGCAGATTGCAGTTTTTACCCCTCTCCCACATTTTCCATAGCTGTGACTGGACCTCAGGATGTAACCTCTGCAAATGCTCTCTCATTACTTTCCTACTAATTAGTCTCATTTCATTTATGAGATATATTATCTGGGGATTTTATATGGTTTAACACATTAAAAAATAAAGCTTCTTGACATTTGAAAATACTCTCACTTTGGAGAAACTGTCACTCCTCTTCACATCTGCACATAAGGGGATGGTTGAAAGAGTCATCTGGGGATAAAGAAGCGTTCTCCTCACAGCAATGGCTATGTAAAGTGTTAAGGAGGCCATGCCACGCTGGCTTAATGTGAGCACTTGTGTCTTATAGCTATATGCCACAAATGTTTAAAGCCTAGATTCAACTCATATAACTATGGGCGTTAGACTGTTCAGAAAGATAAGAGAGGTGTCACCCTTTGCTTCTCAGACAAGAGGGGGTGATTCATCCTGCCTAAGCCATGAACTAGTCTCTGGAGACGTGGCTTTCTCTCTCCACTTATCACAGCAGGGGCCTAGGGGGCCATAGCTATGACTTCAGTGTCTGCTGCTTGGTAGGATGTGATTCAGCCTTAGAGTTTGGTATGATAAAAGAACTTACTAGAAGTTCTTGATTTTGGGGTATTCTGTTTTTTCTACAGGTGCAACTGACTGCAAGTTCTAAACATGGCCTGTAAAAGCTGGTTGTGCCCTCCACCACTGTGTGCATACGTGCATGCAAGCTGAAGGAAAATGCCACTGAAAATTCATCCTAGAGCACCAGAAGCCAAATCAGCACAATTCTTCCCCTATGTTGGCTAAGGCACTTAAAAATCCAGAGGCCATTCTGCAGAGCCAGGTACACTCACGGCTTGCTGGTACTCACCTTTAGCAGAATAACAGCCTTTCATCTGTTCTCCACTATCACCTCCATGGAAATGTGAGTGGGATTAATGAGGACTAAACTTCTGACAGTGCATGCCAGAAGTCAAAAGAGGAGCTTCTTTACCTCTGTTCACTGGAACCTTTTCTGAAGGGGTTTCTCCTCCAGACTTGCCTTCCCTACGCATGCCTCCTTCTATGGAAAAATTGCTGAACAAAAGGAACTGAGTTAAGGTGAGCAACTTCAGTTGTATTACAAGTTTTAAGACATAAGGATGTGATCTATTCTGAAAGTCCCTGATGATTTATTTAGTGAGCATATTTTTACATTGTTTCCTTTAACATCAGAGAAAATGTGCCTTTGGAGAGGCAGAGCTTTTATCTCATCCCCTTTAAAATCACACCACAGATCTCAAAAGAAAGGCTATGCCATGTCAGAAGTTAAAACATTCACCTTATGGCTGCTGCGCAAAGTAGATGAAATATATGCCACTGAGTTTTAAATGACTGCTTATGCTGCCAGTCATAGTCAGATCCTGAACTGAATGATGTAAGTTCCCTCTGTTTCGCTGAAAGTAATGAAGCTGAATCTTTTTATACCAGAAAAGGATCTGGCCCTTAAGTTTCAGTGTCTCCCAAATCCAAAGTAATTTTATCCACTTGAATAATTTATCGTCGTAACCTATTTTTCATTAATTTGACTATGCTCTTGTTCCTCTCGGGCTTGGTACTTACAGCGTAGCTCTACTGCGAAAAACAACGATGTGAAATTAGCACTTTCTTACTCAGCAGATCCCTTTCCTGTGAGAAGTCAGAAAGAGAGCTGCTTAGCTTACCGTGAAAAGTACTAAAATGTCTCTGTTCCCCCTTCCCTGATTTCGACTCAGCAGGACCAGTGGAGGTGGGGGGAAGCAAACAGGTCAGGATTTTTGGCTCTTGTATTTATGTGACAGTCCACCGAGCTCCAGGGCCACCTGGGCAGCCTGTGGGTCTCTGGGCCGTGACCAGCATGACCCTCCTGCCACCGACACTGAAGTTGTAGCTGCCAGCAGGGCTTGCAAAGCCACTGCCACTGATGGCAAGTGAAAACAGTATGATTTCCCACTTCCAGCTGATGTGCTCAGCTCAACAGAGACAGACAGTCATGTGCTTTAAAATTATTCTTAGGCATAAGGATTGCAGGATGATGGCCACTAAAATTCTGGGGACTGGAAAACGGATGAAGCTGTTGGTTGATGTGCTGTAAAACATCTCAGGTGCAAACACTTCTGTGCTAGTCCTGAGGGATTTCTTTAGCTAAAATAGATTCTGGAATCAGATTGGAGGGCCCAAAACCAAGAAAGATTTGGGGACAGTTTCTTAAGAAACTGGTTGTTCATACAGAGACCGATAAAGTAACGTTGGCATAAGATCTCTCAAGGAAGACAATATATTTTGAGGCAATACACCCTCCAATGTATCCAATTTTTTTTTTTCTACTTTTCCAGGTAAGTCTTTCTAAAACTCACACTGCAAATTCAAGATTAGCTTTCCCCAAGAAAGCATATGCAATACAGTGTAAAAATAGGAACTTTCAAAAGAACTTTAATTTTTCTTTGCCATAGGACATAATTTATTGCAAGAATATGCTTCAAATTTAGACAGTCTCTAACATATGACTAAGTCTGAAGTCACTTTGTCTATCAAAAGGTAAAGGGCAAATGAGTTATAAGGGCAGCTGGGTCGTCAGAATTCATTCTCTTTGGACCCAATGTAGTAAAAAATATCCTCAGTCTTCTAAACAACTAAAATCCCAAAAGGCCACAAATCCTAGCCTTGCAACAGGCCAACTTATCCAACACAAAGGTCAGCATCATTAAATAGAATAAACAAACCAATCCTAGAGCCAGAAATGACAGATCTGCCTGGGAGGCAAAGGAGTCATGCAGCTGTCTCTCTGGGCCTCCTTCACTTCCACACTTTCACAGTCCCAAACTTCTTTGTACACACATACACACACACACACACACACACATATACACACACACACGCACGCTCTCATGTGTTTCACTTCCTACACATGTGTGCACACATATGCCTGTACATGGATGCATGGGACCAGGCACAAATCTCCTCAAAACATGGGAATCCATGAGATAGGCTTTAAGTTTCTTTTGTTATGGAGTCAGAAAGTTAAAGCCCTTGACGCTATGTTTAAAATTAATAACTGATGTAAATTTCTATTTAGGATTAATACCTGGTAGAATTGTGATGTAGAATTGAATTCACAAGATGTATCACCCATGACATTGCTGAAGAGTCTCTCTGCCCAATTCAAATCAGCATCTGATTTGGGCTCTGTTCAGTAACTGGCCATTACCAAGCAGACCCCTTACCAGTATCGGATCCAGGCTCTGTTGGTAACTGGCCCCTACCAAACAGACCCCTTATGTTGTGTTTGTTCTCCTTTCTGCAAGAGATCCACGGAGGATTACAAACAATACCTTTTTTGGTCTTTAAACAAAAAGGGGGAATTGTGGATACCGAAATGCTGCTAGCCGATGAATTTTCCAGGTTCTTGCATTAATTCTTGGAGAACCTTTCCTTTCTCACACAAGATATGAAAACAGTAAGATAGTTTATCCAGACAATAGTCACATCTGGTGTTTTGCTAAGTTCTGTGTATGGTACACTGAGAAATGTTTTACCATGGATGTGATAGAACCTAAACCAATCACCCTAGGAGGTGTGTGAACATTGTCCAATCGTTTTATGGAACTAGATTATATAAAAATGATTGTAAAATTAATAAATAATTCATTCTTTCACTGGATTTGTGTGTTGCCACATCTCTCTGTTCCTGGATCTACAGCGATAATAGGCCATTACCAAACAGTATGGAAGCACCAGCTGATGGAACTGGGCTCTTCTGCTCATGTACTGTCCTCTGGACCTCTAGCCCTACTCCTCACTGCCTTGCAGGAAATAGTGTTTTGGTCAGGGGTTAACAACAGCTTGCAGAGTAGAGAACCTGTTTCTACTTCCAGCTTTCACTACCATCTCACTGGTTTCTGCCAGTCAAGGCCAGGCTAAGCTCCATGCTCATTCCTCTGCCTGCCTTCTCAGCAGCTGAAAAGGCACAGGATGTGTTCCCACCAGCCCTGGTACTGGCACATGACACTCCCAGCCCGGAATCATGCTCCAGCCTGCACCTCCACCTTCCATTACTGCCCTGGAGCCAGCAGCCACCACTCCTCCTGCAGCAACCAGCACACATGGCAGCACAAGGTTAAAAAGAGGGGATGCTCCTCTCTTTTTGTGATGTTTACCCATGGCCCCCTCTACCTATCTGCGGCCCAAAAAGCTCTCAAACAATTCCTTTTCAAGGAACCAAGGAAGAAGCTTAGGCACTTTGAAGCCAATTACTTTTCATAGATGACAGCACAGCTGTTTGCATGCTTATTTCCTTCTGTCACCACGCTGGAATATATCCTGTGCTTAGAGTCATACTAACCTCTAATGGATTTGGGGAGGATGCAGACTTTACAGAGCTACAGGTATTAACACCTGGCTATGAATCTAGAAGGGAGACCTGCTTTCTCCTGCGTGTGTGTAACAGGGCCAAACCTCAGCTCCAACGCAAGGTGCCAGCGTTGCTTGTTCCTACCCGAGTGACGCCTGTCACACACTGTCCCAAGGTGCTGAGCAGTGGCCTTGGAGCTACAAGCTGCCACAGCAGGAACTCAGCAGCAAATGTGAACCTGCTGGCTGTGGAGAGAAGCTCCCACCATGCAGGACCAGCTGCTTGAATTTCCTTTCACTTTTTAAAATTACTTTTATAAGCTTTCAATATGAAAGAGATTAGGTAAAGCCCCATTCTAGGCTGCTGTGCATGAAATTTAAAATACCCATATTAATGCAGAAACAAACCAACTACAACATCCAAAACTAAATGCTGTAAATAAGTAGCTATGCACTATGAAGAGAGGACAGATCTCAGCTGGGACTTGACAGATTCAGGTTTTGTTCTCATTTTTACCCTTGACCTGTTCGGTGACTTTGAATAAGTCATTGCTTCCTTTCTATTTCTTTCTGGGTCAGGAACTGCCTGTCATTTTGTGTTCATAGCAGCTGGCATGAAAAGCCCCAGTCGTAGTGAAGATCTCTGGACACTACTTCAATAAAACCAATATCTAAATACCTGTTAAAAAATGAACATAGAGAAGCATTTTTCTTTCCTTGGTAAAAAGGTATCATGTTGCAATGAGTGAAAATTTCAGATGTTCCATTAAATAAATAAATATATACATACATAACTGCCTTTACACCAAACACACACATATTCAACTACGTTCCTAATTAAAATCTAGAAAACTATCACAGCTTTACTAGATTACTTCCCACCTGTGTACCTCTAAGATATCAAAGTTTTATCGTCTCACTTCTAATAGATTTGCTATATCTTACCAATAAGATTTATTTTCTAGCTTTGCATAAAACTCAACTCTGAATGCACTTTTTTTAGGCCATCATTATCCCAAGCACATGGCACAGAATTGTATTTATGTTACACTGAAACCTCGTATTTTTCAGTCTGTATTTGAAAGTAGTTAACATTTTTCTATCCAAAACAATCTGATTCTCAGCAATCAGTGCTGAAACAAGCCTTTTTCTAGTGTTTTAGGCATCTGTTCTGCCTTTTCTTACCTCTCTCTCCTCATTTACATGTATAAACATCTTTTTATAAGCTGCCAGCTGAAAGAGATGCCAAACTTAATCCAATTGCATAAATTCACAACGTAAGCTGCAAAAAGTACATCACTGCATGCCTCAAGAATTCACAGCCTCTCTTAAAACGTCTGACAGAATTCCCTGAAACTGTACTGGAAAAACTCAGTACTTTATTTCCATGGATGTGCAGCAAGGTTTTTGTTCTTGCTGTGGGCACTTGATTTCTGATTTAAGTGTTGAGGTATGACTTGCAAGAGCAAAGAGCTCAAGGTCATTTATTTTCTAGTCTCAGAGTGAGCAAGGAATTGATGCCGTATCTGCTAAGCAGAAGCAAGGATCAAGGAACCTTGAAATAGAAGATAGTAGTGTTGCAGATCACATTAAGAACAAATAAACAATGAAAACATTGAAAAATAATAATTAAAATAAAAGCAATGGCAGCAAAAGGAATGGGAAGTCTTGAAAATCTGTTTTGGGGTAAAGCCATTGAGTTCTCTGAAAGTTTTGAGGGCTTATAAGGTTGGCAGTGTCACACTATTTTGGATGTCTGCTCAAGCCTTGGTTCAAAAACCAGAAAGCAATAACATATAGATTGATTTTGATTGGTAATGTACAGACACCAACTGAGATGGGATATTGGTTGTAAAATCTGACACATCCTGACAGGTGGAACACACATTTAAAATGTTTGGTTTGGTTTTTGGAAGAAGGAAGAAGACAGCAGCATTGAATGACAGAAATTTTAAACATCAAGGATAAGGAAAAATGATGTTTTCCTTCAGATGGTATGATACTTATTTTTTCTTAACGATAAAGTTTAAAGACAGTTATGTATTCGACAATGTTTTTCATCACAATAACAAAAGGTAAGAGCAGCAATTTTGGATGACTTGTTCAACGAGGTCATTAAAAATTCTTATCTTACAGAATTTTAATTATTTTTTAATATAAAAAAGAAAATTATAATTGGATATAGAATAGTATTAGCATTTTCAAATGCTGCTGGATTGAGAAATGGCTGCTTTTGTTTGCCAGTTCAAGGGTCCCTCTGGAAACAGAGCTGCAATATTTGATTTGTAATTCTAGTTGGCAGCAAAAACCGGTCACCATGTCAGAACTGTTCTGACAGAGTAAATGACTGAAGTAATGACAGGAGGAAACCTGCAGGGAAGTAACTTTGGGTTTTTTTAGAAAGAAGTAACTTTATTTTTTTCAGAAATGTTGGCTGAGCTTGCATCAGTGGGGTCCCATGGGTTCCCCCTGACCATCATGCCCATCTTTAAATAGTAACAAGCTACCTCCAGTGACAAACACTAACCCATCACTGCTGCATCACTTCTGGACCACTGATGTATGAGCCGCTTCTGTCATCAGTGGAAGTTCAAAATTTGTCAGCTCAAGAGCCTGTCCTTTGCTAATGGATTACTTTTGAAATGTCTGCTCCAAGTGGAAGGTTTTATTTATTTTATTTACTTAAGAGGTGTACAAGCAACACACAGTTTGGGCTCTGGCTTCTTAAGAGTCTCCAGTCTTCTCTGTCATTGTTTTCCAAGCCTCCACAGGAAAAGGCGATGAGGGTGTCAGTGCCCAGCCTGCACAGCCAGGTTCTTTTTTCTCCCTTGAAGACCCTTTAAGGCATGGCAAGAGAACCGTAGCAGGCTTTCAAGGATGATACTTAAGCCACAGACTAAGGCATCCACTGGATGAGGCATCATTGTCCTCCCACAGACATCCTGAGCCCTGGACCCCAGTGACAATTTCATCCTTTTCATCTCTTAGTAACAGGATAAATAGTCCCTCCACAAAGGTGCTGTGAAGAGCAACAAAACGACACGACTGACACATTCAGGTATGATTGTATTGTAAGTCACAGGAGAATCACTTATACCCTTATTCATGAAAGGCTTTGAAATCCTTTTGAGGAATGCAGTGAGGATTTAAGCAAAGGGAAATATACTCAGTTAGCAAGACTCTGGGTGCGAGTTGGTGCTCCCTTGTTACCTGTAGCAGGCAGGTGAAGAAAAGGGCCTCTTAAGGTAAATGTGCTCCCTGATAGATAGAGAAATACGCACAGCTGGAGCATGTACCCTATTTAATCTTAGGGCTCCAGAAGGAATGTGAATCTGTGACGTGGGGAGTGGGTAGGAAGGGGGACAGGCAGGGTGGATGTACGGGGTCAGAGAAATTGCTGTTGCAATACCATCCTCATCAAAGACAATGTACGGTGGTAAATGATGCAGATGAGCAACTCCTTAAGCTCTTACAGGGCTTTACGAACTTCCACCAAAATGAAACTTTTTACAAGTGAACCACTTATTTCATTTAAATATGTAGCCTGTATAATCAGAGTCTTTGAAGTAGGGAGACAGATGATCAGGATTTGCCTTTTGATCTTTCCAAATTGTTTTAGCAAGTAACAACTACGCCTGAAGTCTTTTCTGGGAAACTTTATTAGCAACGATGTTTACAACAATCTTAGAGACCAAGGTTCTCTTAGTACTGCTGTTAAATAATTCTCCAGAAACTGAAATCTTACAAAGCAAACTTAGGGTCTACAAATAACATCATGAGTTTTATGTAAATTCAACTAAAATCCCCAAGCAAATCAGCTACAATTCCATTCAATGCTCTGTACATAGTCACATTAAAAATATTCACAGGATCTGTTGGATTCACGCAGATCTCAGTTTTGTTCTCTATCCATCTACTTGTACCCAACTCAAGTCAACGGATCTTGCAAGGGAACCTCTAGATCAGAGAACAGATCAGGCTCTGAAGCAAAAAAGGATGGATGGTATCAGTAAAACTAGAGACCCCCTCACACTTAGAGAAGAGCAGGACCAGCTGCCTGGTTATAAGCTACAGCTGTTCCACTGATTAGCACGAGTGCAATGATAATTTTTACCAAAGGCAACTTAGAGAGGCTTCCCCTCCTTGCTGTCTATTGTAAAAGACTGCGCTCACATTTCACATTCCACACAACTCCTGAAATTAACATGAACATTCACAGCCACTGCTTTTAGACAGCCCATACACAGAAAGACACTTCGGTTTGAACAAAAGAAAC
Source organism: Eulacestoma nigropectus (assembly GCA_013397775.1). Classification (NCBI taxonomy): domain Eukaryota; kingdom Metazoa; phylum Chordata; class Aves; order Passeriformes; genus Eulacestoma; species Eulacestoma nigropectus. The sequence goes on along the minus strand of VZTE01006298.1, from coordinate 2,299,838 downwards.
AGGATTTTTTTTACCTTTTGTTTTTTGTTCTGAAGACAAGGAAAACAAAATTGCTTCAGGCAATTTTCCTACCCACACTTACACAGTGAAAAAAGGGAAAATAGTCCACTTGTGAAAACACAGTTATCATCCACATTTTATTGAGGAAAGCCTAAAATTCATTAACTGCAGTAACTGGAATGCAGAAAATGTTTTAAAAGTTTGTTTTTTCCAAGCAATTTCTGGGTCAAAGAAGAAAAAAAGAACTGTTCGGGGTTCCTCCCCTGAAACAGCCTATCCGATAAATTCAATCTATTTTAATGAAAATATTTACGAGTAAGATTGCAGTCTTCTTACAGGTGAAAAGTGAAATTGTATATAGGAATAATGAAAGTAATGTTAAACTATGAGCTAACAATTCCACTGGGGTACTTTGGTGATGTCAGATACGCTGATATTTGCTAAGCAATCATACACCTGAAAATGAAGTCATTTTCTATTTGTTAAACATATGAAACTGGTCACAATTAAGAGGGAAAAATAAAATAAGGATTTACACAGTTACACTTAACCCTCTAGCACTGCACCATTCCATCGTACTGCTAGAAACAGATGGGCAATTATACAAAAGAATTTGAAATACAAAAGACTTGTGGACAGGGGAGTTGCTGGTGCTTTTCAAGCTTCCTACTCTTGAGAAGCATTTCAGCTTTTTATTTACAGACTGAAGCTGTAAGAAGTTACAATCACTTCTCAAAAGTCAAATGGCAGCAGCATTCAGCAGAGAGCAGCTCCCTGCCTTTACCTTGTTTTATGTTTTAATGGTTTATTATCACTCTCTAAATTACAGAATGTGTTTATTTTTTTCTTTTCTCTCATCCTCTGAAATGGATTTAAAGCATCAATCTGTTAAGAAAAGGCAAATCATAGAAGCTGGAAGAAGTGAGGTAGTGTTGTGGGCTCAAGTGTAAAAAACTCACCCTTATTTAAGTGCATCTCACATTGCAAGTACAGAGAAGTATGCTTCTGAAAATACACACATATTGATTAGCTCAGAAGTGAAACTTTGGGAAGACATTTGGGTAGTCTCAATTTTTCAGCTTCATTTTTGTCTACTTTGGCACCCACAATAAAGTGCTTTCCCTGATGTCCATCACACACCTACAGAGAGGTGCTTCAGACAATCGCTGAAGCAGCTGCTCACTGCAGTGTGGCCGTCGGGCAAAAGTTTCCTTCCATGAGTCTGCATGAATTCCTTGGGCCAGACTTGTGCATCCATGCTCACCAAGCTGCCCTGTATTTTAACACACACACAACTGTGGTACATCAGAAAATGCATAAATGACTGGCCAAAAAGGACCTTTTCTCCTTTCAGGAAGAAAACGCGCAGCTAAGGAGAATAAGGGTTCAATCTGTTTTGCTTATCAGAAAAGAGAGATAAAAAAATGACTAAACAATACTTACCAAGGGACTGTATTAATTGAGAACCCAGCTTAATGGAAATGAATGGCTTGAAGCAGCAAAATTAAAAGAACAAACAACGCTGGTAACCAACACTGGGAAAAAAACCCAACAGACACAGTGGATTTTTCATTTCTGGTGCTGTTCAGAGCTTTTATAGAAGAAAAATCTCTCTAACACAAGCCACAGACACCAAAAAAATCAAGGAAATTGGGTGACTTAAAACTGCTCACCGCCTTTGAACTACACTTTGGGGACAAACTGCCCTCCTTTTGACAAAAACCGTTTTCAGTGAACCTCTCTAGAACAGCACCCATATGGAGTTTCTAATACACCATTTCACAGTAATGATCACACTGGTATCTTCTTGTCAAAGAATTCCATTAAAGTAGACACCAGCCCGATAGAACAAGAAGCTGAGAAAGAAACCAAACTTGTTCATGTAAACTACATGCACATTCTCTGCAAAAATAATTGCCATTCTCTTGCTTCATAATTACCTATTTCTTTGAGTCTTCAATCAGTGATTTAAAAACAAAACTCCTCAATCTTCCACACATCTGTGTCACATTTCAGATGTGGCATCCACTGTTCAAAGCAAAACTGAGTATCTCCTTTAAATTACCGTACCATTTTCTGTAAAAATGGGCCTGAACTTTATAGCTCTGGATTATCAGACTCAAGAAGTAAATTTAGCTGCAAAACTTAGGTTAGGTACACGCTTAAGTGCTCAGCTGAATTAGTTTCTCATAACACTTTCCTCCTCCACAGCAGAGTTCACGTGGTAATTTTGCTGGTCACTGACAACACAGCACTTAGACATAGCAGACAATTGTTAAACAGCTTTTCCTCCTATTAGCTTTTGAAATTAATACTTTATTACTTCATACAAGACAGTAAAAATAATAAAAATAATCAACAACTTTTCATAGAAATTAAAAGGATTTAAACACAAATCTTATTAAAAAGCCAAACTTAAAACCAAACTAAAGAAATACTATAGCTGCACACACTTTTTAAGGAAGCGATTACAATTTTCTTTTTGATATCAACAGGCACTCTTCATTCATCATCTGCAAGAAACTAGGTTAGGTCTCCATAGGCCACAGTCAGAGTTATTAAGTAAGTAAATATGCCACTGCTTCTGTGCCCTCCTTTTATTTCCTTGCTTCTTCAGTCTCCTCTGGCTCTCTCTCTTGATGCTCTCTTTCCCACCTCAATTCTTTCAACTCCTGTCTGTACTTCCGTTCAATGAACCGTTTCTGATGGGCCATCTGGGGAAAGTTATCTGACACAAGGAGAAATATTTTACATTAATAAACAAACTGGTAATAGAGGAAGCCTCCGCTTGTTTTGTTTTAAACTTTGATGTTATTAGAGAAAGGGGGGAACAATGCTGTTACCATTTTTACTCATTTATTTCTTATAATACATAGTAAACCAGAACTGTGTTGTAAGACTTTGGTTTCTTTATGATTTCTTTACATCTGTTTCTCCTGCTACAAAGCACTGCTAAATCTAATACACTCACAAAAATAAAATATAAAATCCTGGTATAGCAACATGGTCAGGTATTACCTGGATTTTACATTCTGTTCCCTTAGCAACAGGTGGTTGATACTGAAAAATGAATGTGAAACTACTGTCAATGCTGTCAGGGTTTTTTGTCTTGTTCTCACTCCAAAAAGTATGACCCACTGGTTTCAAGCATTGTACAGATGTTTCCATTATTTTTATTATTGTTTTAGACCATGCAGAATCGACTATACGCCCCACATTATGGCAGGGATCCTAATGGGAAAGTAATAGTGTAGCAAGATGGAATGTAGTAAAATCTGTTCCTGAAAAAGTTAACGCTTGGCTATGTACCAGAAGACAGCCTTAGCATAGTCTGAGAGCATGGATGAGTGAAGACTGCCTAAAACAGACTGGACAAGGCTGAGGTGATGGAGAAATAGCTGGGAAGATGGATGCTTCTGCTTTCAGGCATTTGTCCTTTGGCAGATATGCAGGTACACATTAGAACTGAGACTGTAAAAACAGCTTATATAATTGAACAGAATTTCTCTCACTTTAGCGCACTGCTCACAGAATGTGATGTTTTCTGCATGACCAGGGTGCTGACATTCACACGTGTCTGTGCTGTGGAGACCTGCACCCTCCATCCAGTCAGAAAGCAAAGGGGTGTAAAGTATGTGACAGGCTGCAGTTGGTGGTAAATCCTGCTGGGATCACACAGAGCTCTGGGATCAGCACTGGCTCCCTATCCAGTCTGAGGTGAATGCAAAAGGTTACAACACTGACCTTTAAAGCCATAAACAAATTTGGTAGACATCTCGGCAAAAGGCTGCTCTCTCTGTCACTGGCTATTGAGAGAGAGAATTCAGCTGAGGCTTCTCAGGGAGGAGTACCTTGGCACCAAGCTTTTCCCTGGTTTTTCTGGGTCCCAGGCAGCATGGATTCTCAGCTAGAGAATATGGTGCAGAAGCCACATAAACTGCAGGAGTTTGTAGTAGAGCAGAGTAACTTTCTACTGCTTTGTTTTATTGGCCAGTGAAATTTGTGCCTTTTATTATATATACTACAGGAATAAAAGGTTTATTCATCAGTTATTTACAACTTGGGCATAGGAGAGTGTATTTATTTAAACCAGAAAGCAATCTAAACAAAATTGGTTTTAAATTGCTGCTGTTTTTAAAAACACTAGTGCTTTGTTTAATGGAGTTCTGGGATATTTTGTTGCTCATGTGCCCCATAAAATGAAAATCAGATTTTCAGCACTGTGCCTATAACATGATTCTTTAAGAACTCAGCTCGGTAGCAACCTGCTCTAATACGTTTAGTATGGTAAGAAGGAAATTCATGTAATAAATTCATCATGGCTATCATATAAATAGGTATATGAAAACTACTTTCACTTCAAGTTAACTACTTACACATTAAAAAACCCAACAAACAAACCAAACCAAACAACTCCACTCCGCAACCATATACATAATGTGTAACCTCCATCCCTAAAGATAATCAAAACTTGACTGGCAAGGCACAGAGAAACTAACTTGAAAGTTGGTTCTGTTTTGAAGGGCAGCAGGAGCACAGACCTCTAAAGGTCTATGGTATTTAAACAAATATATATGTCAGAAGAGAGCTGTGAAGTCCTTGGATTGATAGGCCACGAAACTCACAGCTCTCTTGAGTGGTGATACTGTCGCAAGAAAATCCACTCGGAGAAAACTTCAGTAACATCTTGCAGATACTCAGCAGAGAAGGGAAGTTACATTTTTCTAATTGTCAAATTTACTGGTGGTGAGAAGTATATGCTTAGCAGATGGATATAAAAACATATCTGAATTATAGAGATTCATTGCGTTCTGAAATTTTTGAGCTCTTGAATTTCCAGATGCCAGAGATAACAGATTAAAAACCTTTGACATCTGAGGAACTGCATGTGTATCCTTTGAATGAAATGCAAAAAATGGACTTCCCATGTTCTTCTCAATAAAGAATTTCTGCTGCACAAAATGCTTGTAAGCTATTTCCCTACAGGTCACCCACACCTGGCACTTTAACCCAACTGACCAAAGTTATTTCATATAAGAAGCTTGCCCACACTCATTCTTATCTGAGACTACATTTCAGTGAAGGACTGCTCCCATGCTGGCTATGCAGCACAGAATTTAGAGAGATGTATACACAGATTCCTGGATCTGAAGCTGATATTAGCCCTTCTTGACAGGTAAGTATCAATTTAAATTGTTGGGGATCTGCCTGTTAGATTTTAACCTAGTCCACTGATAATCTGAGATTAAATTATATTTTCTAAGGTCACATTTTCCTCCTCTCCTGAATTAAAGGGTGAGACAATCAGAGCATCAGAGACTATGCAGTCTCATCCCACTGAATACTTAAGCATGGAAAACCTCAATGAAACTTTACTGCACAGGGTTCCCTGGGAGTTGCATCCTCTGTAGCTGATCAACTCCCTTTAAAAAATACCTGTTGGGATCATATTAACTTCCAACTGCTACAAAACTGTCTTGAAGGTACTAAGAGGAAAACCTGCTGCTTAGAAGCTGACAGCACTTAGCATATGCCTTCTGTTCAGAACTCATCCCCCACAAAACCTGCACCTTGCCTCAATAAAGAACGAGGAAATAAAGGACGAATTCTCTGTTGCCCAAGTATCTTACATTTTTCAAGTGCGTCCATTGCAGCTCCCATTTCTGCTTGCTGAATACTGTGAAAGCCAAACAAAAACATATTACATGAGATCTAAACTGTACAGAATAAACTTAAGTTTCGGACAAAGTGAAGCACTAGTTAGTCTTTTGTAATGAAACTTTTTGGATAACCAGCAGCTAGTAATTCCCAGAGTGCATGATATATCAGCCTTTCCATAAATATGTGAGCAATAGTACTACAGCTCCAGTAGAATATTTTTTAACTTAGATCAATAACAATAACGAAATATTCCAGTCCATTCTTCACTAAAGCATTTGCTTTTACTTGAGAGAAAAAAAGGAACAAAATCACAGATGCGTGAATGTTAAAAAACACAATGATATTTTTATAACCACCACCAGATTTGGTAGCATAAAATGAGGCTTTTGGGGCTCATGGTTGAAGTCTTTGAACCCTTAGAACCATTCAAAAATGCCTAGAAGCAGTAACCTCAGAAAAAAAAAAGCCATAATAGTGTGGCAACTCTTAACTTGCCAGTGTAAATTGCACAGTAATCCAGGAGCAAATCCCAAAATAAAGACACTATTTCCTGGAAGCTGTTCTGTATTTTCTAGTCTGAGAGCCACAAATCTTCTAGTCTGAGAGCCTCAAATAGTGAGCATTGCTAGCCACCTTGAAGGCAAGTTCACCAAAAAAAGTTTAAGATCCAAAATTATACTGATATTGAACTCCTCAGGTATTCCTAAAGCAGAAAAGTTTGAAGAAGGCTCTACAGTTTTCCTTTTCTAAGGCAAACCATATAACTGTCTATCTCCATGGCTAGTCATTTTGGACACCAACACACTCTAACACATTGTGATTAATTTTTTACTATACCTTGGGCCTTTACCACATCCTATTCTTTCCCCTTTGAAGTAAACAGCTACTGTGTATGTCCTGGCATGAGAAGGTCCCACTGTCTGCAAGGTCCTGAAAGAAAAAATATTTTATTTAAGCAGGGAGTATTAAAACACAGAATCTGTTTGTGGCACATAGATCACCAAGCTTTCAGTCTGGTCAATACATATAGTGCAATTAATGCAAAACATAGAGCGAGGGTTGAAGGAAGTCTGTATAGATCACATTAACCCAGAGATTACCAGAACAGTATTTATATCGATCACATTAATGCCTCCAGGCTCACTCAGAAGCACCACATGAAAATTAAAACTTTATTTAACCTATAAGCAAAAATGCAACCTATAACATGAAGTGTTCAAACACTGTGAAAACACTTGTAATAAAGTAATAAATTATGCATAGCTGTGCAATTGCAAATAAACACCCATACCATCATGCATGCACTAAAAGCTTATTCCCTGAGAGTTTTGCAGGTAGCAAGGTTTTATAAGGACTTTGTATTAAACATGGTAGCTCTCTACACTGAATTATCACAGTGCAAAGAAATTTTCCATCAGCTTTGAAAAGTTAGTTTGTCACAAGACAAACTTTCCATTTGACCTAAAGTCTAGGACATACATCAACAACCGTCTAAAAGGGAAAACGTAATTCCCTCGATGTGCAATGAATTGCTTCTTTTGCAGTTTCTTACTGCTGTCCCAAATCTCTCCCCACTTTCAGATCAAGTTCTGTCTGCTACCTTGTTTCTTTTTAGAAGGAGCACGAATTTCACATCAATTTTTAAAGTATCTAACTAAAGTACTCTATCTCTCTGTGCACTGTGACAAGAGCAAATAAAACCCACCCTAAATTTAAAAGCAATAGTACTGACTGCAATGAAATAGATAACCCCAAGAAAAGGAATTTAACAAGATAATAGGAAGATAACGGTGTATTACTAGGTCTGAGCTGTACTATAAAAATCAATTTATCATCACAGCAAAACAAACCAAACATTTGGCACTTGATACTAAGTGGTTTTTACAAAAATGGGGAATTGTTTTTATTGTGTTCATCCCCCTCACTCAAGACAAAGCCCTGAACCTTCACACAGAGACACGGAGGAGTCAGACCTGCAGAGCACCGGCTGCAGTGTTAAAGGGATGGCACTTCTGGAGCGCAGTTTGTGTCACTGTCACTGAACTGCTACACTGCATTGGAAACCTTACTTCAGTACCTGTGACAAATGCACCGACACTTTCATTCTTCCTATCTTTTTGATATAATAATCCCAACAACACAAGCCTTGAACCTTCATAGTCTTTATCTCTTCTTTGGGAGCTAATATTGCACCCTTTCCTACATTAATTGAATGGATATGGATGCAATACACAGCCTAAAGTTTATTATTTATTATCTCTTTGAAGCACCTACTACACTCTTTAACAACTGAAAGCGAAAAGGGAGATCTATCCATCCAGCTTCAGGTATCCAACTGAGGTGTACAAGTTAAAACGTTCACTGCCCTGAGCTCTTTGTCATTGAAAAGGGGAACATTTGTGAGCTGAACTGCACAGCAAAAATGTCCAAAACTTGTGTTGCCCTTCAGTGCCCGACTGTGGATGAGAAACAGTGCCTATAATCAGGAGGTGTAACATAAAGGATTTTTATGTTTGCATAATAATGTCAAGAAACTTCATCTGTTACTGAGAATAGAATGGAGATATCTTGACATCATAACAAAACAGCCATTGGTTTAACTCTTTTCATTTAATACTGCCATTCCTTACATTAAAAGAAAAACAAATATAGAATTATGCCAATTAAATACTCCACTCCAAAATAAAAACTATATTTTTCCCTTACAACTGTAAAGGTAAAATGCTTACTAACTCTTCCATGTAATGGCTTAAAACACCTAAACCTTAGAAAACACTGGTTTCAATATTTTCCATCTTCAGACAAACAGAGATGAGAGGGCTTGGATAATGACAATAAAAAACAAACCATGGGAAAAATGTAGGGTGCTTGATCACATCTGGCTCCATATACAGGGAAGATTTATAATTAGCTGGTATCCATAAGATGCCTGTTCTTACTTGTAAAGAGGAATGTCCGGCTCTTTTCCTTCTGTCCTGAGGGTCAAGCAGCACTGCTGAAGCTGAGATTTAGGATCATTCCAATCTTGATTTAAAATAAACTCCTGTAGGAAGTCCACAAAGATGCTTTTATGATTGAGAGATTGTAGTACGAGTCTCAAATGTAACAACGAGTTAGAACATAGTGGCAGGGAAAGTAGGAAACTGACTGATCTTACCTTTAGCCGTGGAAAAAAGCAAACATTCATGAAAGTGTGAACGTATTCCAAATCTTTATCAATGTACAGGGCAGCAATAAAAGCTGAGGGGGGGAAAAAGGTACTGTCACTCATCCAAGGAGAACATTATTGGCTTGCACTTCTAGAAACAAGTATCTCTGAGTACTTTAAAGCCGTATTATATTATGTTTCAGAGCAGTGATCTGATGAGGGTATTATCCTGCATACTCAGGAAAAAAAAAAAATGAAGTTGACCAAGAGATTAAGTGATTTACCCAAATACACCCAGTCATTTAAAGTGCTGGAAACGACACTCTGCTCCTAATCTCACATTTTAACCAGGAGACCATGAATACTTACAAATAAATCACTACTGGATACCATAAAATAATTTAGATATAAATCACTCCTGTTTGTGTGCTATTTCCATTTGCTTACAGGATTTTGCAAAAGCCAAGCGGTCTGAATGGCTTGCAAAATACATCAAAACATACCAGATAGGGATTAACTTTCTTTGCAGAATATTTATCACTGTTTCCACATTCTTCGGAAAGAAGGTAGCACAAACTTCCAAAAATGGACTAAAAATAATTTCATTTCCATGTAGCCCTCCTTCTCATGGAGTGACCATTTTAAAACCTCCTAAAATGCAGACAAATTAACCACAGAAATATTCACCTGCTGAAGGAACTACTTTGTCTTCCAACAGTGTCAAGAACATATTAATTAAACACTGAAACTGCTGTTAAATAGCTCAACTCAGAGTATAAGCTTTAACTTTGAAGACATGCTTTTGACCTGGTCATCATGACCCCTCAATTTCTAAGCCTTCAACTTTCTATCTGCAATTATGCCTCCTTCATGCTTTCGTACACACTTCAAAAATCTAGGCTAGTCTTCAAAAACCTGGCTTTCAGAGGTATAGACATAATTCATTTGGAAACTTGAACATACATTTTTAATAGTGATTTAGGGGATTTCTAATGGCTTTCTTAAACAAGCCCCAAGGAAAAGGAAGTCATTAAGTACTAAGTTATTATAACCAAATTAACTCACATTCCAAGAGATCAGCCAAAGTCTTAGTTCGAAGAGTTACAGGTCTTTTTGTCTTGTCATTAGTGATGGCAAACTCTTGCATACCCAGCTCTTCTGCCACCTTGGCCTGTGTCCTGTTGTTCACCAAAGAACTTCTCAACAGCTGCAGAAGAAAGAAGTTCCATTCCATAGTAACAATTACCAATAACAAACTACAAAATGTAGTGCTGGTGACAAAAAGTTACTTTTATCCTTGAGGTTTCTCACTTCTGTCAGTTTACTGACATTTTGTTTCAGGACATCTCAGGTGATTTATATAAACATCCACTCTGTCATTCTTTCTACTGGTGATTTTTCTTTTTGTTTCAATTCTTCTCACCAATCTTTACTTTTCTATGGACACATTACTTCTGAATATATGTCATGCATTTAAAATGCTTGTTTGTAGCTTCTTTGCAATTATGTACCATCTCTTCACGAGTCCTGCACTTTCTCAGCTAATCTGCAGTTTTCTAGTTTAAGCAATATACAGTTGTATACATTTTCCCACATAAAGTGTAAATAAACAATATTCTGGAGTCCATGGAACAGTCCCCAGTGTCCACCAAAAAATAAATAAATAAGTGGTGACTAAAACAAATACACATTAAAGCAAGATAGTTCATTGTTTCAGAACGAGCAGATGAGGAAGCTGCTCCATTCTTTTGGCCAGAGAAAAAAATACTCAGTTGGACAGCCTGTATGTACTATTTGCTCTGCTAGAAGGCAGCACAGCTGAGCCATCCCTGACAAGGATCTCCCCTAACATGTTCCATATAAGACAACGTCAAGGATGCGTCCCCAAAATACTTAACCTTGGCTCCAGGCAGATTACTTAAACATAGAGCTCTACCAAAGATATAATCCTACACAGCTTAAAGGAGCATTTGGAATTCTAGGGGGAATTTCTGAACCTTTGGCAAGGTCAGCTTTTTTTCTGTTTGTTTGCTTTTTTGCTTTAAATGGAACAGTATTACAGAACTTAGAGCTACTATAGGAGATAAGGGTGAGAAGTAAAGAACGTCTTTCTTTTCCACTGTTTATGTGCAATCTAGAGTTGAGATGCTGCACACCCATTTTTTTCTCTCTTTGTCTTCCTTATCACATTTGCTCAGCTTATTAGATCCAAGTTATATGCTACCTGGCTCCAGCACGTCAACTGAGCTTATGAAAAATCAAGATTTATTTGCTGCACTTGATACTTCATCTCTCATAACAGATAAATAAAGAACAGTATGTTCATAATTTGCTTGTCAATGATGTAGGAAGCAGATACTCACAACCTGATCTTCGTAAACTAGGTACACTGCAGATAGCATTATTACCTGCCTCCCTAACCTTTGCTTAAACTCATTTTCTACTTGTTCCTTTTCAAAATTCTTTGAAATCCTTAAGAAAAATAAACTATACTTTCCCCAACAATATCCTAAGTACCCTAAGTACAATATCCTAGTATGTGACCTAAGAGACAGAACTGCAGTGTCCCATGACAAAAATCTGCTCCTTGTAATGGAAGAAGAAGGATTTCTTTTGTTGTGTTTGCAGACAATTTATTTTGATGAGATCCATAATCATGATTAGTAGTATCATAAAACAAAGAGCAACATATACACTACCCAGTGAATTACAGATAGAAAAAACCCCAGTTACCCTTTTAGTACTATGGTTATCAACTTGCTCTGTATTAGAATTTGCCTCATCTACAAGTGTGATCTGGTAAGAAATTAAATTCCCCTTAATGATACAGAGAAGATACAGCCCCTGTGCCTTTCCAGCAGATTTTTTAGAGCTAGTCTCTACTCTGGTAACACACAGCCTGCATCACTGCAGATGCTGTGATACATGATATGCCCAACTGGAGCTTGAACTGTTTAATTACAAAGCAGTTTTTTTCTAATTCTTCCATCTTCACCGAAGATACTACCACTCATGACTGTACCAGAAGAATGTATCCATAATCCAGAACTGGAGAAGATGCATCTTCTAACATCCAACAAAATGTCAATTTCCTTTTTGGAACATTATCTGTCTATCTCCAAGTATGTAGATGAGACTATGTGCTTCTTTCTCTTTCCTAAATATAGTTAATTTGCAGACATCTCTCCACAAGCAATCAATCCACACTGGGAAGCCACTGCATTGCCAGTCAAGTAGAATCCTTGACCAAAATTGCCCTCAACACATCAGACACCATTTAGCTGATGTTCTACTATTACTTCGTACTTAAGTATGTTCCCAGATGACAGGAGAAAGAACTTGGTGTTTGCTGTTTCTCTTCAGATTCCACTTTTTCAGTCTCCTTTCTCACGTCTCACTTCATTTGTCCTCAAATTTAAAAACATTTTAAGATAATTTTCTTTTTCTCTGCATGCACACCTCCGAAGTTCAAATTTTATTTTAGGCATTGCCTGCTTCTCCGTATCTTCATGTGTTTTCAGCATCCACTCCAACTTTGCAGTTTTGCTTAAAAAACTGAAGCATGCAACTTGTACTTGCCAACTCACTAATCATTACATTAAGCAACAAAAGGACATTCTAATCGTTGTTCTGAGTATTTACACCCATTAACAGCAACATTTCATATCCTCCTGGCCAAACAGCTCTTGCAAGAGTTATCTTACAACACCACGGATGCCTACATTCTTAGAAGTCACGTAGAAAGCAAAAAACCTCACCAGGCTTTATATCCTGTCTCCTGAATGGTGCAGAAGAATCCATATAAATGTAACTGAGACTTAAAAAATAGTGAAGAAAAATTCAAGTTACTTTTAGTCACAGCATGTACTGTTTTTTTTTCCTTGTAAACAGCTTTAGCCCAAAGGATTCAAGAATCGTATTTTTGAAAACACATTGCCTGCTAGAGACTTAGCATTGCCATCCCTTTATTGATCTGAGGAAACCACTCTAAAATAAGGCTGCTTCCTAACTTTAACTAGAAAACTCGACTCACATTCCTGATACATGTATTGCTTTGTTGTTCAAGTAAACTAAAACAACTTAGTAAGCCCAAGAAAATTTGTTACTTGCAAACAAAGCCACAACTGTCCAGCTGCAGGAATAAATAAATCAATCAGGAAAAAATTACATATAGTACCATGCTGTGTTTAAAGTACAGTAAATTCGTGAAAGATCCCAAACTGAGTTGTTCAAAGCCCAGATAAGAGAGGCTAAAAGGTTATAGCAATCAAGAGATGACTGCAACTACAGTAAAATTAAATTCAAAAACTACCACAGAAGCTCCAGATTGAAGACAAGCAGAAAACCAGACCAAAATAGATTGTAAAAACTTTTTATCAGGATGTATAACCCTGCCTGTATGCAAGTTCAACAGACTAGAAGTCAGGAATAAAAAAAAGTCACATGATGTATCTATTTAAATGCATGGTTTAAGACACCCATCTTTAAACAAGAACTAGTTTTAGCCCTCAATTTCATTGTTGACATCTTCAACATTTTTGATCCATTTCACAGACTGAACAGAAATTATTGCAGTGGGCTCATAAATCACCATTTTCTATTCATTGCAGTGCTCACGACTTAAAATTAACAAAGCCTTATTAAGAGCAGTGGTTGCTGAGGCTTCTTTTATTAATCAAACTCAGAACAATTCACTAGCTGTTCCGATAATTTCAGTCTCCATCCCACTCTTGCTCTTATGGAGAATATGATTGATGGCAGTCTCACCGTTAAGTGCCCTTCGTGATGATCGGGGAAATGTATGAATAAATACTCTGTGGCTACCAACTGCATTATGGAGTCACCCAGGAATTCCATCCTCTGGTTGTGGCCTCTGAAAAATGAGACATCAATGCAGCAAAATCAATAAGCACTCAGTGAGGAAAAAACCAAAACCAGCATGCACACACAAATTAAAATGAAGAGTGATCTGAAACTGAGCCTTGCTCATTTCCAAACACATTTAAGACAATTTTTCAGTGTTAATCAGGTGAGATGAAAACACAGCTCATTACTGTAGTAACACCAACTTACAGGCAAAAAGCAAATTGGGATAGCTACAAATAAATACAATCATTAGATCACAGATCACAGACTAAATGAAGGAGAAGAGCAGTTGACATCATATCTGTAATGGGATAAATCTCTATCTCAAACTTGTGTTAAGAAAGTGAACTAATGAATGCAATGACTTCAACAGAGAAAAATGTCTGCCCATTCACAAGAAAGAAAAGGATCAGGGTTTAAACTCATACAAGATCCTGGAGAGGGTAACCACTGATATGAAGTTTAACAAGAGCAAGTGCCAGATTCTCTGTCTGGGACAAGGCAACCCAGGTTGTGTGTATAGAGTGGGGAATGAGAGGCTGGAGAGAAGCACTGTGGAAATGGACGTCGGGGTCCTGGTTGATGGCAAGCTGAACATGAGTCAGCAGTGCCCTGGCAGCCAGGAGGGCCAACCATGTCCTGGGGGGCACCAGGCACAGCATCGCCAGCGGGGCAAGGGAGGGGATTGTCCTGCTCTGCTCTGCCCTGGAGCGGCCTCACCTTGAAGCCTGGGGGCAGTTTTGGGTGCCACAATATAAAGATGACATTGAGCTCTTAGAGAGTGTCCAAAGGCAGGCAACGGCAATGGTGAAAAGTCTGGAGAGGAAGCCGTATGAGGAGCAGCTGAGGTCACCTGGCCTGTTCAGCCTGGAGGAGGCTGAGGGGAGACCTCATTGCAGAGGGGAAGTGGAAGGGCAGGTACCAATCTCTTCACTTTCATAACCAGAGAAAGGGCTGAAGGAAGGGTTTAACACGGGAAAGGCTCCTCAGGGTCACAGCACCAAGCCTGTCTGAGTTCAGAAAGTNGGTGGTTTAACACGGGAAAGGCTCCTCAGGGTCACAGCACCAAGCCTGTCTGAGTTCAGAAAGTGTGTCGACAACACTCTCAGAAACATGGTGTGATTACTGAGGTGTCCTGTGCAGGGCCAGGAGTTGGACTTGATACTGATGGGTCCCTTCCAACTCAGCATATTCTATAATACTGTTTCCTTGAAAAAGGACCTGGCAGCTTTGCAAGCAACAGAACACAAGGGCTGTGCTCGGACCAAAGAGCATAATTTTACTTCTTTTCTCTGCCCAAATGTACATCCAGGTATGTTTTGCTACTGTCTCAGGAGTGATGTACAAATATCAGTGATGCAGAAAACCAAAAATAAACACCAGAATAGATCTCCAACACCTTCTACAGTCTTTCCCAAGGTATTTGCTACTGACTACTGTCAGAGGTGGCATACTGAACCAGGCGGGCTTGTGAACACAGCTGCTCTATTCTCTTCAAAAAACAGATGTAACATAGTTTGTTTACAAACAAGGCAATCTGGAATGCTCTAACAGGAGGGCCAACAGAGCTACATGAGGACTCTTGCTATGTACTCACAGAGTCAGATGGTTAAAGCCTACTGTCCTCAGAGTGAACGCACGTGCTAGAAGCCGAACATGAGTAAAGATGACTCCAATTGCCTCCTCGAACTCCGTAAGCTTTTGAAGAACTGGAGAGGTCTCAATGAGTTGCCTGTCAGTATTGGACTCCTGCAGCTGCAAGAAAAATGAAGTGCAAATAATGACCAACTCAGACTGCTGCAGAAATTTTCAGAGAAAAGCAAGCCTTCTCTAAGTCAAGGGCAAAGAATACAATGAACAAGGTCTGTGGACAGCTGAACTGAGAAAACCAAATTTCCACTGCCTTTTGGTCTTGGATAATTACCACTCAAAGAAGAGATGAGCTCTGATGTATGCTTTTTTAACATCCGAGGCATTTAAACAGATCACTTACATGTCTCTACATGTGGATAGCATATAATACAAACTTCCACAAAACATTGTACATTTGTACATTGTACAATTGTATATTTCTGCATTTTCTAACATTATTGCATTGTTTGTAACTGAGCAACAGATTCAAAAATTATTTTAATAGGGCTGGCAGACTGACTGCATGTCAAGATGAGACAAAACCCAAATCAATTTCTCCCACTTTCCTTCAGTATCAAAAATCAAGAATAAATACTTTGTATATGAAATTCAAAAGGGCACACTAACATAAGAAAATTAAAATTATTGCTTTAGGTCAGTATCTTTTCTTATCAGTTTCTTGTCTGATGTCTTTGATGTGGTGACACTGTTAAATGCCTTTGTGGAGCTGGGAAATGGCTTAAGCATTTCCTCCAGCCATTCTGAGCATCTCTGTGGTATAGAAATGACTTAGAAGAGGAATTATCCAGAATAGGATGCCTAAAGAATAGCCACATCTTTTTAAACTGGCATTGAGATTATTTTTTGTTTGTTGTCTGCCCCTTTTCTATTAATTGATTACATTCAATTTGTCTTTTTTTCTGTACTGAGCACTCAGTTCACATTTTCATAGAGCTACATACCCTTGCACCAAAATCCCACACTTGGGTGTTGATTGTCATTTTGGAGTTCAGCTGCATGTGGAGCTGAGACTGCTTTTTGTTTCACTGTGCATAGCCCTTTCTATTTACCTACATAGAATTTCATCTGCTTTTTTTAATTCCACAGTGAGTCACCCTTGTGTTCTCACAACCAGAGTGCAATTCTTCAGTCTGCTGTTGTCCCTGATACCTGGAATAATTTGGTATTGTCAACAAACTGCCACCTCACTGCTCATCCTCTTCCCCAGGCTGTCAATGAGAACAGCCTGTACTTTAGCAAAGATCCCAAGGGAAATCTGCCAGAGATCACCATTCCTTGCAAGATGTGGTCATTTCACTCCTGTGCTCCATTTCTTATGTTTCAGCCATTCCTTTAAATCTTGTAGGGACTGACAGTTTTTACTGGAGCTGCTTTTTTTTTACTGCTTCTTAAAAAAAAGACAAAAATTTTAAAAGCCTTTCCTGGCTGTCTTTCCAACAGCCTCTCAGGAAACCCAGCAGACAGTACCACCTGCATTATCACATGCTTCTTTGTCTCCTGCAATTTCCTATTCATTTGTAAGGCAGGAGTCTTTACATGTTGACTCCTTCTAAAGAGTCCCCATGTATCCAGATGACCACTAATTATTTTTTCAGAACCATTTCTACAGACTTGGCTACTGACAAATACACAGAGTTGAAGGTCTGTAATTCTGTTATCTTACTCAGAGCTTTTTTTTATTAATTGGGATCTCATTTGGTATATTGTTCCAGTGACTTTTAGTAATTTTTAAATATTTTCAGGCTAGCTGTGCCCAAATGCCAGCCTGAGCTGCCTGTATTTCATCTACTGGCAAAACCACCTAGGATGGCTTTGGGATATGGAAGAAAATAATTTTCATCACACAAGTTAAGGTAGTAATAAGAAATCTTAAGTTTCATACATTGACTGTTGCTAATCTCTAAGCAGAGTGCAAGTCTTCTTTGTGAAATCAGAGACGAAAAGGTTACAATAAAGTAAGAGGAAAGGAAGAAATTCAGAATAAGAACAATCTTCTTTGGAGCTCGTGCCAGCACGCAGGATAGCTGGTGCTGAATCTCAAAAGATTATCTTCCCATTAACAGTCTTTTGTATTTACACTCAGAGGGATGTGGTTGTAAAAATTCTTCATGCACTGATTTGTTACTGAAGATTTTGGCTATGCACTCATTGCTGTTCTTGAAGCACTCCTGCTTGCACTGAAGACAAGGAGCTGTAGTGCAGAGAGGCCCTGCGACTTGCTCTACATCTGCCCCAGAATTCAGTCAGGGAGAATAGATTGGGAAATCAATCTCCCAACTTCCAGCCTCATAAACTGACAACTTGCAAACGTGTATCCTTCGATACATGGAGGATAAATTAGTCTTCAGACACCTTCATAATTTTATGTGGTATTAAAAGTTACTGGAATCACTGAAACAACCACACTATCACTGCAGGGACACACATACACACACACACAAAATCAAAAGAGAATCGAATCAAAACTCTTATGGCATTCATTTAATGTGCCTTCCTACTATTAAGGTTTCAGTCCTAATTTCACATTAAGAAAATAAGTACATAGATTGTTTTTGCACCCTCTTCTCCCAGCTTAGAGAAGACAAACAAGAAGCTGTCAAAATGTTACCTCTCTTTGGATTTATTGTATAGGCACAATTATCTAACAAATATGAGCCAAGGAAAGGTGAATGACTAATTCCCAGAGAGGCAAAAACTCACTACTTACTATAAACCAACCAAACAAATCACAAATCAAATACGAAGGAAAACATATATATATATACTCATTTGGCTACTCTTTAGCACAATTTCTGAGATGTCATCACAATGGAAACCTATGGAAAAGCATCCCTGAAAATAAAACAGAGCCGTGAAATTTATTACAGAAAGGGATACACTTACTTGGAGTGGGTGTAGTGGATAATTAAGCCATACATCCCGCAGGTCCTGCAAACATTGAGAGATGCCTTTAATGCTCAAGGGAGTCATTTAACAAATTCCACAGTACTAAATAAAATGTCATTACTTGAAATACTGAACTATTTCAGATGCTGACTCTGCTTATTGCAAATTCAATAGTGCTGGCAAACTAATTTTTAAAATCGTGTATTTGCTGTTCAAACTGCCTGTAGTTCTCCCAATTAGCTTGTGTCAAAGAGGTGGAAAAATCCTTGAACCACATAAAAACTGGTTAAAGGAAGAAAAAGATTTGTTTAAGCCTCAGGACTAACTTTATTTGCAAGTACTCCTCAGTAGCAAGTTTGACTTCTCCAAAGGCAAGGACTGAAAAATAAAAAAAAAACAAAACACTTATCTTCTTCTATTTCATAAAGGCTTCCTTCACTACAGCCACTGAGCAGCAAATAAACACTGAGTGACAATAGGCTTTCAAATACTTTTATTTCTAATAAGCTTTGTCATCTCACAGACTCAGAGGAAGGAAAATACTACAGAATTCATCCTCTCACCACTGCCATGTCTGCTGTCCAAGCAGCGGGTACTTCCCTTCATCTTTATACAGCACATGTTCTAACTAACAGAGACCTAAGATACAGCCTGATCCATTCTTGCACACTGTGATTGTGCAATTGGGTAAATGCTGAGTGAAACACCCTCCTTTTTTCCCCCCAAATACATGTTTAAAGCTTTTAGGGTAGGATGATTTAACTGATGAAACAGGAATAGTTGCTCTACATGTGCATCATTCCCTCAGAGCCCGTCGCCTGGATCTGCAGTACCCATTTCTGTTTTCAGAGCAGCACTTTGAATGGAAGCCATCAGGTTTCCCACACCACCCACCCTTCCCTACCTAAGCCAAGCAACCCACAACATTCCTCAGAAAACACCAAAAGTTTTCTGCCTGAATCAGTACAGCTTGCTGTCCTAATTCAATTTCCACGACCTACATACAACTGGTGTAGTATTTCTGTTCATTTGTGATCCTTAAATAAAACAAGGGACAAGAAAGAACATCAAGTTATTTTTGAACTGGAAATCAAATCATGTAAGTACATAAATACCTTTTCATTAAAGAGCAAACGTCCAAATAATTGTTTTGCTTCTTCTAGGCTTCCCTCTAGATAAACAGCTCCTACATAAGGGGACCAATATGTTAAAGGTCAATAATGCAATTAGTACTTAGAAAATTACTAAGCACAGGAAAGTCAAAGATCTTGGACTTCTTCATCTCCAACACATTAATTTTTAAAAGCAGGCTTTCTGTAGCAACACCTATTTTTTTGGAGAAATTTAAAGCACATTAAACACCAGCACAAATCAACAGTCATAAAATGCAAAGAAAAACCTGAAATAATTATATCGGTGATAGAAAATGATACATCCAAAGAGCAAAGTTTAAACAAATTAACCTAGATGCAATATATTTCCAAAAGTACTTTCCAGTAAACAGCTGGACAATTGTGCTGGTTTCAGCAGGGGTAGAGTTAATTTTCTTGACAGTGACTAGTACAGAGCTATGTTTTCAATTTGTGCTGAACACAGGGTTGTAAGACAGAGATGTTTTTGTTATTGCTGAGCAGAGCTTACACAGAGCCAAGGTGTTTTCTGCTTTTCGTACTGCCACACTGGAGAGGAGACTAGGAGTGTTTGGGAGGCTGGGAGGAGACACAGCTGGGACAGGTAACCCAAACTGACCAAAGGGATATTCCAGACTGTATGACATCATGCTCAGTTTATAAATTGCAGGGAAGAAGGAGAAGGGGGTGACATTTGGAGTGATGGCATTTGTCTTTCCAAGTCACCGTTACATGTGACAGGGCCCAGCTCTCCTGGAGATGGCTGAACAGCTGCCTGCCCATGGGAAGCAGTGAAATGATTTCTTGTTTTGCTTTGCTTGTGTGCACAGCTTTTGCTTTCCCTATGAAACTGTCTTTATCTCAACTCATGACTTTTCCAGCTTTTACCCTTCCGATTCTCTCCCCAATCCCCCTGGTGGAGGAGTGAGTGACTTGGTGAGTGGGGCTTGGCTGCTGGCTGGGGATAAACCACAACAAAAATATCTGCAGATAGGGAAACCCATGAAATACATTTCAGTAACTAGCAAATAATTGCCACTTATTCTATACTTCCAACAAGAAGTTGCATATAAACTCTGCCCATAAATGACGTGTCAGGACTATTGCAAAGCTCAAGGTCTTCCCAGTATCACAATAATTTATTGTCTGAACTGGAAACAGCATCTCTGCATGTCTCAGTTTCTGAAGATTATAGTATTTTTTTTTTTTTTTTTTTTTTTAAACTTCACACACAGCCCCCACTAGCCCTCTCCACATGTCCATCCGTAACAAGCTCTGCAAAATTTGTGGTAATGTATTATATTTTTGGGTGTATCCTATATAGTCTGTATCTGCACAGGCACTTCTTTAAATATAGTATCAACACTTGGTCCTTTAATACACTTTGCAGGGGGGCTTCTGAAAATCTCAAACTTCTTATTGTAAGCATAAAAACAAATGGAATACACACCTACATCAAGAACAAAGAGAAAGGGAGTGCATGTTCCCACACACAGGAAGAACATGATTTACCTTACCTTTCCTTTCCCCTTTCCTTTTGATTCCTCACTAGGTCAACTAGTTTCTTTGGACTCTTTGGAGAACAGTTTAGGGGTTTGTAAGACTGATCTTGCAGAGGAATATTATGAGAGCACAGAATTTCAAACAAGTCCTAGGCAGCCTGCTCATACTTCTGTTTTTTATTTTCATCATAGGGACTTTGTGATGAAGCACCAGGCTTTGTAAAAGAGCCTCAAGTAGGAGTTCCAGACCCCACATATACTTTTATAGTCCCTTAACAAGCTACAGCACTGACAAAGATTTTAGCTACAGCACTGACAAAACCTTATTGCTCAATTAACTTTCTGAACAACTTTGTATTGGAGGTTAAACAGCAAGCCTGCTCTCTCAGCAAATCTCAGTGCTTGCCAAATAGTTCTCATCATTACATCCAAGACAAGCTGAAGCCTATGAACAAAGACACAGATACATATCTAGTGTTCCTCTTCCGTTTGCTTTTTATTCTTAAATTAAAGATCAAAGCATTCATGGAAAGCAAAATAGAGTTAAAAAGAAAACTCTTATTTCTTGATAAGAGGAAATGCAATCTGGCCCAAGGCAGAATGCACAGAACTGTTGACATCTAAGCCAACTATGATCTATTTTTCAAGGCAGGTCAAAATGCTTTAGGAGCTTGTATAGCACATAAAGACCTGCATCAGGTCTAAATCATTCCCACAGCTAGTAACTTGTACAGTACTTTAGGATGAATATGAAGTCAAACCAGTGAGATTTAGCTGGCTTTATGTACTCAAACAAGTAAAGGTTCACAAAAATATGCTATTTAAAACAGGGCTTGTGTGGATTTAACCAATGAGATTTCCACCCTCCTTCTTGTTAACTGTGGTCAGGCCCTGATTTCTTCTGCTACATAAACCTATAGACCAATGCAACCAGTCACTAATCAGTATCTTGGTGCCCAATGGCAAATGTGACACAACTCTCCTTCACCCTCAGCTAGAGGGTAGTGTTATTATACCAGCCATGGTATATTGCCACACTTTTTATTTGTAAGAAAAATGAAAAGACTAAAAGGTATTTACTTTGCAAATTCACAGAAAGCTAGTAGGGCACAGAGGAAGTAGTCTACTGCCTCAGTTGGGAGTGCCCAGTGCATTCAGAAAGCAAGCTGCAGTTTAAAATTCAGGGCTGAGGTTACAGGTCTGTTCAAGCACTAGTGGAAGCAGTGAACTTGCTCATCTTCTGCCAGGCCACAGTGACTGAATTGCTCCCCTGAGACAGGGGGCAGGTGTCAGACCATGTTGGCAGAGGAAAGGTGGAGTTCTGCAGTGACATGAAACAGCTTCACCTTCAGTGTGTGGGAGCCAGGATATGGAAGATGACATTTTTCATGGTAGTACTACACACTCATTGTGTTTATACTCATGGCACATGTGCAGGAGAGGGGAAGAGACAAATTTTTTTTTTTTTTTTTTACTATGTAAGAAGCTTTACTATTGCCTGCTCATACTAGCACTACTCAACAGGCCCACACCTCCTCCATCACAGTCAACACGGCACGCAGACGTATAAAACATAACCGTCTGCACACACACATGCAAACACTGTACCTATTAAGGCTTCAAAGCAGTTGGCCATGGCATGGCGGAGATCCGACTCCCTGCAAAGGTCTGGACCATGAGCATAGAGCATGAATCGTTCTAGTTCCAGCTTCTGCGAAATATGTAAAGAGATAAAACCATGGCTTTAGAAGTGCAAGAGTACCAGTTTAGTCACTAAGGTTCAGTTACACTGTTATCATGCAGCTACTAGGTCTGAAGGAACTATGAAGCTTTTCTCCACAGTTTCAGTTCAGACATAGGCTAAAATTAAAAAATTTCCTATGTTTATCAGAGGTAAGCAACTAGAGTGTGATACCATAGAAAAACCAGAGTTATCAAACCAAAATGTCAAAGGAAACCAGATCAAAACATTACTGGTAAGTTTTAGGAATGAGTTCAAGAGAAGGTCCAAGGGCATGACAGAAAAATAGCCTGATACTGGCTAGACAGTGCAATGCATTGTGTTTCTTGCTGGTAGTTCGTCCTCATGTGATCAGCCTTCAGAGATCCCAAAGGGACATTCTAAGGGAGGGGAGTTAATGCTGAGGAAAAAGACTTTGCCTACAAGAAGCAGCTAAAGCAGAACAGTGAGGAATAGGAACTCTGGTAGACACAATCCATTGAACATCTGGCTTTTTCTTCTAAGACCGTCAACAGACGGTAGCCTCTGGGCACTGCAAGAGAAGGCTAATATTTTCATCTGCAGTGCCACCTAGCTTCCTTTCTCCTTTCAAAAGTGCATCATTAACATTCATCTGTCGCCTGAACTACAGTTCTGCTTGCCAGTCAGAATCTGAGGTAGTAAGTCAGATATTTTCTATAATATATGGTAATTCTGCTATAGAAATGCAGGCAAGAGCTACTAGATTCTCTTTACATATTCATCTTTCTGACACAAAACCATTATTGGGATTTTTAAAGAAGAGATTTGTGCATCTTACAAAGTTTGTATGAGAATAGGCTCTTCCCAGCTGGGTGTTAAGTTTCTACTGATTAATTTCTTGTTAACTTTCAACTTCATCCTCCCAGAGTATATTTAAGAGGTAAAGCTGGAGACTTAATTGTTTGAGGTGCATGGTTTAGACCATGTTTCAATTGTCAAAAAGAGTCCTCCATTTTCAATGAATGGCAGCATGTTCACTGCTCCAGAACACTGAATTACCACTTACAATATTCCATTACACTTTATAATGCACAGTGAGCGCTTGTTAGAGTCAACATAAGAGTAGAATATTAATTTTATTATATAAAATTTAAACTTCTTATACTCATCATTTGATCCTCAATTATTAACAGCATTCCCCAAGTTCAAGAGATGCTGAGAAGCTGAGAATTATATTAAGTAAATTGAATGCAACATGACACTGCAGGAGTTGAAACGAGGAACATCATATAAGACACGAGAGGAACAAAGGGTAAGTTGGAAAACTGGGAATATACAGATATCTAATATTTACAGTTGTATCTAACATAAATACAGTTTTTAAAATATTGCAATAAAAAAATTTTAAAATTTGTCCTTGAACAATGATAAAGGCTGTAAACAGACTTGAAGAATATATGAGCTTTCCTGATGCAGGTTTAAAAATAGTATCATGAATTCAAATGTCAGGCCATAACATATTTGTAAACAAAGCCCTGATATGAAATGTTACAATCAATTCATGCTTATCTAAATTAGTAAAGAAAGATGTGGAAGAAAGTTATCGTGTTCACTCCCTACCCTATGCCTCTCCTGAGAGCTGAGCAAGATGACACGCTAGAAATCCTGCAATTTTTGCCAAAATCTCAAGATTGGATATGCTTGTTTAAGGCACTGTGTGATTAGAGAGGGGAGATTAAAAGAGCAACTTGAAAACTATCAGCAGTACACAGTGGACAGCGTGTAGCACATGTGTAGCATAATCAATTACATCAGTAAGTCTCAGACTTTCTTTAAAAAAAAAGCTAACAAAACCAAAAATGAATAAGGTAATACCTATCTATTTATGAATAGAGATTTAACCAACTTTCTGTATCATAATACCACATGCCAGTATCATACATAGGAATATAAAAAGCTCTATCATTCACAGAACTAAATTAAAATTCTAAAGCATCTCAATTTTTCCTACAAGATAACACAACTCTTCTCCAAAACCCTGTTTAACATACTTCTGACTACTCTGACAGTCTACAGTGGACCTGAAAATGACTGCACAGTTTATGGAGCAGATAAAATTTTCCCCAGTTTTTCGACCTCCTGTTGCCATGTTCTCCCTACATATTCTATCAGAAAGTCCTCTTATAAACAACCAGTTCGATTCTTTTTCTTCACTAAAGTTGTACTATCAGCTTCATTACTTGTGCAAATTAAAGGTAAGTATAGGAACACCTTCAACACAGGCTAAAAACTTATTTTCATGCCTGCAAAAATCACTTTTCCCAAAAGCATGCTTTGGAGAAAACACTAAGTTCTTCTTTATCTCTAAAATCTACTTTCAGACTGAAAAGGGTTCCTTCATCCCAAATCTGGTACAGAAAACACAGCAAAGAAACCCATGTTTAAAGCAGGTAGCTCCCTCAAGAAGCAGTCCAGATACTCATAGTAATCTGCCCATGGATGTCAAACACAGAGACGTAGAGAGCTGTACCTTAGCCAGCATGGCCAGGTGTTGGTTCTGCACGATGGCAGTGCGGTACGTGGCTAATCCTCCTTCCTCCAGAGTGGGAAACAGGTAGTATAAGTGGACACTGGCAAAACAAAAAGCAAATCAGATGCTGTCAGCATTTGATTAAAGATGAACCACATGCACCTCTAGAGAGCTGTGCCTTTCCCTCAGACTCTAGTGGGCAGTAAGGGTCCCTTGCCAAAGTGGAACTCAGCTTGAAGTAAGGTAAAGATACAAACATTCAAACAATGCCCAGTCCTATCCAACGAGATAGCACTGGCAGCAGAGAAGGAAGAGTGCTGTTCCCCTAATGGGCAGCACATAATGTCTAAACCCCTGCCACAATCTGCAGCTCCCTCATCTCAGGTTTCTGTGTATCAGCAGCAGAAGGTTCAGCACAGCTGACACCTAGAGGATGCTGAGGAATAAAGCACAAGGGAAGCCTCAGCCTTGAGAAACTCCGTGCTGCAGGTACACAGTGCTTTCAGGTGATGCTGCTGCCAACAGGATATCTATCTGTTTATACAAGTTTCTTAAAGTACTTTAACAGATGCTAATGAAAACAAAGAACAGAACCCAACAGCCTCTATTTATCAAATGTGTGAAGTCATTATACCACAAACACAAAAAAAAAGGCGCAAAAATCACAGGCTTTAAACAGCCTTTAACGGTATTTGTTATCATGCTAACAAGATACTTCATAAAAGAGAAACAAAACAAAACAAGTAATTCACTGATCCCATCAAGATCTGAGTAATGAATAAATAATTTTGGATACCTTCATATCTGACTATCTAACTCATGTTGAAAAAAGTTAACACATTGAGGGTTTTCAACATTCCACAATTAAGGCACTCTCTAGACCTAATTATTAAAATACTTTATTAAGCCAGTACACAGGGAGGAAAATGCAGACAGATGCAATATTATTTAAGGACAAAAACTGCTATAAAACTTGGAGGCAATCTAATCAAGCATCGTATTTCACAACACCAGACACCTGAAGTTAAGAGAGGAAAAAAAAATCAGACTTAAATAGGTGCTTACATGCTCTATTGAACAGAAATGGAGCTCATTTTTTTTCTGAACTGAGACAAAAGTTAGCTCAGAAAGGGAACTGATGGTTGATGAACAATGACAATGAAAAATGCAAGACATTTTAATCAGCAGGCCTTCCATCTTATCAGCCTGTACTGTTGTATGAGAGAAAAGGCCATGAGTTTTAAGGGCAGTGGAGACCTTTATAGGCTAATAGTTTTTAATACCACATAGCTAATGGCTAGTAGAGAACAGAGATATAAAGGCAGTTTTGTTGTTCATATAACAAACTGTCTTAAAAAGCAAATTAACAGTAAACAAGACTATTCCTCTCTTTAAGACAGCAGAACAAAGCATCTGAAAATAGATTATAATCTTTATATTGTGCAACCTCTTTGCCTCTACTACTCAGGTAAGTAGAACAATGGAGATACCTAATAATATGCCTGTATTGTTCACTGATTTCAGGATACTCAGGCCAGAACTGGAGCAATTTTTGATGGACTGTGGGGTTTTTTTATTACTTTTGAGTAAATTACATTTGTGCTTAACTATTTAAGCTGTTATGAAAGCTACAGCCCTAATAACCAGAAATAGAAGAACTGCAACACATTCAACATTAGCCATAAATGCTTATCCCTTGCAGCTAGAGAAAAAGAACCTATGGAAACAAAATGGCATGCTAGGAAAAATATCTTTCCTTTAAAAAAAGGGTACAAAGTTCAACTTGTCTGTAGCTGAATAATCTCTAACCCAAATCAATTTAAAATCGCACTCCATGTAACAAACTCTAGCTTTTTATTTTGTAATCTTTCTTGTTTTATCATCACCACTGAAAGAATTTTCAAGAGAGTTGTGTGCAGGTCTAAATATCAGGCAGGACTGCAAACAGCGAAAGCAGACACTGAGAAGTTCAATAAACACAACACTGTAAAAATAACACACAAAGGTGAGAACTGTTGAAGAATTCCCCATTTACCTTGTTAAGAACTCCACCACAGCATCTCCCAGAAATTCTAAACGCTCATTGTGATTAATCCTGAAAAAGGCATTTTAAAGTTCACCAAAACCAAAGTAACACATGCTGGTTATTTACACAATACAATTAAAATAGAAAAAATCAGAGTTGATTGCTAATCAGACATGACAGTAATTTTTACAGCCTCCCCCACCCTCTCTGGGTTACAAGCCTTTCCAAAACAGAGTAACAACTATGTGAATTGTGAAACTCAGGACACCACCACCTTTGAAATTTCCGTATGTTCTGTTCTGAGCTATTGTTAGAGCTTCACAAAATAGGGAAAGGAAACAGGACTGCTGCCTGGCACTGAAGTCGGGTTTCTCTGTCCATCAGAGGGCACCAGGTGATTGAAACAAACAGGCTGTCCTGAGCCTTGTGCCCAAAACTAGGAAGCTTTACCTAATTAACATCAACCCTTGCAGGGGCAGGACGACCTTGCAGCAGACCGTTGGTATGGCAGAGGGAGTAAGAACTTTTATTTTTCACAGCACCTTTAAAGGCTATGTTTTCTGTAACTTCCTCTGAGCTCAAGAGAAAAAAATGGCTATATAAGCAGATGCATCCAAACATGCCATTAAGTTATTAGTATCTTTTATTTCCTCTGTTCTCTTTCATCACTGCTCCTGATTTACCTTTGTTTTGCATAAAGTTTCATTTCCTTCAAGCTGTCTGCCTGCTTATATTCAGAGGACTAAAAGGGCAAGCAGCTGAAAAAGAACGTGAGCTTGTCTTTGAATACATACGAATTTCTGTACATCAAAGCAAGTAAGCAGCACCCTTTTTGATTTCACACGATTGTAACAGAATCAAGGCCATTGCCACAGGATTTTTTTTTTCTTCTTTTTCTTTTTTTTTTTTTTTTTTTAAACCCAGAAGATCCTTGTCAAGTGTTTGGCAGATTTTATTGTAATTTTCACTCCCCCAACAATTATATAATTAGTGTAATTTCTGAAATAGTAGGCCTTTGTAATGCGCTGAAAGAATTCAAGTACATCTGCTGTATAAAACAGTAATGTGTGAGCAAATCTACAACAGCTCTGTGTAGCAACATGACTGAAAATGCACGTCTCAGAAATGAGACTTTATATTTTTGTGTTATTTCACACGAATTAATACAATTTAGCCTTATGTCATGTTACCTTAAGAGGACTCAAATAAGCTTGAAGAGAAAAGGGCATGGCCTAGCTGAAACAGCATTTCGGGAACAGTGCGGCAATAATTTATGCAGAATTCAATTTCTCCTATTCCCGAGCTGCTTCCGAAAGGATGGCTCTTGAAAGGTCCGGCTACAGGACTAGCTAACTAAAATACACACTGCCATCTAGTTCATGCATTCAGGAGATTTCACATGCAACCATTTCTTGCATTAGCCTTGTGAGCTTTGTTTATTCAACTTTAGCTAAATATGGTGCCTGTGGCTATAAACCACATCTTAAACTATATTTATATGCACAGAATTCTTAGTGGTCATTTAAGGATTGTTGCATTACAACATTAATGGGTTTTGCATCTGTCTTTAAATTGGAACAGTAAATCAGCAAAGTCCATGTTCAGCACCACACTTCTGTTAACAAGGTGTCATGCCAGGAAAGTACTACTGTGAGAAAACGTGATGAAGAATCCAATTTATAGCACTGATAACAACAACAACAAATCTTATTTTTTATTCCGCAGAAAGCAAAAAGGTAGCCTTTTAGTCCTCCTCATTACAGGGATCAACAAAAATGATAGAATTATCTGTTAAAACCTTCCTCAGACCTTTTCTGCAGGCATGACCAAACATTTAGTATGTCACTGCTAATGGAGGTTCAGCACACCTTCATAATATAAAAGTCAATTCAAAATGACTTTTCATTTCAACTATTTGCCAAAGCTGTTGCTGACAGTAAGTTGGTTGTTTCTATTAAATATCTCCCTCTGCAGCAGTTTCCCTACTTGCAAACAACTATTTTCATTACCTGGAAGGAGCTGGATCATCCTGTCCCAAACGGGACATAATATTTATCAGGGTGTTTATCCCTAGAAACATAAACAACGCACTATTAAGTAAATAGCCACTAATTCACTTTGAATAAATGTAGAAAACAATTACTCAAAATGTTACTTTGTGATTGCTGTACACAAGATTATCCTGTTATTTACAGGGTTTATTACACCAAGCATAATCCTCACCGATGCTCTCTGCCTAACTGACCGCAGTCCCATTACAACAGTATTGATTTTCTGCATTCAGGGAGCCAGATAAATGCACCACCTTTGCATGAAAAGGACATTCCAAACATTACATAAGAAATAAACAATTTACTTCATTAACATTGAATATACTTTAAAGGGGTGAGGAATACGTTGCAGCAGACAGACCACATGTTCACATTAGTAAGAAGACATTTTTACACAATATATTCCAGTTTGTTCACCATGTTGAGCAGCAAATTAAGAAAACAGTACTTGCCAAAAAATCTAAGAAAATACATCCTCCCATTTATTACCCTTGCTTGTTCTCAGCTCTTTACTTACTAATTTGCAAAACCAGTCTTTTAGAAAGATCTCACTGGTGTCTGCGTATAATCATTGAAATTCTCTACTGAAGCCATCTCTCAAAAGAACAATGGCCAAGGAAATGATAATGGAACAAAGGGTGTTCTTACTCATTAAGTGTCAGGTAATTGAAAAACGTTAGTGGTGTAAGTAGCATACCTTTTTTTCTCATGTGTATATGGTGAACTTTTCTATCTCCATACTTGGGCTGTCGAATCCCACAGTTGGATAAGGAATTTCTGGCATGATCCGGATTCATCCCAAAATTTAAATGATGGCTTGGGTGAGTCATGGCAAGCTATAGTGTAACACATACAGGGAAAAAAAAGTGTTAGATGTATTTTTGCAAATGAAAGAAACCCATTATCTTAGACCAGTAGCTACTAATAGTTATTTTTCAGTTTGAAGAAAGCGATGTTACAAAGCGATGTAGTCAATCAGAAACTTGGTTCCAGCAATTTAAATGTAGGCTGAACTACTTCAGATGTCAGAAAGAAGCAACATTTATGCCAAATCATCAGTTTAACTAATTAACTCTCAACATTATTTTCGTTAAAGAAAAATTAGTTTAGAAGAGAAAAAGCATGAACTGTTAATTTGCCCTAAGACTTTTGCTTACCAGCTTTGCTGACCTGATTTCAATACATTTGCTTATTTAAAAATATACTCACTCTAACACTGAACTATAAATATTCGTATCAAAAATATAAGCAACTAAAAGAGCTCAACCATCCATATTTACAGTATTTAAATATCTATAAAACTTTACTAGCTCAAAAAAATGAAACAACAAGTATATTACTCCTGGCAGAGTTAATCACAGAAGAACTCTTTCCCTCACGACTACAGAGGGCTCACTCTTCTAATGGAAATTAAGAGGAATGGCAGGATTGGTCTTTTGTTTTACCTTTGTATCACCTAGCATTATCAAAAGCTTACTCTGCTGCTGACACCACCACTGCAGAAATGGCAGCAGCAAACCAAACTACAGCTTGCTTTCAGAACTCCATCCTGCAAACTCACACATTTTCTCCTTCTTTACACATACACAGCTCAAAATATTGTGCTTGTATAAAAGTATGTGCACATAAAACCTGTATATAAAAAAGAGAAACACTGGAAAATGCAAGCTGCAGAAAGTTACTTCTGACACACTTGCAGGACTGGTGCTGCAGACTGTGAGCAAAGACATTCAGTAATTCATTCAAACATTGTCTGTTGCTTTCTAAACATAAAACTTAGAGAGTAAAATTATATTATAATAAATATAATAAATATAAATTTAAATAAATATAAATTATATTTAATCAACAATAAGAACTTTCTCCAAGTCCTTTTTTAATTCCTTGTTAGTATTACTAAGTTTGTTGTAATCATACATTCTCAAATCCTGCTCCATCTGAACTAGATGAAACATTACAGCTTTTCAGAACAGATAACTTAGTGTAATCTTTTTTTAACCTGCTTGTACTTTAAAAAGAATACACCATGATAAAATAGGTAAGAATCAATGCAGAATTATACATCTAACACTGCCTATGCTCAAGCAGATGACTAACACCATATACATTTTTAAAAAGTTCTTCCTCTTCTGGAAAACGTTTGTAGGTTTTAAATAAATGAGTGTAGGGATAAAGTATTAAAAAGCACATTTGTTATAACCAAACATGACTAATGCTTACACACTTGATTTTTATGCTTTCATCTCTTTTTTATTAGAATTTACTTGTTGGTTTGTGTGTTTGGCCTCAACATTTTGAAAGCTTCCATCACTGCATTTTTTTCTTTGACATTAAAATAAAGACAGCCTACCAACAACCAAATCCTAGAAGATGCTCAATGTTTAATGTAACTTGCAGTAGGAAAAGGCCTGGAAAACAAATTCTAGAAACCAGAAAGGCTGTGAGAAAAGATATTTCCTTAAAATAATTTGGAAGGAAAATCTCTAGAGAAATACAAAAACTGCTATGTTTTGAACTTAGTCCAGTCATTGGAGAGAGATGACGCTTATTTCAGAAGAAAGTTCTGAACAGAAGCCCCCATTTTCCTCCAGTAAATTCCGAAAAAGTCTAAGAGGAAAGGGGCCACCATGCCGAGCATCAGCCTCGGAGGTAATCAGTTCCAAACATGCACTAACATAAAAGGCTGGTTATGTGACATGGATGCATCCAAAACAAGTAAGAAATTTCATCAAGTACTTGCAGAAATCAAGAGCTGAACAGAAGTTTGCAAATTTGTATTCACTACCTACAAATGCAAAAAAAAAGGGAGTGTATTAATTATTCTCTTTTGGAACAACTGGCTATAAAAACAAGAAGCAGGGCATATACACTCATCTGCAGAATAACACTGTATTCTCTGCAAATATGCAAAAAGAGGAACTTACACAGAAATGACTACTTGACAGTCTTTTCAGTAACTGCATTTTTGTCTTCCTACACATTACAAGCAAATGCAGATCTACCCCGGGAGCAAAGGTAGGTGTAATATCTATGTGCACAATAGATATCTCTATTTAGAAGTCTCTTGTGAAAACTGAAACTTTTGAAAGATCTACAATACAAGTAATCAGGTCTATCCAAGCTGTGGCAATGCCATTCATTTTGGCGTTACGGATGAACTCAGTAATATCATGAAGAGAAACCAGCAAGCAGTTGGGCTTTTCTTTTCATATCTTACCTGCAGTAAGCACCTATCTCGAAAAGTGTAGCCTATCAATTTGTCCAAGTGCATCAGACACTGATGGTAGCGGACATGGTGGGTGAGGACAGGAAGCATCATTGCATGCTGAAAAAAATAAATGCAATAAGCAAAACCATTTGACTTCAGTGTACAGAGAACTCAGGCAACTGAGCTAAAAATCCAAACACTTTCCAATTGTCCCAACACTTCACTGGTTTGGTTCAAATGAGGAAAAAACATATCATGGTTTCCCATCCTTCACTTACCAAGCACTTAATTAATCATATGTTTTTATCTCCACAGCTCCACCCAGACTAAAGGAATAAATACATAAACCCAGTCTTCTACTTAAGCAACTTCAATGAGGTAAAAAATATCTGGTCACCAGTAACAGCAAATTTCAATAAGCTATGACTGAATACAATGCTATGTGTTCGCATCTTTTAATTCAACACCCTGCTGTTTTAGGCTAGTACCAAAAATGAAGAAACACCACTTCCCCTCTGCCCCATCACATTAAGGAAGAAACACTTTACACCACTTTAACCAGCTTTCACAAAACACTAGCTACTCAATTTTCAAGCACGGTTATTAATGCCTTGCTTCATCTCCCTTTGAGGAAGAATTAAAGGAATTTTTGAAATGCTGTAGTCTGCCACACTTAATGTGCTAAAAATATCAGAAAGGTTGTTGTTTGATTGTCTAGGAAACAGACTGTATTTCTGTTGGGGAATATGTCAATAAAATTGAAAAAATCAAAACCTCTATTTTGTAACAATGGCAGTCCCCCTCTCTCAGTGTTTCAAAGAAGGAATTCTACACTAATACTGACTTCAGATGCATCTGGGTTGAAACATGCAAGTAGTACAGTTTATCAGTAGAGTAGTATAGCAAGTATGACAACAGCATCACAAATCCTGCATAAAAATGAAAAGAGATACAGGAGAAATGCAGGATTTAAAGATTTTTATGCATGCGACCATTTGTGAACTATTTTTTTCTAATAATTCCTATTACTGACATGACACGAATATATTCAAAATAAAGGTGTGTTTTAAGGGCATGCTGTCACAATTCAGAAAGAGGATTTTGTATGATTAGAGGACATGAGTGTATAGCATTGAGAGAAGCAAGAAAAACAAGCACACAAAGTAGATGATGTATAATTTGCAGAATAAATGACGTTATGGATTTCTGCAGGTCACCAATGACAAAACAGCAGAAAATACAAACTGGTGAATGTTACAACATTAAAAAATTAAGACTAACCAATGGCAAAACTTTCTGTTAATGCAAAAGAGTGTGAAATTCAGTGTGAACTGAACATAGAGCTGGAAAGTAGTTACAGAATTATTTAGACTGGAAAAGGCCCTTAAGATGATTGAGTTCAATGGCTAAAGTAATACTGTAAACTCCACCAACTAAACCACGTCCCAAAGATCTTCATAAATACCTTCAGGGACAGTGACTTCACTACTTTCCTGGGCAACCTGTTCCAGTGCTTGATCACCTTATCTGCAAATAAATTATTCCTAATATCCAATCTTAAGCTTCCTTGGTACAACTTGAGGCCATTTCCTTTTGTCCTGTCACTTGTTGCCTGGGAGAATACACCATCTCCCAGCTTGCTACACCCTCCTTTCAGGCAGTTGTAGAGAGGGATAACATCCTCCTTGAGCCTCCTTTTCTCCAGGCTAAACAACCCCAGCTCCCTCAGCCACTTCTCATCAGACTTGTGCTCCAAACGCTTCCCCAGCTCCACTGCCCTTCTCTGGACATGCTCCAGCACCTCAAGGTCTGCCTTGTAGTGAGGGGCCCAGAACTGGACACAGGATTCAAGGTGTGGCCTCACCAATGCTGAGTACAGGAGGACAATCAGCATCCTGGCCCTGCTGACCACACTATTGCTGGTACACGCCAGGATGTCACTGGCCTTCTTGGCCACTTCAGCACACGCTGGCTCACGTTCAGGTGGCTGTTGACCAGGAACCCCTCCCTGGTCCTTTTGTCTCGGATGGAAATAACCAGCTAACAGCAAGAAAAAGACTCCCTGGATCTCCAAATGGCAGGGAAATATAAACCCACTCCAATCAGAATTAGGAAGTGTAGGTGAAGTTTTATTTTGTTACCATGTCAGTCATTTAGAGTTTTCTTGAGGTAATTTGTAAGAACACCCCTTTTATCTCCATATAAACTGTACAGTTGTGCTTCCTATGTTTTCCTTCATAGAAGGAATTAACTGAAAAACACCAAAACAACCAAACCCAAAACTGTTTCACAGGACAACTCTGCTTCCTCAGCTCTATGCTTCACTGTACTAGGCAGAAAGAGTCTCCTCAAGCAGTGTTTAACATTCTTTACACCAATACGTGTGTCCCTGCATTTAAGGACTGAAATACCAAGTTTTAGACTTTTATCAGCTGTGGTGCAGTGAACAAAGAATTGACAGACCCCTGGGAGCACACAGGACTTTAATTTGACTCTTGCAGTTATATTGACAAAATGCTGCTTTCCTGGCACTAACCACTTGATCGATTGATTCAATCAACGTCTGTCATCTTGGACTATGGCTATTCAATGTTTCTGATGTTTTATGTATTTATCTCTTTAGAAGAGATGTTCTTAAAATATGTATGAGTTTAAATATTCTGCATGTCCTTTTCTTCCTGCAGCTAACAGGGCAAGGCAGAGTCTCTCTCAAGTGCCCTCAGACAGTGAGTGCCATCATCTCCCAGGACAGCAGATGCTCCTGACCTGAGGCTACCAAGGGGAAGCAGGTGATATTTTGGAATGCAGGATGCCTCTCCTCACCCTGGACACTTTACACTGCTGTTGGGGGCACTCCAGCAACAGTGGTGTGGGTGCAGAGGGGGAACAGAGGTGGTGTCTTCTCAGCATCGCCAGATCCTGCCACGCTGTGCATTAAGTGCTGCGCAGCTGAGTGGCCAAGTACTGCACTTGATATAAATTGAAGTTACTTGAGGTACCTCAAGTGAGCCTGTCTGAACTCAGCCATTTTACTTTTTTTTTTTGAACATTTCACTCACCATTTTTCCTCCCCTTTCAAGCAGTTCATTTCTGAGACAGCAAAGACCAGTGTCATTAATGCTACATGGAACTCAGAGCAAGTATAAGCTATCACGACTGACTTAAAAGAGTTTCAATCTTCTAAACTGCAATGCTTTTAAAAGCAGTAATTTTACATCACTGCACTTTAGCTCTGCCCCCAGAGCTGATTTATGCGTATTTAGTTTTAGTCTTCTTTAATCTGGGAAAAAGCATGTAGCAACAGCAGCAATCTTTCATTTTACAGACATAGCGTTGCCTACTCTTGGCCTCAAAGAAATCAAATCAAAGGACCTTCATACCAGAACTGGTTGATTTAGATGTTACAGCTGCAGATGGGCACAAAAATTGTGAAATAGCTTTACTTTTATCATTCTTTGGTGTTTTGCTGTCCTTCAACAAGAGAACGAAATGGGAATATCCAAGACATTAGGAGATAAATCACAAAAAGTATTACGAATAACACAGAACAGTTTCAAAGTGCCTAAATTGGAAGTTTACACTGTTTATTTAAGCCGTAAACACAGATACAGCTCAAAACAAATTAGGAAAGGGCTGTAATTTTCCTCAGCTGTGTGAGAAGATACTGTGCCACTATTCTCCTTCCACTTCAGAAGCAACAGTAGAATCACAAGAAATGTTTCAGACAGAAGAAAAGCAATTCTAGTTATAAGCATTTCTCTCACTCTAGAATTTCCCCTTTGGCCTCACCAGACTTTTAAGATCACAACAGAATTTCTACCTATACCTTTGCCTAGCAACCCCCCTAACTTACACTTCACACTGGTAAGCTAATATTAGGTTGCATGCATTTCACTTTTAAATAACATCTCCAAAACAACAGCTAAAAAAGTAATGCAAGTATATCTCTAGGATAATTATTTGGCGGTTACAACTAACTGAATTTTACTAATACAATATTATATAAAAATTGCACTTATTTTTATCAATCATATCACAAAGCTCTTGGCTGTCAACTGCTTCAGAACAGGATCTGACAGAGATGTTCCTTGGAGACGTCAAGCATATGAAAAAGAGTATCTGAAAGATTTCTTTCTACTGAGGCTCACCTGTTTGTTTTAATCCAAAAGTTAGTTGTGGTGGGGTTTTAGTTTTTTTACTTTCTTTCAAGTAAAAAGATATTTCTTCATGCTTCACTGTAAAACTTTTTTTTTAAAGCTATCTAAATAGAAAAATATATTAAAATTAAAATATCTAAACCCAAGCCAGTTGATGGATTCAGAGTTCCACACTAGACTCAACATTTGGCAAACCTCCAGCCTTAAGCTGGTCATTCCTAACCCCTCTCCCTTGCACTAATCAACCCCTGGCAGAAAATTTTAAATTATCTTCTTTGTATGTATAGAGGGGGTGGACAGAACACTAGAATAGTTTCCTAAATGAACAGATATTACTGAGGTATTTGGTGCTTCAGCCTAGAACTACAACAAACCCTTGCAAAGGTAAATGACAGCTATCAAGAAAGAAAGTACATCTCTCTGGTTTAGTCACCTGGCAGACGTCAGAGCGTATCCCTGTTTTCCAGAAGCCCTGGCTGCTCAACTCCACGGTCACTTCACGTCTCATCGTGTTCTTCTGACGAATTTTCTGCAGTGCTTCCTAAGCAGGGAAAGAACAGAGCTCCTGTGAAGAACCTGCTACAACAAAGCACAGCAATGCGCATGCCAGTGCGTTCACAATACCCATTTAAGGTTCGGTTTTGGTGAGCAGTTTCTAAGGCTGGTACAGATCTGGTAACTCCCAGCCACAGACTATGGCAGATATGTTGGAATGCAGAGTAGACAGGGGATTTTGGTAGACCAAGAAGAGAACAGAGGTGACGACATTTTTTTTACTGCAAATGACAGAACAAACCAGTTCAACTCATACATCCAAGATAATACCTAAGTAAGAAAGTTAAAGACCTCATAACGAAAGCACTTTCTTTACCATATGTACAAAATAACTCCTTCATTCAAGTCCATCACTGTGAGTGCTCCTGGTTTGAACATTCAGGAGGAGCAAAATAGGCTTTGTTTTGTCATCTTGGCTACTTTGCAACAGTTCCTGTTCAACAATGTCACTATGCCCAGTCTGGGAAAGGGGTCAGCATTCACCAGTCCTGGAGACTATGCTGATGGAATCTACCAATATTTCTTCAAAAAAAATTTTAAAAAATATGTTTTGCCTTGACCATTGGCTACTTGGTGTTGTGCAAACAGTTTGTCCCTAGAAACCATGAAAGGGTCAGAATCATTAAAAGATTCTGACAATATCATTAAAAGAAAGTATTTTCTGTAAAAATGAAATGAAAGAAAAACAGATAAAATAAATCAGCCCTGTATCAGAATCTCTTGGTTCCAATACTATAAAGCCCCGGGGTGTGCAAGCTCCCCACACAGCATGAACTAACCATAAAGACTCCCCTCAGTGCTCTGCCTTCTTCAGAACACAAAGCTCTTCAAAGCTGCATCCTATCCTGCCTCTCTTTCTCCTTTTCACTACAGGGCACTTGCTCACAGCTGTCTCTTCCCAGCTTCCAGTTTGAAGCCTGTGAGCATATCTGGGCAGAAACAGGCTCTGTTTTCTGATTTGCAGAGACTCACAGAGTAGTTCCAACAGGTGCATCTGTCCAGACACAGATTCATCAAACCTCAGACACCTCAATACAGAGGTGTCTAGGGTAGGAGGCTAGTTAGCCCTGCTTCTTTTATATTCAATGAAGGGGATAAATGGCTTCAAAAACGCATTTCTCCCTCCACTGACTTCAAAGTGAGCCTTCAGGTCGCAATTTATGCACCTGCTGTAAATGCTCAAAGTTAGGTTAGAGGAACAAAGCCCCAGGCACGACCTTGTCACAAATAATATCACTGTACAACCTCACAGTGGTGGATGACTGATGGCAGAGGGAACAGAGATGCTGCCAGCACTGCACCCCTTGTGCATTGTCGATGGTGTCTCATTGAGTTTTTCCTGAGACAGGTGCTACGGTGTTTGCCAGACCTGGCTGTATTTCAGTCTGGCTCAGGAGCACTCCATAATATATGATACATAATCTTTAAAAGCCCATGTACCAATCAGGTACAGTCCTACAGTTCCTTCTGAAGGAAGGCAAATATACAGATTATCCTCACATAAAGCTTCTGCTTCAGCCCTGTATGCCTCCCTGTTGGCAAACTACTTGTAAAACTCATTATCCTAGATAATACAGTCTAGAAACAAAAATCAGCAGTCCACATAGCAAGTGATAAATAACAAAGGAACATTTTATCTTCTGGAGCAAAATATGATCACTGGCTTATAAACAATCCACTACAATTTTACAAATAAGTCATCCATGACCCCCTAATGAAAAATAAAACAATGATATTCTACTTGTTCTGAGTGTAGCTGTGGCAAACAAAATCATCTCCTGTAAGAACAAATATTTTCTTTTCCTTTACAACTGTGGCACAGTTCAGTCACAATGTTGTGGGTTTGTGTTTTGTTTTTTTTTTTCCATTTACAAGTAAGGAAGAGAAGGGCTTATTTAATATCAATATAAATAAAATGTTTACTAAGAGTCTTGCTCACACAGCAGGACACTATGCTTTGCAACAACTAAAAAAGTCAGGTGTAATGTCATATGTATAAAACACTTACTGCAACCAAAAGTACACAATAAACTGGGGAAGTCTTAGGAATCGCACTCCATGATTCTCATGGGTCCTTCGCAACTCATGATAGTCTATGATTTTATGAATAATCACTGTTTCTAATCAATAAATAAAAATACAACACCATTTAATTAAATACCGTCCAGTACACAAGAAGTTAATTTCTCCTCTTTGTATTCTTTACATAGGTTGTCAAACTAAGAGTGCCTGATAAACAGGCACCAGACAAATTCAAAGCTTCAGTTCAAGGGTTTATAGAAATAGGTAGGCTGGTTTAGGCTATATTTAGGAGTCTTTGTTTTTCTAATTTTAATTCCCAATTGCTTGAGCATTTGCACTTAGGAAATGCTTATTGCTCATCACTTTGTGGGGAAAAAACAAAAAGAGAAAAATATCTTGTCCATCATACAACAACCAGATGATTTCAAGTCAAAGTTCTTAAGCAATGTCACTGTACCACCTAATAAATTACGGTTTATGCACACAAGCGTGGCAGTTTTTATCTCAGAAGAGAAATGTTTAAAATTATGAGCCAGTTAAAAGTGCATTATGAAATAAAAAGTCCTTCTCTATGCTAATTCTTGAAACCATTAATGGCAACAGCTATAAAGAAGTTATGGTTCCATAACAATAATTTCTATAATTGGGTAAAAAACTTGCAGTAGTTTGACAGCTGAAAAAAGGAAAAAAAACCCATTCAATAACAAGCATAGATAAAAATAAAATCTGTGTTAAGAGTCTAGAAAGAAAATCTTTTGTGAAGGATTTCTATTGTTTCCATAAATAGGGCAGTCATACGGCTTTATTCTATCCCAAATTACAATTCTCCATTATAAGTCATAGGAAGGTCCAGAATACCTCTCTTTGTGATAATTTCTGTTTATCAGCCTGTTTGACTTTGGGACTATTGGCCAGTAGGTGACGCAGCTTCACATAACTCTTCCACAGCTTTTGGTATCTGAAGGACAAAACCAGAAAACATGTATTTTGGTCAATAAACAGAAGTCTCTCTCTGTTTGTCATTATGAACATACCAGTTGCTAATAATGCATACAGAATGTTTACAAGCATCTCTTTACTCCAGAAAAAAATAATCTCAAAGCATTTTCTGAGAGAGGTGACAGTAATAGTCTCTGTACCTGCTCCAGCAGGGTAGGCCAAGTAGCAGAGAGGAGGCATTAGTGTGCAGAGTAAGGTAAAGAACAGAAAAGGTCAGGGAAGAACCCAGGTCTCCCAGATACCAACCTATCCTCTCCAAAGGGCCACCTCTGCATGCTGAAAAGGCTTGCCTGCAGCTTAACTCAATTCAGGCAGGTGAAAACTCCCTCTTATCCACACAGTTTACCTATCACTCACTGCAAAGCGGTAGCACCCTTTCCCAGGAAGTGTCTGTCCTTACACTGGCTTAAACATTTCAGTGAGGAAGAGCTCTACAAGTCACATGGAACGTGAAGTTATTCTGTGAAAAGTGAAATGAAAGTTTTGTTCCCTATGGGTTTGTGCTGAATGGAATCAGCAATTCAAGTTATTTCTGTGATTAGCACATACTTAATTTTCTGGTTTTCTCCAACCATCTAGCCTTTTCTTATTTTGGTGGTGTCTAATTACACATGAACCTCAATAACAACTTTTTCCTGGGTGGGAGGCCCCCAGCAATCTAGCACAAACTTTCACCAAACATGTAAGAACTTACTCCATTTGAAGACAACATCCCACCATTACATTCAGCTGCAACTGACCAACAGGTTCAAAAGTTATAATGGGAGGAGCAACCAAGAGAATCATGACAGGGACCTTGTGTCCTTAGGAAACAATGCTACCTTCAAAACATCACCTCTGTAGGGTGTTTTCAAGACAACCCATAAAATCAGACTTTGAATAGGAAGCAGGGAATTAGAGACCAGAGGAAAGATGTTTACCCAAGTTATTTATTTTTTATTCGTATTTACATTATAGAAGAAGATCCTTCTCAGCATCAACTTAGAGCAGTGGTTTTATTAGGAAGTTTTCACATTAGTGGCTTAGCAGTCAATGAAGCAGCAACTCTTTTACTATTTCATAATCTTCCCAGCATCACACATTCACAGATACATAAACAAATATTTTCTTATTGGCATTTTTTCCCTAGCTATTTCTCTGCAGCATTCTTGAATGTATACTCTTTGCCTCCGGAGATACTGATATTTTTTCAGTCTACAAACACATCTAAAATGGTCAATCCATAGATTTTTCTCATGCTTCACTCACTGCACTTTTTCAATCTGCAGAATAGCACATGTATTTCTGAAAAATCACCATCCAAAAAAGAAAAATGAGTTAATGAACAAATCAACCAAAACTAAAAGAACAAATGCCTTGAGGAGGTTTCAACCTGAAAACAAGAACCTGAAACTGTGGAAAGGTGTGGAAAGAATAATTCTCCTTATACTATTTTCAATGAAAAGTACTAGAACTTTACAAATACTAATAATAAATTCAGCATCAAAGTAGAGATAATTCTTATATTTTTGGGTCTAATTATTTTGTTTTAATGGACAAGAAAACTAAAAGATAAAGAGGATTAAAACTCATGATCGAAGCAAAAAAAAAAAGTTTTATTATCTGGATTGAACTCAATATTCCCACTTCCTGCCATGGTAGATTTAAAATTCTCAGCAAGCAGTTGCAAAAGAATACAACTGTCATACATGCACATGAGTGTTCGGGCCTCAAAACTGCAGATCTGGTGAGCATTTTGCACATAAATCACCCTCTCTTTCTACGTTTTTGTTATTAGTACTGTTGCTGTTACTGTTTGTTTTCTTATCTCATTGTTATTTCCAGTAAATCATTCTTCTCTCAACCCATGATCTCTGCCTTTTTGCATCTCTCAGCAGAAGGGGAAGGGAGCAGCTTGTGGTTCTCTTTTTAGTGGGAGTACTAAATTGGGGAATACCATTCCTAAATCACAGCAATGAGGAAGAAGACAACCTAAACTACATATGCACCAGAGACAGGCTCTATACTGTTGTCATGAAGAAAGCAGATGTCCCTATGACTGGAAGAGTTCCCTGAAATTGTCAGAGGTTAAGAAAAGAATTGGGAAAAAAGTCCAATCATCACTTTCGTGTCCCTTCATCAATCCACAGTGAAACAGTATTTCTTGCTCTGCCTGAAGTCCTGATTCCCTCTCCACTCCTTCTCTACATTCCTCCCAAACTTTATCAGGATAATAAAGTACAGAGAAAAGTAGCATGGGTGCAAGAGCTTCCGAGCTAGGAAACATGATCCTTCAAAGCACAGAAAGAGATGATTAAGTAGGATGTAGCAGTATGCAAGAAACAAACATCATGAAGAAAT
This sequence comes from Eulacestoma nigropectus, assembly GCA_013397775.1. NCBI lineage: Eukaryota > Metazoa > Chordata > Aves > Passeriformes > Eulacestoma > Eulacestoma nigropectus. Next base: position 2,257,402 of record VZTE01006298.1, on the reverse strand, counting down.
CAAACAGAAAACGGCTATATTATTCCTCGTTAGATGTGAGACCTGAAGAACATCTAATTAAACAATCAAGTAGCAGCTCTGAAATAAAAAGCAGCCCTTTTGCATATGATGTACAATAGTACTGATTAAGAGATTACCTGAAATCTTCTCCCTGTCAATAGCACAAAAAGATTCAAACAGTGATTTCAGAAATTTAAAAACATCCATTCAAGGCTGTTTAAAAAATGACCTAAATACATCCTCTAGCTCAGAAGTCTGTATGCTACAGACATTAGGAAGCTTGGGTAACCATTTCTCCCTCTCTGCCTTCCTGTTACAATATTCTCTCTCTGAAAACCCACCACTGGCCTTTCAGAGAAATAATGCAGAGCTTGAGGAACCACCTTTTGCTGGACTCAGAAGAGCTGTTCTCAGGTTAAGAAGCATCATTCTGCACATACATGCATGTTTACTTCAGCAGATCCTGAATTATTGCAGACAAAAAGTTATTCCTCATATTTTCTAATTTGCAGGAGCTTGTATCCAATGTCATAAACGGTAAGCTTTATATCAGACTCAACTAAGCACATAACCAAGCCCTATTTAAGGCACAAATGACAATAGTAATGAGTTCCTGAACAAAAGAAAGAAGGAAAAGCATCTTACTGAGGATCTCCAGCATAACTGAGTTGAGCAGGTCGTATCCCAAAGTGCACAATAATAGGGAAAGTAATTACATCAGGATTGAATTGTTCGCGGTCCAGTTGATCAATACGAACTGAGCTGGGTTTCTAGGAGAAAAAAACAAAATACAACTAAATTGACAACAGCTCCATGGAAAATTTACTGCCTCAAGCCCACACTATCCAGGAAACACAAAGCAACAACATTCCAAGTTTAATAATATGCACATTAAACTAATCATTAATACTATTATAAACATTTGGCAATAACAATAACTGAAACAAAGTAACTGACCTAACACTCAAAGAGACAAAAAAAGAGCGCATTTTAATTTTAAACATCTGGAAATTCACTTTGACTCTTTCCAAGAACTTAAAACAACTTTCTCTGGTCAGGCATCACACCAGAAATAAAAATTAGGATTAGCACTCTGGCATCCAAGAACCTACATGCCGAAGCAGTTTGCTAAGATCAGCTTACCTCCCTAATTTTAGTTCATGAATTCCCAAAGCAAATGCAGGCATTAGATCCATTCAATCACACGGGCTAAACAGCATCAAAAGAAAATCTGTCATGCTACTCTCAGAAAAGGCTCCTAGGCTGATGTGTACAAGGAGGAATACAGTATTGTCTAATGAGGAGACTTTTGCCCTTTTTACAGTTCAAAACAGAAGTTCTTTTTATTGTTAAAAAGGACAGTGCAAAAGAAGGCAACTTTCGCTTCAGCTCTATAAATGCAGAGAGTAAGTAATTGCACATCACTGCAGCAAACATGCTGCTCACAAAGCTCTTGATCAATTACCCAGCATATTTAAAAACTCACCTGAAGGTGCACAGTTTGCCTCCAAGTAAACAACTTCTCCTTTACCTGTCAAGCTGCTTTGTAACATGCCTGCTTACTCTCCACTTTGCAATCAGCTAGATGAGGCCAATATATTTTGCTCGTCTTAGGTTTCAGAAAAAGGGCATTACTTCTAGTTACCCGCATCTCAAAACTTCTCATTTAGCACTGTGAATTTCTCAAAGATGAATTTCAGTGTTACAGAAACAGCTCCCACCATTCTCTTCACAGAACAATAAAAACTGTGTCAAGAACAAAGCTTTTACCCTCCAAACTACCTTGGTAGAAATGTTCACAGGAATAATTTTCTGCATGGATAAGCAAAGCCAATTCTATACACGGCCACAATTTCAATCTATTCTAGAAAAACAAAAACTTACTTAACAGCTTGACTTTCAGATACAGAAATATTTTCCAAGGGAAAAATGCTTATCAGCTTCCCTTTAGACAAGATGACTGAACATAAAGTTAAATGTCCCCAGCCAAAAAAAAAGGAGGAAAAAATATTTAGGTTAGTTATGATTTAACGCAGTTAAATTAGCTAAATCTTTTAAATTAGTTAAAGCTGCTGGGCTCACCAAAAAAAAAAAAAGTTTTCCCCAAAGGATTTCTTATAAAAAAGGATTAGAACAAAAAAAACCCTAAAGAAAATAATGGCCAGGATTTGTAGCAGACAGAATGTTGTTCCCTAAACAAGAGCTTAAAGTCCTGATATTTAAGTTTATCTGGTTTTGGGGGGGTTGGACAAAGGCAGCTCGAGAAGTTTTTATCTTCTTATAAGTTTGCTGGTTCTCTCTATTCTTAATATTAAAATGAGGAACTTCTCTCATCTCTGTTCCCCTTAAAAAAGCAGCCTTGATACACCACTCCTCTGAGAACCAGGTCAGCATAATTAACAGAATATGAAACAATAATTATACTCAATTATACCAATTATAATCAATACATTAAAACAAAAATACAGACACATTTTAGATACTTAGAGGCAATGAGAGACTCAAAAGTGTAAAAAGGCAATCTTTCACTACGCTTATAGTCTGCGTTAAATGTGTGACCTCGGGACCACTCAAAACCAGACTCCTCTTCATTTCCATGACACTGCCTTGCATTTTGTCACTCAGTTACACAGCTGTTCACAGGTGGCTGATAACAACCAGGACAAAAGAACTTCTCCAAGACTTAATCACAATTACTCCCTCACTGACAGTTATGAGAGGGGTGTAGCTGGGCTATGGTTTTTTATTTCATCGTGAACACCAGCCTCCTCTCCAGTGCCCTTTCTGAAGGTTAAATGAACAAACAGCAATATACAGAAACATCAAGTATAAACTGTGCACTAGCACACACGATGCAAGCAAATTAGATTTTATACTTCCAGAGTTTTATCCCTGTGCTCTTTTAAAAGTGCTTTGATAGACTATCCAATAATTACATCCTTGCCTTTAAAGTCACATCAAAACCAAAGAAATTCTAGCAGAACAGAGACCTGTTATTTTTGTTTCCTACTCCAAATCTCATCAACCAAGGCTCTGCTGACATTAGAACACAACATGACATAGCATGCAGATGTAGCACAGACGTATGTTAATATATATATCTACCTGTGTAGTAGTTAGAAAACCATCAATATCTTAGGAAGAATGAAGTATATAAGACGACTAAAATTTGTGAACTTCTAAATCTATTCCAACACAAAGTTTCATTGAACTAGTGAAACACTATGAATAAGTTAAATAATTTTAAACAATACTGAACTATTATTAGTTGTTTAAGCGGGATTTATATCCTACAGAAGTTTTTTTCCCTTCTCCACCATGTGTGTGTATATATATATACACACACACCTCATATTCAAAAAAATAAAATAAAACACACACATAAAACCTAGATTTGATCACAAGAGGAATTATTATTTCTGAAGAGATGCTGTGCAGCAAAACAAAATTTAGTGTTTTTACTTTGTTGTGTCAAGTGGATATAATTGAATTGAAGAGCTGTCATTTTCCAAAACAGTTTCACATTGTCTCTCCAACAGAACTGTTTTATCTTCTAATGTTGTAAAATGCATAGGTAATAGTTTCATACTCTGTTTTTCACTTATATTCATAATCAGTACAATATGCTGCAACGTACAGCAAAAATCCACACATTAAGAAGAAGGTCACTGCAACCTTGAGAGACAAAACATGTTCTAATGATGCCATTATAACATGACATTTCAATGCACTACAGATTCCTTTTATGCTTACATATTTTGATGTTCACACACACCTCTAAAAACACTGCCTTGTAGAATCCAAAGTTTGCCAGCAAAAAATCCCACGAGATCTCAGAATTAACACTACCACTCACAAATCACACTGCCTTGTACATACAGACTTTTAGAGTTCCATGACACAAGGGAAGAACATATATGCGTTCCCTCATGCTAAACAAAAAAGCAGGTTTTCAGCTAGCTGAAATCAGCATATCTTCAGCAAGATAACTGAAGTTATGTCAGTGTATACCATTCAGATGCTGACAACTTGTGGACCAGTATGTACCTTGTACCACAGAAACCACAGGCAAGTTAAGGCTGTTCAGGTTGTCTAACAATTTCTATTATGGGATTCTGGTTTAGCACTCATTTAAAGCAGCCAATGTAGAATTTTCTACAGTGAGAGTTCACGTGTATTTTAGTATTTCGTGCTTCCAGAAACAGTCCAATTTTCTTGTTGTTTAGAAAGTTTTACTTTATGAGTGAAATCAAGGGAAAAATTATCTGACCCAAGTTATTATTAGCTTATTATGCTGCCATACTTTAAATCAGAAACTTGAAAAACATATTTAGCATGTCACCCTGGCTGCAGTTTGGGGTCAGGTTTTTCAGTTGAAAAACTAAATTCCTTCTTAAGCATGGTACCAAGTTACACTTTTTCTTCAGAAACTAAGAATTTGAGCTATGAGCAAAGGAGTAAGATGAAGTCAGAAAAAGAATGGTGTTACTACTGAGAAAGCTGCATGTCAATCTCAAATATTAGGTCCAAAATATACCTCTACTACTAAGATACCATTTGGCGCCAAACTATACAAATACAACAACTCTGCAGTTTTTAGTGGACATTCATCTATTCTTGTGACCCACATTTCTTAAAAGTGAAAGTCAGAATAATGGGCTGAATTCACATAAACACTGGAGTTGAAAGGAGCTGTGTTCAGAGACCATGTACTTTAAAATATCAATTGTTCCAAAAATAATAAGGCCTTAGGGATTTCAAACTAGGCATTGAAAATTAATACATGCATTAATTAATGTACACAAAATTCCTCAGTGTGAGAGCAACACAGAAACAGTGCAGAAAAAACTACACAGGCAGAAAACACCTTTTCCATATTCAAGGCAGTATCAGGATAGCACACATTAAACAGAGCTGTCAATAGGGGGTCAAAAGAGGAAGAGGAAAGTAAATAGCAGATAGTTACTATTTCTCTGGTGCTTTGTCTGGGAAGAGAGAACAAGACCATGCACACAAAGACTGTCTGAAAAACAGGGACGTTTTACTTACATAAAATATAGCTGTTCCTTTTAACATGCACATTGAAACAGTGCCCATCTGAAAATATGCCCTTCAGTACAGCAGCAGAGGGGACAGTTCAGGGTTGGAACAAGTCAATAAACTGTTCCTATTGCATTCTGCAACTGCCACTGGTCACCTTTTCCTGTTCTAATTTAGCCTGTAACAAACTCTCTGAAACAAGACGTGTACATATCATTGGATTGTTCAAAAAACAAAAAAAGTATTTATTTGTTCTACCATGCCAGGGCTGGTAACGATCATCCCTTTGCATTCTTCTGCGTATTTCTGCCATTCCAGTTCTTCCCACTGAAGCATGTTGGCAATCTCCTCTTCAGGCACCAGAGCTTTACTGCATCGTAACAAGTAGAGAAGAATCTGATGCATTGAGAGTACTTCTTTTCCTCCATCTTAAAACCATAAATAAATAAAACACATTTCAGAGATTCACTCCTAAAGCATGAGCATAAGAGAAAATATGCAGAACACAAACCATTTGTATGAGCAAAATAAAATGCAAAATGCTTAAGTGATTTGACAAATATGAAGGCAAATGTTTTACTGATGAATACTACACATGCACAAAAATTTTGCTAAACTATAGCAGTAGCAGTAATGGGGGAGAGAGTAACAGTTCCATCGTACTGTAAAGTTGAAGTTTCTAACTTGCCTGAATAAACTTTAAAATGAGTAGGCAGAACAATCAGTTATGTTGTCCAGTTATATCTTCCTTTTCACAATTTTATCATTCTTTTTACAACAGCAGTTAAAAAGCCTTTAGGCGTTATGCAGCTGTTTTTAAGAACACTCAAAATTTTACAGGATACTTTTGGATGAATGTAGCAAGCTATCTCTGCACTTTAAACTCATCTGTAGTGCTTACATGCTCTAACTGCAGTAATGAAGACTAAAAAGCCTCATGCTGTCTTCTGCCACTAAATGAATCAAGGGCATGTGAAAATTACTAAATACCTCTGAGACCCCAGGAAAAATGCACAGCAAAGTCTGCTTGGAACAAAAGAAGACACTATAATCTGACTGGCTTCAGGTAGCCAGCTACAGATGTGAATATGCAAACAGGAAAGGTGAGTGATGGTCCTGACAGATCACCACTCAGAAGACACTGGCTATTCAAATTCAGTACGCCTGCTCATGTAAACAAAAAGTCACTACATGTTACCACAGTGCTTTAATTTTGACATACATCTCTCCAACTCCCTCCTTTAATAATAGGGTGTTAATCCACAGGTATGGAGGAATCTTCAAGCTTCATCCCCACACAGCACAAAGGCTGATTTCCCTCCCCCAGGGAGCAGAAACAATCTGGTCCAGCCACTTAAGTATATTCTCTCTCTCACTACACCCAAAATAAAGAAAGGGTGACAAACTAGAAGTAAAACCTTAGAGCAATATGGGGGATGACACCACAGAACAAGGATTGTGATCCCAGGCACACTGGAAAAGCCTTGCAGAGCTGCTGCACAACAGCAGCACTGTGTAAGACGATGTCCTCTACAAGACATGTACAAGCCCTCCTCTTACTTCAGCTGGGATTACAGCACTATTGCACAGAAATGACGAAAGGGAATGGTGTAACTTGGCCTCTCAGAACAATTAACTCAAGATTCCCTCTTGGAGTTTAAGTAAGTAGGGAAGATACACCCCAAACCTCACTGGAAACAGAAAATACTTCTAAATAGCTACAGGGACAGATTTTTAAATGTGCAAAGTTTTCCTTCAAATTAAAGGGGGACTCTACTTACAAGACTGTTCTTTGTCAACAACTGGATTATACTCTTCTGCAAGAGGTAGCCCACATACACCAATCACTAAAATAGAAGTGTATCCTTACCCACTGAAGACTGTGTACAGGTTGCTATAGATGGCTGTGCTAAATGAAAGTTGGAGACCCGTTCTGGGTCAGAATATGCAGTACTTGGGACCTCAAACGTGTTCTTTCTAGTCTTTTACTCTCTGAATATATTTATCATCATAAAACCCTATGACAATGGGATTACAATACAGCAACTGTTCTGCATGCTATGCATCTCAGTAAACCTGGCATGACTAGCTCAGAGCTACCCCAAGGCCTGTCTCTAAGTAAATCCACATAGAAAACCTGACATCCCAAACCTCGTTATTTTTAGACCATGTTAGGAAAGTAAGAAAGAAAAAGTAGAGGGGATGGGAAATCAGCAATTCAATTCTATCTTTAAATAGACAGCTGATGGATGTGTGGAGATCTGATGCATCAACATCTTCTTTGATTAGACATAAGAAGTGTTCTGCAAACATACCTGAAGGAAATAGATTTCCACTCTCTGAAAATTAAAAATCTTCAAGGATATCTCAAAAAATAATCAATAAAAAATGAAAGCTTGATTAAAAAAAAACCTGTCAAAAAGATGCTAAAAGGCAACTATATATGCAGAAATATCATGAAAAAGACATTTTTAAAAAAGAGTTAGAAGGCTGAGGACCTTAAAGAAGAAGCAGCACACAGGAATACATATTATGGAGACTTATCTCCCCTTATCATTAAACAACCCAACAGCACAGAAAGAGCTGACTTCTAAACCTAAAATTAAAAAAAAAAAATCAGAATATAAAAACCCTGAACAGGAAAGCACCCTCAAGCTACACAAACCAGGCAGGACAAACTTGTTCTCATTTTGTGATGAGGTCAAGTTAATCAGCCACATGTGGCTTGATGGCTTATTTTGTAAATTGCTTCAGCAAAACCAAATCAATGTTTGCTAGCAAGCCTCAGAGCTCTGCTTCTGATTGAACAGTGCTGTGTATCCAGGAAGGAACAACAATTAGAAATACAGTCATCTAGCCATCAGTACTCTCCACAGTAATGAGCCCAAACTCATTTTGCTCCAGCTATAATTAATATCTCAACTAAGTTTCAAAGCCTAGAGCAGAAAGCACCTCCAGGTCACAGCCCTCTTGATGAAGGTTGTTCCATGTTTCATCTGCACCCTAAATCCCATAGCTGAAACACATCCTTCTGTCCACACAACCCTCCTGGAGCAATCACCAGCAGGACCTCAGCAGGACACATTTTCAATGGAGCCATGACATTTACATCAACTGGAAGTCTGTCCTGGTATCTTAGGACGTGTTAAATGCCTACGTAAACTGTTCACTCAAAATGAGCAGAATGCTCCACACGGAACCTTGTCCTTGGCTGGCAGGACAGGGCTGAACTGCATTGGAATGATGGCTTTGGTCTATCGCTATTTGCTACAAGGTCTAAGCGTGCATTAGGATAAAGAAACAATCAGAAAAACATGTGCTCAGGGGTGCCAAACACGCTGACCCCTGCACATCAAGAATTGTAATCTGACCACACGGTACCCTGAAGAGCGGGGGGACACGAAATGTGCGAGATTAGATAACAGCACTCCTCAAATGCGACAGCTCCACTGCAGAGCAGGACAAGGAGGACCCAGCAAAAGAGACAGAAGCTGGAAGCAAGACTTGGCCTGCCCATCTGAATTCCGGTTCTGAGTAAACCATCTGCACTGCCAGCAAGCACTAAAGACTTCAGGTAGAAGCACCAGATCTCTGCACTGACTGAACCATTTGACTTGCAATAAGGGTATTTTTGTGGAGGTTTTTTTCTGGGAGATAGGGATGGTTTTTTGGCTTTTGGTATTCTTCAAAGCCTTTTTTAGATCTAATTTGTGTAAGGCTATATAATACAAACATTACCTGGAAGAAATCTCACAAACCGCGGCATGAAGTGGTATCGGGGACAGGAAACAGAATCATTTTCAAGTGAAGGACCTTAAATACAAAAAAAAAACCCAGAAAATTTATGAACAGCAACATATTCGCAAAAGAAGAAAAGAGGCAACTTAGCTGCAGATGAAATCAATGAATGGTGACTACATTTGATAGGGCTTAAGTTTCAATCCAGAAAGTAACAAAAAAAAAAAAAACAGAAAGACAACTTGTAGGGAAAGCTTTCACACAGACAATTTAAAAGAAATCTAAAATAATTTAAAAATAATAAGAACCTAACAAAAACCCCAGTACTTTTAAATAAAACAGTAATACAAAAAGATTGGTTTATATAAGCAATCAATTATTTCACTTAAGCCTTACAGATACAAGCACTAGTTTATTATCTCCTCCAGTTAGTGGGGTGGTTTTTGTTTACCATAACAAAGACAACATGGAAATTTCCCTAGTACTGTTTTGTGTTTTTTTTTTTTTTATTTCCTATTCATCATATAAAGCTTTCAAGAAAATAAAAACAAAACCAACCGGTAAGTACCTGGTGTTAAAAAAAGAAAAAACAATCAGAAGTAGTGATAGGAAAGACAATACTGGTATTAGAATATATTATCAAACCAAAGGCTACACAAAATGTATTAAACATATGTGCTCCTGTGCAGAGTGCATCTCCACAGACAAAGTCACAACACCCAAACACACCTACAGATACTTAAATGTAATTCCTCTGATACTCTCATTTCTCTTTTAGACCATGGGAAGTATTCTCCTTTGTTGCAGTCTTCACAGAAACAAGCATTTTCATCTTGTCAAAAGACAAAAACATTCAGCTATAATGATAACACTATTCCTCCACAGCTGTCTATATGACACTGCTTTCTGAGTTGACTGCAGAGAAATACAGTATGAGTAACTTGTTTGTTAGCTTGTAAAAAGAGACAATACTTTACCTGACACCGTGGCTTTCAAAATACCATGCACATGATACTCTGTAATATTAAACACACAGTAATATTTACTGTTTGATTAAAAATAAAAGTTCCGGATTAAGTAGAAATTTAGTTTATTTGTGAGAATACAGTGCCAAGTTTGGGCATTTTCACTGCTACAGCTCACACTACTGAACTCTAATTTCATCTTCTTGAAGAATAAATGAAGTTTGTCCCTCTCATGGAAAACGGCATTTACACTGCTATTTTGAGGACCCTCTCAAAGGCAACGTTACCTTTAAGATTCCAGTCATACAACTCCAAAATATCTTTGAATAGATATGAAGAGAACAGCTCAAGGCCTCTCACACAAAAATTCTGGGGAAACAAAAAAACAGACCAAAATTATAATTATATAATACTGCAATACATATAATGTCATTCATATACAGTTAAATAAAACACAATTTAAAAAAACAGTGTCTTCATATTTGCCAACCACTAGATACTGGGTTTTGGAAACAGTATTGATATATTTGTGATCATCTACTCTAACATAGCAAGCACAGTGGTCTCTTCAGAAAGCATTGTCAAGAAAGAATGGTATTGAATCCTCTTCATTCAATGCCCAAATCAACAGTATAGGCAGAAATTATGAACCTGCAATAATCTGCCAAGCACTGAAGCCCCTTCCGCCTGAGCAAGCTAAGCAGATGATACATTTCTGAGAAATATCTTTTTCATAATTCACTTTTTCCCACATGCTCATATTAAATGTTTATAAGTCACCATCTGTGGTATCACTATCACTTCCATAGCAAGTATTAGTGCAACACAAATTGAGGATTATGACCTCAATAGCCAACAGAAGAGGAAGAAAAGGGACGAAAAGGGGAAAAAAAAAAAAAAAAGAGATTCTTTACATCAAGTGAGGAACTGGCTCCTTCAATGAAGGAACTTCGAAACTTTCCAGAACAAACAAAACCAGATTGATATAAATTGTGCATGTATGATATCGGCCATAAATTCCAAACTTAATACCACACTCTCTTTTACAAATCATTAGTAAAGATGGTCTACAAATAATGCTGTAGCCATTTATCCAGAAGCCCCACAAAATGGTCACTTCCCTATTTTACTTGGTGGCCATTTGTTGTTTCAGTTCAAGATCTGCAGACAACACAGTACATTAACCAACAAGAAATTAATTGCTTTGATCACATTAGTCTTTCTGAGGAATTTCAGTGCTGTTGCATATATTTAGATGCCATTGAGCAACAAAAAAGAGATAACTAGAAAGAAAAATGTAAATATATGTGACTAAATTAAATACTTATCCTATCTTGGTAGTTAATATGCAGGGGTGTTTCCGTACCTACAGACACCGTTCCACTGCAGCAATTTACTTTGCAAACTGGCTCCACCAGACATTAATTTTTAATAAAAAACCCCACCATAACCAGATTATGAACAAAATGTGCTTTGTTTGTATCCACAGGAAATTTGTTTTGGCAACAGCTTATATTAAGTACTGATAAGCAATCTCCAGAGCTTCAAACTTCTGATTAAGTTTCAGCTCTGCCATTGACTTATGTGGTCCTGGCAAAGGAGTACCTCCATATGCTTTATTTTTGTCATACATAAGAGAAGGGTAATGCCTAACTCAATTTACAGATATTGTATATAAGTTAAAATGAAAGGAATCTATGGATATAAGCACTTCTTACTATTTGATTTTAATATATAATAGCCTAGGTAGATGGATTTATGCTAGTACCTGTAAGTGCAAGTTCTGTTTCAGCCACTCGTTCAGAACAGAGCCAGTCTCTCAGAGACTTCATAAGGTGCAATACTGAAGAGTTTAATCCATTAAATTTACCAACAACTCATAACCCACTCTGACTTTTAGACTAATTATCCTCTTACCTCAGGCATCATCTCCTCAATGAAATGAATTGTATAGTCAATGTTAAACCTGATTACTTTGCATAGAGGAATCTGGAAGGAAGAGAGTAATTCAGCATTAAAAACTATACAGCATCAAATGTATAGTTAATACAATTTTGTATGCAAAGATATTACTGTCTGCTGAAAAGGGCACTTACTAAAACAGCTGCTCTGGGGGATCATGCAAAGACAAGAACACAAGCATGTGTAAAAGGAGTACCAGTTCCAGCCTTCACCTCGCTAATAAAACACAATGCTGACAGGAGGGATGGTGAAGGAAGGTTAAATAATGCCATCTACTGGAGATGAAATTTTCTTTAGGAGAAAAAGTACACCTGTAAACCTCAGTCAACCTGTATCTTCTCTCACTTGGATATTTGCAAGTGAATTTGTTGTTTGTGACACATCATGTCAGATTGATACAGTGATCTGAAAGCAAGGGGTTTTTAGCTCACTGACAGTTGTGTCAGTTATACTGTCTTAAAATGTAGTTTTAAGTCAAAGCAACAGTGTAACAGCTTAGGGATAAATTTACAGTTTTATACTAATTTCATGCAATAAATATTCTTAGAATTTCATCTGACTGGCTAGCAAGACAAACATTTAATTCCTTTTTTCACCTTTTTATGGTCCATAAATTGCTGAAGGTGTTTAATTTTTTTAATGGGATTTTCAGAGGAAAAAAAGCTAAATTCCTAAAAGACTACAAAAATGCCTAATTTTCCCTTACACATCTACAGCTCTTACCAAATTTTATTACTCACTGGCCTCAAAAGTATGAAAGAATGTTAGAATAATTCCATGATCTGTGAAAGTGAAGCAACCCAAGGTTACCTTACATTGATAAGCACACAAATAAATATCTGAACAGTGATGGGGTTGCAATGAAATCAATGTACATAGCAGAGGTGCAATATTCTGCTTGCATCTTCTTACAGCCCACTGCAAAACATTTGACTATTTTGACTACAAAAATCTATTGATATCTGCATGATAAATTAAGAAGCTGCACCAAACGACCAAACAAAATTGCATTTCTTACAATTTGATAAAGTATTAAATGTGAATACAAATCCCCCCTCAAAACCTTGAAAGTTAAATATACCATTTAGAATCTGAGCAGATGAAAACCTGTCATACTTAAATCAGTGAGGTTTTAAAAAAAGTACAAGGATTGTTTGCTTACCTTCTAACACATAATTTAAACTAGAAGTTGAATACTGTAGAGAAGTGACCACAACTAAGATCTCCATGAACTGGAGTTCCATGTACACAAGCAAATACACAGTAAATGTGGTTGGTACTGTAAAACTGGTTTGGTATTTATAATCTCAAAATTATAATTTTTCCTATGATGGTACTCACCATTTTCCCTAATACTTGAGCTGCTCAGTTATTACTCTAATAACAGCAGTAACTCAGTAAAACCCCTAACTGTGCAAACCTAAGACTTCATACTACAGAAATTTGGTTAATGCAAAGATGTTGGTGTTCAGATCTCTATTTTTACTACCTTTTGCTACTTCCCTTTTATCATGTATGTTCCAAAGTGTCCCTCAAAGAGCAGATTTTATGTTGTATGCCAAAAATCATCTCATGACATCAAGAGACTCCTTCCAAAGGGCTTTATACCTGTTAGTAACAGGAATTGACACCACAGTGTGGCTTTGTATTCAACTCTGTAAAAAAAGCAATCATTTGTAGCCGATCACTTCCCCTATCTGGAATGAGAAAAAACACATATGCACCTTACAGCTCAATAGCTTCACTAACTACTCATATCAAAGAAGAGTCTTCCTTGTTGTCTGTATATTAAAGATTTCCATAACTCTCTGCCTTCCTGTCACATAGTAGACACAAAAATTGTATAGATAATGGGGTCTCTTTATTCTTTTAATGTGAGTAAAACAAAACTGCTCCTTTTCGCTCATTTGCAAAGTGAAAATGTAAAGCCTTGAGATAAATTTGCCTTGAACCCCGAGGCTGACTTAATGCTACTGGGCAGCAGTGCTTCCCATTGCCATGCTAGAGGCTGAACTCCACTCTCTCACTGACTTGTCAACAAGAGTCCCTTCCCCTGACCACGAAAAGTGAAGTGTTATCATATCCATTATGTAAGCAAACTGTTGGGGTCAAAGTAATTTCTTCTCACTGCCTCTCAGCTCCAGTATCCTTACATCCCAGTCCTGTGTTCATAACCATTTTTACACTGAGTTGTGGTGTTCGTGATGTAGCTAGTAATAGGTATAAAAACCATAGAAACTAACACACATTGAATTTTTTGAGAAAACCTTGAAATAACCAAGATAACAAAAAATCTTCAAGTGTACAGAAATGAAGCATTTGCATATTTTCCATTCATATTTGGCTAACTCAGCTTATATTGGAAAAGCAAGGCAGTCAGGCAACCAACCATGCCCTTCTCTTGTTACACTTGCTTTCAAAACACAAAATTAAACACCTGTATATACCTACAGCTTTTACTAAAAATCATAACTTGCTAGGTCCTGAAGAAGCTGAACAGCTGTTAGAAAGTATTAGATACATCTAGGTAAGTTTTAAGAAGAGAGAAAACCCTTTAGAGTGGATCTCTGAAAAATTTCATTTGTCACTTGAAGGGAAAACCTTTTTTTGTTATCGCTAGTTTTTTTAAACTTTGCCAACTTAATAAACCCACTCATCCAATTTAAATCCAATTAGCAGTTTTAACAAGTTGTTCCATGGTTTTAATTCACTTCCAAACTGTGAAACACATAAAAACATTACTTCGATGCACATCACAGCCTCAGTCACAGTTCAAAGACACTGCTTACTACAATCAGTCAAGACAAAACCTGAGATTCATTAGCACAAATATTTCCCCTGTCCCCAGTGCTGGCAAGATGTTTGTAGCATACATGTGTTGTTTTTTTAGTGATGTTTTGCTTCAGGGCAGAATGAGCACCTTCTAAAGAAACCCCCTGGATGAAACCTAAAGTATGCAGCAATGACCATACTTACGTTTGTTAGTGGGGCATGTGCAAACATGGAGAACCCTTCAAAGATATATTCATGGTCATCATACTCAATAACAGTAGGTCTGTCTGTCTTAAAAAAGCACACAAAACCATCAGGGAGTAAGCAAGAAGCAGTATGACTTTTGTCACTGAAAACAAAATCAGAGTCCTATTTATAAAGTACTTACTAAGAAATTTGTGGGAGGTGACACAGTGATTCGATAGTGGTACAGTCTTCCAGCATTGTTGGTCATGGGGCGACATGGTTTAATGGGCTTAAAGAAAGAGATAAGTAGAGTTATGTGTAGAGTCAAGGCAAATTTAGATTAAAAGAGAGAATAAAGCATTTCTAATAGCCATGAAATATGCAGTAGGAAAAATTAAATAAAAGCAGGAAGTCATAATTAAGCATTCTGGGAAGGAGGAAAGTGTGGCTTTATCTCCATTTTC
The DNA here is from genome assembly GCA_013397775.1 of Eulacestoma nigropectus. Classification (NCBI taxonomy): domain Eukaryota; kingdom Metazoa; phylum Chordata; class Aves; order Passeriformes; genus Eulacestoma; species Eulacestoma nigropectus. The sequence continues at coordinate 2,242,275 of VZTE01006298.1, read as the reverse complement.
ACTTTAAGAAATATTTATAAAGCTATTCAAAAGCAAAAAAAGGTGGTTTGTTTTTTTTCATTTTCCATTTAACTCTTCATCTCTCTTACACACAACAGTTAGCTGTTTACATTCCAGACTAATTTCCTCTCCTATATAAATTTGTTTCAGGAAACACATTTTAAAAGCTTATAAAGAGGAGCCTGGACATCACACGAGATGATCTCAAGGGACATTATCAAGATAGACAGGTATCAGCCCATCTGCTTGGCGGAAATCTGAGGCTTGAAGAGAAAGGATTAGTCTATCACCACAGAGGTAGCTCCGGTAACCCCACTCTATTACAAGGTTGTAATGCTTGACTTTGAAGTCCAAAGGCAGCCAGACACGTGGGATTTCATGTTTCCTTCCAGACTGTTTTGAAGCAGTCCTGTGTAAAGACCTAAACTCCTCAACAGTCAGACAAAACCAGTTTTTCATATGTCCTACATACAACTTGCTGCAGTTTGGAGGCTGCCACCAGGCTGCTTGGAATACATTGGGAAAAAGAATAAAATCACTGCAGTGAGCAGGGTACTACTCTGAACAGCAGAACAAAAGTTGGCCTGTGGCAACGGCAAGACAGCTACACCACTGCACTGCTCTGGCCACTTTGCAAACCTTATGCAGTAAGTAGGGTGATTACATTGGCTCTTGAGCCCCAAAATAAGCTTCTCACTGCATCAAAAAGACAGCTGCAAACAAGCTAGTTCAAAACTAGGCAGTTTCATGTACTGTGAAAAGCAGTATATCCTAGGAGATTTTGTGAAACCTGGTATTCCCAGATAGCATTGTTCCAGGGAGCAGCTGCCTTCATGCAGCAAGTTTTATATATAGCAGTTTTCTCTTCCTAAATTTTCTCCCTGCTCTGCAAGAAGAACCCTAGATGTAACATGGGGAGGAATAGATCCTGAACTGGAGCAATTTATAGTAAGCTTTAGACCAAAGCCAATTTTCTGAACTCAAATAATTCACAGAAATGTTCATAACTCCTTAACTACAGAGAAATAAAAGATTGTTTTGGTAAATATAGGTAAGAAGGCCTACTGAAAAATAAATTTTTTCAAGAAAAATCACAAAGATAAATTGTAAAGCCTACATGCTAAAGCAAGAATGCCTCCTGACAAGCCTTCTGCTTCTTTCAGCAGCAGGATTACTATTTACTTTTTCTTTTAAAGCAATCACTTCACAAAGTGGGCCCTTCACAACATATTCATCCACTTGAAGATACCAGATCTTTTGATCACAAGTTCTTTTCTACTACCATAATCGTGTTTCAGAAACTTAAAAAAACCCCAAACAAACCTAAAACTAAGCAAACACAGGCAAAAGTTTTCTACAGTTTCCAGGTGGATTTCACTACCAGCGTTGCATTTTAAATATGACGTTATGCAACTAAATGATTTAAAGTTGCACAAGGTTTTTTTTTACTCAGCCTGTAAATCATGGGAAAAACCCCTCAAATCAACCCAAGCAGGAATTTACAGCTGCAAGTTTGTATTCGTAATTGCAATCCTTAGAATTATTAATACCTCTTCGCCAGGATAAATGCCATGTCTTATTCCCGTTCGCCGGGCTTTAGCACTGCACTTGCACAAAGGTCCATCATTCATCTGTCAAAAACAAAATAGGATTCTGGTTTTATTGAAAAGTGGTTTTGGAAAAGTATGTTGGTTTTAATGCCCTGAGTGCTGATGCTTCTAAAAGCCTGTCATGCTTAGATTAAGTGAATGTTCTTAAGCCAATAAAACTGAAAACAGTATAGACTAATATAAGAAAACTGCACAATAGCATTAGAACTTCATCACTGTTTCAGAAGCAGAAGATGGAAAAACACTCTCAGCAGAAATCTACTACCTTGCTATAATATACCTCTTTTCCATTGCTTGTACACACAAACAGCATGATGACTGCCTAAAATGAAATTCAGGTCCTCAACAGGCACGTGTAAATATTTACACGCTGAAATCTCCATATTCAAACAGTTCCAGTGAGTTCTCAGACTGAAAACCCACCCTCAACTAAGCCCTCTGCCATGGAACAAGGCTATCCCCTATAATGCAGACCATTCAAAGATTTTTACTTGGTACTTTAAAGAACTAATGGGAACACTTCAAATCCATCCTGTGAACAGATCAGTAAAAAAGATAAAGGAGGAAGAAAAACCCACTTGAGTATTCTGTATGGGTGCATCAAGTAAATATACCAAAAAGGGCCAGTGCATACATTATAATGCTAGTGTCCTTCTTTTTACTATTATGACCAAGATCAATGCAGACTATCAACTACTGCAACAGCCTAAAGCTTTCTGCTCTCAACATTATGCTCATTGCAGAAATCCAACAAAAGAAGCCCAGAAACAAACCAGAGAAGCAAAATAAGTTCCCAACCCCAGGTTTTAATCACGGTTTGAATCCAAGAAATTAAACTTATTTTAGACTTAGGAAAAAAAACCCCAAACAAACAATAAACTTGCAAAGCAATCAAAAAACCTGCAGAACTTTCCACGCTATTACAAGCAGTCTGAAAACACAAACAGCATCCACGGTGGGGCTAAATGGCATCATCATGTATTAGCTTTAACGTGAAGATATCACAGGAAGCAAGATTCATTAAACCACTGTTAATGTTAGCTTTAGGCAGTTGGGATAGGGATGCAACCTTTTAGTTTTGATGTTAATTCTCCGAATGCTCACCTCAGTTTCTTCAAACTGGCACAGTGCGTATGTTGCAAAGGAATATAAGAAGCAGGGCACTTCCCTACTCCTTTGGAAACTTAGTCACAGGATCTTAACAACGGGAGTGACAGACGACTTGTCGTTCACACAGTGCTTCCCATACCCTGAGACCCTCAAGGGAAGAACAGGCTCAAAGAAAATGAACCATGCTCATAGGTAGAAGCATACTTCCTCATTGGCTTATACAGCAACAAGACAGAAGAGAGTTAAAAACACAGTCAACAGCTAATTGCTCATCAGTGCTCCAAAACTAAGGGTCTGCTGAGGCTATTTAAATAATCATCACTTATTTTTGAAAACCTCACCCTTAATTCTTAGAACTGTTCAGCACGACTACTGCTTCTCTTATTTTAAATGCACACGCCAAAACTGAGAGAGATGTGAAGTACCTGTAAAGCCCAAGACTTGAGAATTAAGTCAGACACATATCTAGCTTGTCCCTAACAACACTGCTCATAGAAAAAAATGCAGGAGAGCAATCATGAATTGATGGTAAAATGATGGTGAGAGATCACAAATTTACATAGGCAATGCCTTCTTTGACCAACAGAGCAACACAAACAAGCAGATCACATTTGCAAGGCAAAAGCCACTGTGGTGGCATTGAATTTAACAATTTATTTTCTAGCAACTGTCAGCACTGCTGGAGATTATCTAAATTAACAAACAAGCTTCTCAGATCGAAGGGTTGAGAAGATCCAACTAGATTCCTACAAATCTAGTTCCATGTCAGACAGTGTACTTGTACATGTCAGAGTGCATGGCAATCATTCCTGTTTTATTTATTGACCGAAAGCATTTTGACACACCAGATAAATACCTATGAAAACTTCAAGTGTTTTCAGATGAAATCTACACAGAAGTAGCACAGCACTGACAAGCTCACCATGATTGATTTTAGCCCTTTCAAGAAAGATGAAGAGTCAGTCTCAAGAAAGTTTTTGGGAAAGAATATTTTTCAACAGAAAATTCATACACCAAACATTCCCAAATCTATTCCTACTACAGTTATTCCACTTTTTTTCGCTAATATTCTTCATAGAACATTACTTTGAAGTGTGCCCAAGAGCTACACAATTTTTTCTGTTAAATATCTAAACAGCTCGTTAATTTTGTTTTCCATACAAATAAAAACAGCTAGCTATGCTCAATCATTTTTTCTAAACTAGAAGCATAAATATGAGTCTGTAATAGAATATTCAACAGACTTTTGAATTACCGCAGTGGCAATATGCATTGCAGTATCTCTTCACACTATGATTTGTTGCATGCTAAACTCATACATCACACAAAGTGCCAGAAAAATAAGTTTAATGACATGCCACTTGAAATGAGAAAATAGATTGTAAAATATTTAAGTAAGAAAGATGAAGATGGTGAATTTGCAAACAAAAACTAGTCTTCTGTGCAATGTGTACATTCAAAACAGCACTTCATGAGCTCGGCAATTACATTTAATGAGAACTACAATCTCCATGCAATTACAAAAGAACCATTAGACAAGAAATTAGAAGCATTAACTGCATATTTAAAACATTATTTATCATTATGAGCTGAGAGCTTAAGTTGAAAAATTTGTAAAGGATGTAAACATATTGCCTTTTCTCCACCACAGAATTCAGTGTGTACCTTTATCTCAGGGCTAAAAGGACAGCATTAGCACATTGTTAACAATTCAGTTTTTATTAACGCTGTCAGACACGATCCCAACTGAATAATCCCCAGGATTAATTAGCTAGAACCACACTCTTGAAACCAAAAGTGAAGTGCTTTGAAGAAGATGAGAGAGAAAAGGGAAAACAGGGGTAAAGAAAGCATTTTGAAATAAAATGCATATTTGACAACATGGCAGAATTTTCAGTTTATTGGGAGAATGACCTTTGGACACCCAGTACTTTTTCCTCACAACCTACCTGTCCTGGATCATTGTACCACAATTCTTCATGGAGACGATCAGGGTGTGCTTTCTTACGCTTAATTTCTGCAATGACGTCAATAACATCCGAATCCGAACTGCTGGAGCAGCTGCTGTCATCTTCGGAGTCACACTCTGACTCACTGGAGCTCTCTGATTCACACAGAAGAAATAAAGACGGCTGAAAAACACTTTCACATGCTCTCTTCTCCATAGCAATGCATTCTCTAACAGGAATGAATGTCTGGACTTAAAAAAAACCCCACATACAAAAACCTTGATCTCACATATCTCCAATCTCCTGTGGTACTTTGAAGCGACTCCCTTTCTCATGCATGTAATTTTACTCATTCATTTCCACAGATACCCGCACCTACAATTTAAATAAATGCCTTCATAGCCAAGACATATACCAGGCTGCAAGTAAAGTTTATTATTCTTGGAATGAAGTGCAACCTTTCTTCTGTTTTTTAAGTTTTGACTTAAGAGAAAATGTATTGCTATACTGTCAGTGCTTTCAAATACTGTGAAACTATGGTTTTAAAATACACATTTTTACTGAACACAAGACTCTCCTTAGTCGAAAGAAAAAGGAGAGAGAGAAAATGAGAGAATATCACTAGGAAAATGTTTCCCTTTTTTTTTTTTAATCAAGATGTATTTTTACATAGTTCATAATTTGGCATAAGGTGTTACTAAAGTATGTCCTTGGAACACATGGTTTACATAGGTCATCTATGCTCAGCTGAAATAGAGTTTTCTTACAAAGTATGCACATGTGTATTCCTACAAATATTCACAAAGACATTAGTTTCAAAAGTTCTCTGATTTACAACTGATTAATACTGAAGTCTATGTCCAGGTGCAAGATGTGCATGGAACTTGTGAGAGTAAGCTGGAGTTCCAAAAGACTAACACAGAACTTTTCGATGTCACGTATTGAAATCATAGAATTAAGAATGGTTTGGGTTGGGAGGCGCCTTAAAGACCATCTAATTTCAATCCCCTTGCCATGGGCAGGGATACCTCCCACTAGACCAGGTTGCTCAGTGCCCCATCCAGCCTGGCTTGGAACACTGCCAAGGATAGGACATCCATAACTTCTCTGGCCAACTTGTTCCAGTGCCTCACCACCCTCACAGTAAAGAATTTCTTCCATCATCAGCCTTTCATGATATAAAAAGTGCTCCTGGAGTGTACTGCTATCTCACTGTGACACACAATTACTGCTGACACCAGCCAGAACAGAGACAGCATTTACTGAAGTAAAAAGTAAGACAAACTACTAGACACTACATGGCTGTAGCAGGAGCTGGCACAGACACCAAGTTAGCTCAGGGGAACAGTGAAGACACAGAGACTTCGGGTTCTCCAGAAAGAGTGGAAAAAGAAAATGCAGAAGTTGCTCTTGGCCCTATCATATTATAGCCTGGAGCAGCAGGCTTTCTTCCTCAGAGATCTGAGGAATGACAGCTTTACACAGGTATGTTGAATGTAGCAGTCCCGTCCTTAATTCACCAACATGAAAAAACGCCTCCTAAAAACCCCTACAGTTAACTTTGCTAGTGATTCTTGAAGGAGTTTAAATATAGGCAAATTCGCTGTTCAAAAAAAATGTAAAGAATTCCTCTACAAAAGTGAATTCACATTTTATTTAATCTGTATTTACTTTTTTCTTTCCTCTTCATTGCATCCTTTTATACCACCAGCATGTAACCATGTCATTATGCCTGTAACTCAGCTTTAGAATTTCTGATACATGACTTTTTAGTGAGTTACTGAGACATGAGAGTTTGAAGCAGCTCACCTGGCCAACATGAAACAATAGTTAAAAAGCAAGCCCAACAGAGTATCTAAATTACTGTGATATGCCTACTAATTTCTTGAACTAAAGCAACGGACTAAAAAACACACTGTGAAACACTGAAATGCTGGAAGTATGAAAAGAACAACAATTTTCACAAAACGAACCAAGAAAAATAGCTTTCACTGACTTCTGAGTAGACAAATTGCTATAAAAACCTCTGCTCTGCTAATTCAATCAGTATTTCCCCAGCATCTGATGGCTGCTGGATGTATTTCACTGTCAGAAGATCCATTTGGGTGGTACAAGATAATGCAGATAACGTATGTTATGAAAACTGCTACTTTTGTAGAGGTCTGATCATACTAAGCAGAGCTGCACAACAAAAATACAATACCGAAGAAAAACTCATGTGTTCGCCTTTTATAGCACTAAGCCTATCACCACCACCCTTGCTTGCTCTTTAGAAATGTAAAACCAGGAGCTCCTCAAAACCTCTCATATGCCAATCTCTGGACTATCTGATCATGCTCAGGGTGTTTCATGCCATGGAAGGAACTAGCATTTCGTAGTGCTGGATACCCTCCATTTTCCCCTAGGCTTTCTGGGTAAAGAATATAGCTCTACTTCAGTCAAAAGCTACAGTAAAACTCCCATGGAGATGAAATACAAAGGAGGGATTTAAAAAACACCTACCAACATTATTAAATACACACATCTGCCAGAACAGGTTAACTACAAATTATTCCATTTCAGAGCTTTGTCATCATTTCAGCCTACCTAAATCTTCATCCAGCTTGGTTTTCGGTGGCTCCCATGGTGGCCTGGCTGCTTTGGCCTTTGCCTGTCGCTTTCCTAACTCCTCGTCAAACTTTTCATATAGATCTCGGAGCTTGCTTGTTCCTACCACAGTAGAGTCCCCCTGTTAATAAAAAAATTAGAACAACAAAAGGACAGTGTTGATATAGCACTTATCTGAAGGCTAACAGACAAAAGGAATTGATGAAAACAGAGAACGGCAGAGAAGAATGAAGCCCCTAACGGGGTTAAAAACGGAGATGACTGGGAAGAGAGAAGAATTAAATGACACAAAACATGATCCTGCTGAAGGGTTCATACTATAAAGGACTGTCTGCAGTCATTTTAGAGTTCTCACTGACATACCACTTGATCCATAGGGTCATTGGAATAATAGCTTTCAGAATGGGTACAGCGAACCCAGACTGGCTTAAGCAATTCCTCATCTTCCTCTTCATTTTTTTCAGATGCATTCTCTTCTGATTCTTTGTCTTTGACAGCAGTGTAATTTTTCTCTTTGCTGGAGCTCTGGTTCTCAGACCACCTTTCTCTGTCCTCCTCCCATCGGGTTCTCTTTCTCTCTCTGCTTGGAGACCGGCTTAGTGGGAGAAAGCAAACAAAAGCAATTCTCTTTATTATTTTACAGTGACAGTTTTAAAATGAAAAACACTGTGCTTCAGCTCAGTACATCATTCTATCATATAAACTGCAGCAAAATCCAGTTGCCTTTCTAGCTTTTAACTCGCACCATAAAGAGTACAAGAGTAATTTGTAGTTTCGAACTATTATAAAAATGACTAAAAATTTGATGTGCTTTTTATTTTAAGCCATATTCAAGAATGAAAATAATAAAAAATACATGCCATTTAAAATTAAAATTCCTACTTGCATTCTAGGTGTATTTCTTTTAATTTTATTTCTAAGTTAGGAACTCAGTGGTGAAAACTAAAAGTCACATCACTTACAACTAAAAGTATTAGTAAGAACTTTCAAAGCATAGCCCACAAACTATTGGTATGACAGAAGAACTTGGGTTTTATTAGAAGGATTATACAGAACCCACACTTTTGTTACTCTAACACGCCTTTGAACAACACAATGTGTGACAGTCCTTACGCATCACAAGAGTAAATGCTTTCAAAAGATGAGTAAGGAAACTACCTGTTTTTTTTTTTCTAAATCTCCTCTGCCTACAAAACCAGTAACGTTGTAATGATTTCAACTATCCAAAATTCAGAAAGGAGCAGCAATATAAGAAAAACCTCTAAAAGATAATCTAAAGATAGAATGACTTTAAATAATTTTGGTACCTAACGGAACAGAAGATGTAAGAGAGAGTCTTTAGGACACAGCAGTGAAACTCTCTCTCCAGAGATTAATCCTGTTTCTAACACTACAAGGTCTTGAGATAACTGGCATTTGCATATATCAGTATATGAGTATAAATTTAAGACACTCATCTTTTCTGAGTTTCAAATGAGACACATACACAAAACCTCACAAGTGGATGCACAGAGCCTCAAATGCTCAAGAGACCACATGCAGTGCTCCTTACCTTCCTGCTCTCTTGTAATCCTTTTTGTAGGATCTGTCTGGTGATGGTGATCTTCTGCTGTCACGGTGCCTATGCCTCTCCCTCTCCCGCTCCCTTGAAAAGTTCAAAAAAAAAGTTAAATGAGAAATCTGGCATTCCATACACTCTACACCTGAAAGGAACACAAAAGCAGACTAAGATCATGTTATGCAAAATGACAGCCACACGCTGACTGCTAAAAACCCAGACGTTCTTGACGCTGACCTTCAAGAAACTTGTAAAAGACAGTCACGTATCCATGTCCTCCACCTTTGTCAACAAAGCCATCTATCTCAATACAAGAGTTAATTCACACCATAGAGGCAACACCTATGAACTCACCACAGGACTTATTACCATTCTTCCTCTTCTCGTCCTACGAATGGCAAAGGGTAAAGTTGTTGTATCTGTAACCATTCTAAATACCTCAAGGAAGGAAAAGAAAACCTATCTCAAGCACAACAGCTTTGTAAGCACAGCAGTCATTCAAGTGTTTAAGGCAAGCCCTCTCTCCCTTACAGCTATCTCAAGCACACACAATCTGCATGATGCTGAAACTATGACTCTCATCTACAAGACTCAGCTTGCACATACACATAAAGAATTTGACAACCCAAACACACTTCTGGGATCAAAGAGCTTTAAATTAACTGAAGTCTTGGGGAAGAGTGGCCGGAAAGCTGTCCAGCAGAACAAATGAGGATGTTGGTCACAGGCAGGTGAGTAAGAGCCAGCACAGGCCCAGGTGGCCAGAAAGGCCAATGGCATCCTGGCCTGTATCAGCAATACTGTGGCCAGCAGGACCTGGGCACTGATTGTCCCTCTGTACGCAGCACGGGTGAGGATGCATCTGGAATCCTGTGTTCAGTTCTGGGCCCCTCATTACAAGGCAGACATTGAGGCGCCTGGAGCATGTCCTGAGAAGGGCAACGGAGCTGGTGAAGGGTCTGGAGAGTGAGCTGGGGTTGTTTTGCCTGGAGAAAAGGAGGCTCCTTGTTGCTCTCTACAAGTGCCTGAAAGGGGGTTGTAGCCAGGTGGCGGTCAGCCTCTTCTCCCAGGTAACAAGTGACAGAATGAAAAGAAACAGCCTCAAGTTGCACTAGGGGAGATTTCATTTGGATACTAGGAAAAATTTCTTCACCCAAAGGGTTATCAAGCACTGGAATAGGCTGCCCAGGAAAGTGGTGGTATCACCACCCCTGAAGGCACTTAAAAGAGATGTAGATGTGGCACTTAGGGACACAATTAAGTGGTGGAGTTGGCAGCATTAGGTTACAGGTTGGACTTGACGATCTTAAGGATGTTTTACAACCTAAATGATTCTATGAAATTACTGTATTTATTAGGCAGGAAAGATCACACAGGCAGTTTTTATACTCTGCTAACAGCTGGCAACTCATTGTGCATCTGTTAAAACTTCTGTCTGCTGATACACTAGGAATTATAAACAGGTACCTCAAGTGGCTTGGTGGGTTAACAGAATGAGTCAAAAGTATTTATGAACATATATATATGTTTGTTTCCATGCTCATAATATGCAACAGAATGCAAATTTACAAACCAAAAAGTTCAGATAAATTATCTATTGTTTTTCCCCAGCCCCATTCATCCTTGTTTGTCGGTGCCTTGTTCAAGCATGGATTTCAGTGTTCAGAAAGAGCATATCTATGCCATCTGATTTGCTTGGGAGACGGATGCTGCACAAAAACCAACCCCAAGTCTGGCAAACGGTTCTGAATCAAAATAAGTAGATATACTATCAAGTAGATCTGGAAGCTGTTGGCCTAAAGCAGCAATCCGAAAGTGTTTGAGAAAGAAGCTACTGAAAACATGCAATTTCAAAACTTAAAACTGAAGCTTGAAATTATGCAGCAAAGAGGAGAAAATTCCACATGCATGTCCTACAGAAAAGGCCAGTGCCTTAATGCCAGCTGCATTCAGTTTTAGGAAAATCCTATTTTGAAAATCAAAGCGAACTTACTCAGTGTGAGGCTTGGGTTGTTTTTTTGAACGCAGGTGTCTAAGGTTCTGTAATTAAGTCTCTGCATATGTAAACCAAAGTGGCTTCATTTACACATGCTTTATGCGTAAATTCATGTTCTACACATGGCATGAAAAAATTCTGAGCTTTTAAAATTAAGAGCATGTGATTCAGGAGCCCTGATAAATATTTAAATATTTAACTTTCCAGCAGCACTTTGAATATTTTGACATAGCTCATTAGACACACAAAGAGCTACGAACACAACAAATCTAAGACATGAGGAAGATTTAACTGATGATGGTTTGCTCTAAAACACGCTACAGCAAAGAGCATCAGGTCAGCTCATAATTTCCAAGCTATTTGTGTCCATGAAGAAGAGGGACAGCACTTCATGATAAATCCCAAAATAAGCACTGCACACTCATCCACCTGAATGACATCAGTGAAGCCTACAACTGGCTCATGCTCATTTTCACCTCAGTCCTCTCCTGAGATCACAGGCTGGCTTGCTGAGGTCTTCACCCTGGACACAACATGCTCTTCACTAAAACACCACATTGCAGGTATTAGATATGGGCTACTATCAGACTATAAACCCCACCAAGTCAGTGCTCTCTAAAAATACAAGGCTTACTGAAATAAAGTAACACCTGGCACCCTAACTCTGGTACCTAAATTTTGAAATTCCAAGTGCTGGGGCTTAATTGTTTGTAAGGCATAACTTTGTAGAGTCTTCTGCACAAAGTTGTGCCAACTCTATTTTCCTGCCACGTGTGCATACATTTCTACGGTAAAGATGTTCAGCACTACTCAACACACCACTAAGTGCAAAGAACCTCTTGTTTGAAAACTATCTACATGGAAAAGAGCAACAAGTCAGCCAGCTCACAAACATGAGGCAAAGGCAGTGTGCCTGAAAGGTGTCTCAACAGAAACTCACTCCATGAGACCTGACTACTGGCTACTTCCTGAGCCAGAGGGAAAAACGAAGGTAAGGGAAGAACATTGATGTGAACACGTACTATGGAACTATGATGACATCTCTCCCCTTGCAGGCAGATAATACCTCAAATTACCTGTTTCGCTCATAACTTCTGTGATGAGGTGATATCCTTCCTCTGTCATAATCTGTCCGGTGCCGACTGCTTTCCTGCCTCCTCCTATCCGGACTGCGGCCACGATCCCGACGATCCCCGTGGTTAGCAGAGCGATGCCGGTCGCCGTGAATGTGACCGTGCTCGCGGTGCCGGTGCTCATCATAGTGCTTGCTCCTGTCTGGGGATCGCCGATCGCTTTGGGACTTCTCTCCCTGGTACTGCCCCGTGTGCCGGAAGTGGCTGCTGCTGGCGCTGCTGCTGCTGGCAGTGCTGCTCGGGAAGGAGCTGGAGCTGTGCTGGTAGCTGCTAAAGCTGGGAGGCGGGAACGACTGCTGCGAGTATCCTGCCGAGTACACGGGCTGGTAGCTGACTTGCTGTGGCATGACTGGCGGCGGGGGAGGGTGTGGTACTGTGGGGGGAGGCATCATGTAAGGGAAGGTGCTTTGTCCAGCAGGTGTTCCTGGCACGGCAGCATTGCTAGGATTTGGCACTGGCGGAGGAGTGGGAGGGAAACATGGAGGCACTGGGAAGCTCTGCCTCATCTGGTGGTTTGGAAATGGCGGCCTCATGGGACACTGGCTGATGGGATTTTGTGTGGAAGGGGGCACTGGAGGAGGATAGGGCACAAAGTCTGGCCTGGGAGGCATGTAACCGGTGGTTGGAGGGTTGGAATAGGTTGTTGGAGGGGCGGTTTGCTGCTCATACTGGTACTGTACGGAGGGCTGCTGTGGGTGAAGCTGCCGGAGGTTCTGAGGGCGGTACGTCTGCGTTGAAGTTCTTGCTCCTGGTCCCCCCTGGCCACGGGGACATCCTCGCCCAGAATGGAAAGACATGGCTCACCTTCAGTGAGGAAAATAAAAATCCAGTGTCACACAATTTTTGTAAGATGTCCTCAACGCATCTGTAGGGACTACTCCTAAAATGCTGAATTTGCAGTTTCCTTTAACAGAAGCAGCAAAAGATATCCACTGACTTCCACTGAGAGCTTTGTGCTCCTCAGATCTTTAGCGAAGGTCATTTATGCCCCTTTTGATTCCTTTCAGCCTCTAATCCATGAAAGCACTTACTGTCTTTAAGCCAGAACCCAAGCTGGACCATGCTTTACAAATTAGGGCAATGTTAATTTCAACAAATTATCCTTATGACGACAGGTCAAGGACACAAGCACCTCTACCAGCACTTAAGACACTTTGATATAAAACCTTCAGATAGACCACACCAAAGAAACCACTCACTAATAACAACTGCAGTGGTCATCCCAAATTGTGTAACAAGGAGTTCTTTCTAGAACACAATTCTAAAATCTGGGCAGAATGACTTGACTAACCCCTCGTTGCACGACACCTGGCCCAACAATCATTTAAATTGTAAATGAGATACCACCAATTTACATTCACTGTTGAGTCCTCAATTTCCTAAAGGACTGAATTCAATAGATCCTCCAAAGTATTTTAAGTGAGGTAGGTATATTTTTGTGGAAAAACACGTTACATGTCTTACAGGTTATGGAGAAAATTTTGTGTAGACTGTGCTATTCCCTCATTTTCATTGAAAGAAATGGTTCCCAAGAAATCCCTCAGTTGCCTCCTCAGCCCTGTCACCCTTGAGAAATTACCACTGCTTCAAGTAGGCTTAAGTGTTGCTCAAAACTATGCATGTATTTAAGGCATTAACGCTTATAAATGAAAGCCACTGCACTTCATTAAAGTTAAAATTGATTCTTTAATTACAAGGTTAAGTTTCAAAAACTGAAAAAAAGGGAAGAAACACTTAAAAAACCTTACAGCTAGAATGGAAGGAGGGGGAAAAAAAATGACCTAAGCACCTCTGGAAGTCAAATCCTCTTTTCCATAAGGGGAAGTGAGAAAGAAAGGGGAGACACACACATAATTGGAAAGACCACCACAAAAAGAAAACAAAGCTTCCCTTTCACTGAGGTTTTGCTGATGCTGAAGTACATGCACAGAATATTCTCCCACCTGCTATAGTGCAACATGGCCAACCTGGACTGCTCAGAGCACTACTCTCAGCTGCATTCTGGTGCCACTGCAGCAAAAGATGTAGCTCTTACTGTGAAAAAGTAGACAGCTTCTGGTGAAGTGGAGGGAGAAAGGAAAAGAAACACAGGGCAAAAGGACTGACATCAAAGAGGAGGAATCAAGAGGACCCTCCTTACACATGCAGGGCTTAGTGGAAGCCATTGGAATTGGTGGCGGTCATTCCCTCTCCAGAACAACCATGAGCCAATGTGAGTGAGAATCTCACCCTTTTAGGAGATAGCAGCCATGATGGGATAAGGCCACTCGTTCCTTCCAGTCAGCCTGTACCTGCTCAGTACCCTCCAACTTTGTAAAGGCTCTCAAAAAAAAAACCAAAACAGGGGAGAAAAAAAGAAAGTCAACATCCATTTTGTCTGGCAACAGTGCACTCTTTTGATATTATTAACTATAATGCATTAGATGCTGAATTAATTTTGCTTTAGTTCTCCTACTATGCTTTTACACAGCTCAGGCTTGTAACAGAAGACAGTTTTAGACCTCACTAACATTCACATACACATTTTCTTTAAACAGGCTGTACCACAGTGCTTGTCTTTGGTGTGTTTCCTTCTAACATGTCATAGCATTCAAATAAAAGGTCTTGTTCATCAGCTCTCAGACCTCTCCAAAGCCAGAGAACTGCTCTAGTCCTACTACTTTAATTTCAGTCCTTCAGAATGCACAGAATCACAACTGGGAAAAAAAAATCAAAAACACACGAAACTATTTTAAACTCCCAAATTATTTTAAAGCTCCCTCTGCTGCAAACGCAAGTCACATTCAATTTTCATTTAAAGTTAAGTAAGTTCAAACACAAAGAAAAGGACAAACTCCCCTCTCCCTGTCCCCTAAAAAATACTGAATAAACTCGCCTCTCCCTGCAGATGCACTGCTGAGAGCAGCAGGGCACCGACACATCGAGAAAAGAGGACTGAGAGAGGACATCATCAGTGTCTGTAAGTGTCTGAGAGAGGGTGCCAAGAAGGATGGAGCCGGGCTCTTCTCGGTGGTGCCGTGCAACAGGACAAGAGCGAATGGGCACAAACTGATGCACAGGAAGCTCCACCTGAACATGAGGAAGAACTTCTTCAGTGCCCGCGCACTGAACGGATGCCCCAGAGAGGTTGTGGAGTCTCCCTCACCGGAGATATTCAAGAACCGTCTGGACACAATCCTGTGCCATGTGCTCTGGGATGAGCCTGCTGGAGCCGGGATCTTGGACCAGATGACCCGCTGTGGTCCCTTCCGACCTGACCCATCCGGTGACACCCGGCCTCACCGCACCGCCGCCTCCCGACGGCCCCGGGGGGCGGGGGCACGGAGCCGGCGCGGCGCTGAGCCGCCCCCGGCCGGGCCCCGCTCCCTGCACC
>VZTE01006298.1:2171319-2226782 GCA_013397775.1 Eulacestoma nigropectus | reverse complement strand
CCCCGCCGCGCCGCGGCCCCGACCCCTGCGGAGCAGCGCAGCCCAAAGGCAGCCCCCGCCGCCCCTCCGCGGGCAGCCCGGCACGCCGAGCCCACCTGGCGCCCTCGCCGCCACCGAAGCCAGCGCTGCCCGCAGCGCCGCGGCTCCGGAACAGGAAAGCGGTGGGAGGTGCTGCGGGCGGAAGCGCCGCCCGCCCGGAGGAGCGGCGGCATGAGCGGAGGGGAGCCGGGGCCCGGCGGCGTGTCCCGGCCCCGCGGGGCCTCCCGGCGGCATTATCCGGCCCTGCCCGTGTGGGTGGTGGAGGACCACCAGGATGTGAGTGCCCTGTGCTGGGCTGCCGGGGACGGGGACTCCCTCGCGGGGGGCCTGGGGAGTGGCTTCGTTTGTTCCTGTGTTTGTTTGTGTTCGTGCGTTTCTCCGCGGCGCGGAGGCTCAGTGTGGCAGATGGAAGCGAGGGGAGGTGCCCGGTGCGGTGACCGGCGGCCTCCCCGGGAGATGCGCTTTCCCGTCGTGTGTGCGGGTTCTGCGGGCTCTTCCTTGGGAACGGCCCTCCCCTGCACATCCATGCACAAACCTTAAACCTTCTTTTCCTTCCGCTGCTGAAGCATCACTGAAGTTCAGTGCCCAGGTGACCTGATTTTCCTTACCTATTCAGTGATTGAGCTACTTATTGCCGTGATCGCATTTTGGTATCTTTTAAAGTAATTATTGATGACTATTTTTTTTTCTTTGTATCATTAATTGTTGTAGTTAAAAGGAAATAATACCTACGTTACACTGCTGTTATAATTTGCTAGGTGTTAGTGGAGTACTTGGAAACTCAACCCAACCCTGTGTATGACACGTCAACAGAGGATAAGTAAATATAATCCCATCCCAACAAGTAGATTGAGTCGCGCTTGACGAGAAATGTTAAATCTGGAGCTTTTTTTTTTTACGGTGAATCATTGAAAAAGGGAGTGAAGAAGGACTTGCTTTTGAACTGCTGTTTCCCATGGGGTTTTTTATAGTGGCATAAACTGAGGCTTTAATCCTAAAATAACACATTCTTTGCAAACAGAAAATATTAATGTAGTAAAGTTTCTTAAAGAAAATAATGGTACAAATTTTTAAGTAGTTTAATGCAGTTCATTTTTGCTAAGACTCATTGAATATATGATGCTGTGATAGCTGACTTTTCATGGTATCCAAGGACTTAATGTCACTGTGGTAGGAATTCTGAGATAAGGTCTCTTAATGATCGTTCTTTGTTTTAGTCACTATATTTCTGTTTCCAATTAGCTTAAAGTTCTATTAATACTAAGTATATACACTGTGTTTTCAGTATATGAGTGTGGATGAATTGGTCTGTCTTGCATAAAACATAAATGGCTTTTTGTCCCAAAGTATAAGAACTTCACAGAAAATTTTATCAGTCTTGCTGACAGTGATGTTTCTCCTGAGCAAGTTGACAGTAGCTGCATCATGCATTGATTAATCATAACAGCTGTCATGAAGGAAATTTTGTTCTTAATCTAAATCAGGAGAACTTGCAGGGTTAGAGATGCTAGTCTCTCGAGTCTCTTGCAACCTGTCGTTGCACTTACTTATTGAGCTGAAGCTTCAATTTTAATTGAAAAGATTGTAGGTTGTTTAGTAGGCCAGATTACTTCTTTTTTCCGAAGAAGTAAAAGCCATAGATCACGTAATCCGTGTTATTTTTAACCTTGTTTTATCTCCTATTGCAGTAGTATACATAGGTTTACAGTTATGCCCGTGCAGTTTGCAGGGTTTGTAATCCTAATCAGTTTTATGCCAAAAAATATAGCTCAGTTGCTGTTGTAATGTAGAGGTCACACATAATTTTTGTTGCTTCTTACAGTCTTGACATTCCCTGTATAACAGGGCTGTGTTTCACAATCCTTGTTGGATTTGCTCTGGCAGCCAAGGCAGTTGATGCCCTCTAACTGTGGAAGAGACTCTGTGTACTGCAGTTCCGAGTAAGAGGTATCATGAATCAGCCATCAGTTTTCTCATTTTTACCACCCTATATTATTGCAGTTCAGTGGTTTGCTATGCTGTAAATTGGTGAATTGCCTCATTTCCTGTTTTTCACACTTGTGAGTGAAGACCTTCAGCAGGGGATAAAGCTGGGCAGTTGAGAAAGGTAGTCTCTATTGCAACCACTTAGTCATGTAGGGATTAGGAATTAATTCTGCAAGAGGGATAGGTTTAATGGTCAGCTAAAGTTTAAATCATGATGGGGTCAGTTTTCAGTCTGTATCAGTTAACTTATAAAACACAAGGAGCAAAATGTTCTTTTCTCCACAGCACCCATGCATGGTGAGGAACCTTTATAGCTTGGGGAAGGAAATACAGGGGCCATGATCTGCAGAAGAGGAAGGGCATTCCTGGGACTTAGTTGTAAATGAAAAAAAACCATCTAGGAATTGAGTTGAATGGCTAGTGAGAAGAGCTACTGCAAACCAGACTTCCTATAAAGAAGGAAAAAGGGTGTAAAGCTGTGATACTTCAGCAGTTTCTCATCTGGAACACTTGGACTTATAATGATTACTGTTCATGAGTTGTCTTGCCAGTGGAGTTTTTTCGCCTTTGTATTGTTTTCTGTCTCCTCCTCCCTCTAATCCAAGATCTAAAGGAATAAGAATGGTACTGGTGCTTTTGCTGCTAAAGCTGTTGCATTTTTCAGCCCACTGGTTATCATTAAAATACTTTTATTCATGTTGCTTTAGGTGCTGCCTTTCATCTATCGTGCCATTGGTTCAAAGCATCTTCCTGCCAGTAACATCAGTTTTGTTCATCTTGATTCCCATCCAGACCTTCTTATTCCTGTGAATATGCCTGCAGACACTGTATTTGACAAAGAAGCTCTTTTTAGGTAAGTCCTGGGTACTGCATCAGAGTAGACTTTAAGTCTGCTTCTTGCTGCCTTCGATTCACAGTGCATATTGGTATGACTGCATAGGAAGGATGAAGAGAAGAGGTATAAGTCAGATTCAAGTTGTATCTTCTGTCTTTTCACTTTTGCTGAAACTTTTTTTTTTAGTGGGACAAGTTACATTGCATATCAAGCAATTTAAGATGTATGAGTTTGCTTTGTGTATTTGCTCAGTAATATATGATGATTTTATCCCAAGTAGTTCCTCTGGGTAACAGGAAAGCACTCTGCATGGATGCTTTGTCTCAAAAGCTGTAGTTTTAAAACAGTCTTTCTCTCTTCACACTGAAAAACTGACTTTGAGATTGAAATAGCACATCCTTTGTTGGCATGCTGAATATCTGAAGTAGAACAAGATATTCCTATTAGAATCATAAAGACCAATATTTTCCCCCACCATCTAAGGTACGTAGTTAGGTAATGAGCCACAGTGATCTCTGCTATTGTCTTGCTCTTCCTGTTTTAAAATAAATATTAATAAATAAATAAATATTGTTTGCCTCAGTGTTATGGTGATTTACAGCAATTACAAGCTGATGCATTTGGTGTATAAGTACTTGAATCATCCTAGCCATAGTCAATATTTTATTCTCTTTGATGGATGACTAAAAGGTTTTGTGGACTTTATCCTAAAATCATTGAACGGTTTGGGTTGGAAGGAACCTTAAAGATCATCTAGTTCCAGCTCCCCTTCCATGGGCAGGGATACTTTCCATTAGACCAGGTTGATTGGGTCCCCATCCAACCTGGCCTTGAACACTTCTGGGCATGGATCATCTACATCTTCTTGGACAACCCGTTCCAGTGCCTCACCACACTCACAGTGAAGAATTTCTTCCTAATATCTAATCTAAACACACACTCTTTCAGTTTAAACCCTTGCCCTATCACTGCATGTCCTTGTAAAAAGTCCCTCTCCAGCTTCCTTGTAGTCCCCTTTTAGGTATTGGAAGGTCCAGTAAGGTCTCTGTGCAGCCTCCAGGCTAAACAACCCCAGCTCTTTCAACCTGTCCTCATAGGAAAGGTATTCCAGCCCTCTGATCATCTTTGTGGCCTTCTCTGGACCTGCTTGAACAGGTCCATGTAATTCTTACATTGGGGGCCCAGAGCTGGATGCAGCACTCCAGGTGTGGTCTCACAAGAGCAGAGTGGAGGGGCAGAATCCCCTCCTGTGACCTGCTCATCACGCTGCTTTTGCTGCAGCCCAGGGTACAGTTGGCATCATGCACCTAAAAAAATAGGGTCTTGATAATGAGGAAAGATGCTAATCCTGCGGATGCGGATTGACTCACTTTAATTACTTGGATAACATTTAAAATCTACTTGGAGCAGTTTACAATAAAATATTCTCATGAGGCCAGTTTGAAGTTATTAAGGACATTGTTGATGACGTTCCTTGCACTTTCCTCTGTCTGATGTATAAAGAGAAAATGACGTGGAATTGCAGAAACATTAAGGTTGAAAAGGCCTTTAACATTATCAAGTCCCACCATTAACCTCATGCCAGGTCCACCACTGAGGAGTTTATAATCAAAGTGCCATGCTAAGAGTGAAGATGACTCCACTCTGTGTCTGAACTTTTTTTTTACCTAGTACAGACATTGTTGGTTTGTCTTATGAATAAAGATTTCCGTCCTTTACTTTCTATGATGATGTTGCCTTTACTTGGAGTACTAGTTTTAGATGCATAAGGGCCTTCAAGATGTGGAAGATGTTTGTGGTGTTCTTGACCATTTTTATTTATAGGGAAAGTAACATTGCTGTCTTCTGTCTTTCCCTGTTGATTACAGTGAATTAAGTATTGAAAACTGGATAATGCCTGCAGTTTATGCTGGCCATATTTCTCAAGTAGTATGGCTTCACCCACCCTGGGCTCAGCAGATCTCAGAAGGGAAACACAGTTTTCTGATTGGGAAGGATGTATCAACAACAACTATCAGGTAAATTGTCTGCTGTCATATACTAGTAATATAAAAGCCATCCCTATAGCTTTTCATTGGAATTTTCTTGTTTTCTTGGATAAAGATGAAAATTTAATTTGTATTTATAATTTCTTTAGGATATAATGCAGTTACACTTGGATCAATTCAGTCTTTGCTCTAACTAGTAAAATTATTATTTGGTATCAGCCATGACTCTGTTTTTCTAGTGTGGGGTGGGTTTTTTTGTTTGTTTGGAGTTTTTTTGGTTTTTGAAGTTAATCTAGGTAAGCACTGAAACAGGTAGTCAGGCTGTGAATTCTCCATCATTTGAAAAAGGACGATTGACCTGGGCAGCCTCATCTAGCTTTGAAGTTAGTTATGCTTTGATCAGATGACTGACTAGAGACTTCCAGTTGTCTCTTTGAATCTTAATTATTCTGTGATTCAAGTTCTGATCACAGCCCCTCATCATTCTACAGGATGCAGTACATAATAATTTTGCATTCACCTAATTCACCATGTTGTGATTTTGTGCAGCTTTAATGGATATTTGCAAATCATAGTCTCTTGTGAGCCTAGCAGAATAAATCTTTTGAAGCAAGTTTAACAGAAAACAGCAGAGAAATGCTTTGTTTTACCACCTTAAATAAAACACTTAAAGCTCTACAATTCCGAATCTGAAGCCTAAAGGGAACCTAAGTAATTTTTCAAAAAGTTAGTGCTTACTGTTACATTTAATCATTTAGCCAATATATAGGAATGCTTCATGATGGTTGAGTAGCTCTCTCACTGGTGGCCTTAGCAATAATGAAAATGACATTTCACGCTTCCTTTTGAAGACGGTTGGGTACATTTTCTTCAGGTTCTAGGCTTACCAAAACTGTGAAGGAAGAAAGGGAAGGAGTCCTCATAAATACAAATGTCCTAAAAGTTTTGATGGCAAGAGATGGATAGGCAATAGATACAGCCTCTTCCTTCGTGAACACTAAGGTACTATGAGCTCATGTTGACCTCTGCAGAATTTCTGGGAAGTTGTCCTGTGAATGCCTTGTCAACAAGATGGAGTTGTAATCCAGCCTCTCACCTTGGCAAGCTCAGAGTAATCTATCCACAAAACACTGGGGAACTAAGCTTCAAGTTTCTCCTGCTTAGGAAATTATTTGTCTTTGTGGTTGATTGATGGTGATCCCCTGTAATCAAATGAGGCCTTACCACAAGTGAACAGTAGTTCACCCTTCTTAATCTTATTTTTAATATGAGTTTATGATGCTTAAGGCTTAGTGTACTGAAGTACAGGTTGAAAATCTATTCTTTAAATTTTCACTCTAAGTAGAGGTTTTAGTGTTGCTTTTGGTTGGTTAGGTTTTGGTTTTTTTTTAAGTGGATTTAATTGATAGTTAGCTATTTATCCACTAGTAACCATCTTTATCACTTAGGGAATTGGGGGTAAAAAAAGTTAAATTCTACCTATAAATTCATAATATTGTACTTGCACTAGATCAATATTTATGCATTTCAGGGCACATATCAAACCCAACTATCATAATTTTCCTGGAAAATTAGAAAACCAAGAGAAAATATCCATAGCTTTGCAATCGTATGTGCCATAGTATTGATAATATCTTGTCAATTCTGGATGTTGTCTTTAAAATGCAATTCAATCACAAATTAATCTTAGTAGCACATAATGCAGGATCTTTTTCTTATCCATTAAAACCTTACAGAGATATCATAAAAAATATAGAGTGAATTTTAATATATTTATTCCATAAAAAAGAAGTAGAAAAAACTTTAACGTAATTTAAACCTGAGGATTAAAAGAAATAATTTTGTCTACGCAGTTTTATTGCTTTCATTACCCATCAAACATCTATTCATTCTTCTCTGGATCCCTAAAGTATAAAATGCTTTTTCCTAAGCTCTTTGCCAAGATGGATATTAACTGTGAGTTACTGTCAATTGTAGGGTTACAGGCACAGATCACTACTTCTTAAGTGATGGTCTTTATGTTCCTGCTGATCAGCTAGAAAACCAGAAGCCTTTAAATTTGCACGTCATTCTCATCAATCCTACTGAATCACCAAACAGCCATGAAGGAAATGGCAAAGTAGCATCTGCTAAAAGACTGAAGCTAAACACAGATGACACAGCAAGCACCGCTTCTGCCTCTTCAGTGGCTCCTGATGACCTTGATCACACGATCCCGAGTGTGAAGAAAAGGGAAACGCAAAATGCAGGTGCCCTCAATGGGGCGGAAACCATGGCAGAGTGCTCAGCTTCAAGCTGTCTCAAAAACAGTGGATGCCCAATAAGGGACGTCGTTAAAGATGTCTGCCAAGTACTGCAGAAGGGGGATGCATATGTTTTGGACATTGACTTAGATTTTTTTTCAGTTAAAAATCCATTCAAAGAAATGTACACACAGGTAAGTATGCAAATTTAGTAGCCTTGTACCACTCACAGAAGAGTCCCAGCCTTAGTATTTATGTCTATGGAGAAACTCTCATCCAAGATAAATTAGCAGATTAGCTGATCATGGTTCCTGATTCGTAATATTTTAAAGAGATATTTCCATTTTAAGGAAATATTTCTAAGGGAGTGTACATGGTAAAAAATTACAACCACCACATAGGGGGAATTTCTTACACTTGGTATGAATATTGAGTGTACATTCAAAGTCAGGGGTATACTCAACTTCTGCTTGTTGCTTGGGACATAAAAGCTATGCTTGGGTTTCCAGAGGTTACCTTTCAAATACCCACAGCAAGATTCATCAAGGAGGGATGATAGATTTTATCATTTTCTATAACATGTGCTTAGAAAGCCGCAATGGTATCAGGAGACTGCCTTTCAAAAGGCACGGTAGTGTTGGTTATCCAAAGAATGGTAGCCTGTCCTGATGAGAGGCTGTTATGCTCATTATTGTTGGCAGTACTAGAGTAGAGAAATGATCTTTATTTGAAGAAGGAAGGCTTTGAGGATTTGGTTTCTCATTTGAAGAGTCATTTTCTTCCTCTTTTTTTTCTTTTTCAAAGACAGAATATGAGCTTTTGCAAGAGTTGTACAATTTCAAGAAGCCACATAAAAATGCAACAGAGGTATGATGCTTCCTTCTGGAATGTATGAAGGAATGATTCTTTTTATTTGCCCAGTGAAAATGAGTTACAACAACAGGAAGGAACCTATCAAAGGTGCTTAATGAAGTGGTCTCAGATTAAGCTATGCAGCTGAATGCTAATCAGCAGCATCTTAGGAATTTTTTTCTATTAAATGTTTTGATTAAACGTGAATTGCATAAATATTTAGCATGAGTGTGAAAATTTATTTCTGTAAACAAATGGTAATTGGCAAGGAAGGAATGAAAACATAGTAAGTCACCAGCCAACTTGTTCTTTTTATGGCTTGACAGGGCTTAGGTTTGGTGGGGTGTTTATTTTTTTGGTTTTTTTTCGTGGCTGGTTCTTTTTTTCTTTTTTTTTCCTACCTCCAGGCTTTCCCTGTCCTTCCCTTGTTGCTCTTGATAGTCAGAGCTGTGATGAATGTGTAATTGGTATTTTACCTTTTTTGTTCAGATGTGGAAAGGATGGTATTATGCCACTGTAATGTACTTTTCATTTTATGTGCTGTGTGCTTCTAAAACGTGGAAATGCAATCTTTCATAATCTCATCTGAACACTAATACAGAGCGATTCAACACATTTAATTATCACAAATAAATGAAACCTAATTAATATATGTGAATAAAGAAATAGAGATATGTTGACTATTGGTAGATTGATTTCCGTATTTCTTAGTCAATCAGCAGTAAAAACAGGTACATATTTAAAAGGTGGCTTTTTTTAGTTTGTAGTAGGAAAAAGAGAGCAAAGTGAGGTGATTTGTTCTGAAGGCATAACAGTTTCTGCAGGCATTTGTTATGATCCTCTTGAAAAGATGTGCTTGTAGGAATGAATCAGTTGTTTCTGATTCCCCACTTCCAGTAGATCAATCATGACAGAATTTAAGTCATAGGGTAAGTCATGATGTTCTTACCTCTTTTTTTTCCTAACATACTTTCATATATGCTTATTTAAAGGAAGACTTGCTGGATTGTGTTGAAAACCGTGTTCATCAGCTGGAAGATCTGGAAGCAGCGTTTGCAG
Organism: Eulacestoma nigropectus; assembly: GCA_013397775.1. Classification (NCBI taxonomy): domain Eukaryota; kingdom Metazoa; phylum Chordata; class Aves; order Passeriformes; genus Eulacestoma; species Eulacestoma nigropectus. The sequence goes on along the minus strand of VZTE01006298.1, from coordinate 2,217,780 downwards.
ATTTGTGTGACAGTGATGACGAAGAAACCCTACAGAAATGGGCTTCATATCCTGGGTAGGAGATTTCTCAGTGGCCTAAATTGCAAACAGAAGTTTTTAGAACTGATTAGTCCAGCATTTTGATAACAGATAGGATATATGCATGTATACCATTTTTCCTTCAGTTCTGGAGGAGAAAGCAGATTGCCTTTTCTTTTGTTTTGACTGTTTTCAGTGCCACTGTATGCTTTGGAAGCTCAGTCTTGTACAGTTTCATGCAAGTGCTGTTGTCTGTGGATGGAGGCATATTTGGTGTCTAAAGCCTTAGTCATCAGTGTGTAGCACAACTCTCAAAAAAAGCAACAAACCAAGGAGGACATGGAGAAGCAGTTCTTTGGTGCTCCCGAAGGTTCTGCTTTCTCTGGAAAAATGGAAGTTAATGGAACTGACTGTATCTGAGCAACAGTCTCCACTAAACATCTGAACTGCATCAGTCTGCTTTTAAACTAAATGTTTTCAGCTGTAAAGGGACAGGGAAAGCCTGGGCTTTTCTTTGATAGGAAAACTTCTCCATTTTCCCCATCAAATGCAGCAGTTGCTATCTGACCTCTGTAACAGTGACAAGAAGTATTTCATATAAAGTTCATATGACTTTTGAGCTACTACAGCTTCTCTGGAGATCTACCTTAAAAGAAGCACAAGGAGGACTTGCCAGAGGCAGGTATGAGTATAGGGGCTTTATAAGAAAGACCTGGTGGAACAGTGCAGTAATAATGATAATTTCCATTTTTGCAAGTGCAAGATGACAGAGAGGAGCAAATTTCATTTTCAAATCCTAGGCCATAACTTCTCTTTTTTCCTCTCCTTTTTTTTTTTTTAGCCATTTAAGGTATATATATGTGTTTCCAACTGTTTGTAGCAAATTTTGGTTTTGTTTTAACTCCAGAATGAAGCCACTTGTTCAACTAGTTCACAGTTTGAAAACCAGGATGGAAAGCCCAGACTACGAAATGGTAGGTGACAAAGTGAAAGAGTAGAAAGACAAATGTCAAAAGCATAGCTTCAACAGGGAGGGAGAGTCATACTTACTTTCAGACTTGCTTCTTGATTCAGGACTTTGTGAGATTTTGGTAATTTTCCTGGGTTTTATTTCTTATTACTTAGACCAGCTTTTCTTTTCAAAGCTGCTAAAATTCTAGTCTGCTTGTCTGTGTATACATAGGCAACATTAGTGTGATCTTTCTGGGCTGTGATGTCTTGGGCTGCATCCTGTGAAGAGAGGTTAAATTTCACCAGTCTATTGATCTTCTTTGTAGAACTTAAAATAAGGTACCTATTTATAAAGTATCAGAGCTATATCATCTTCAAGGACTGCAGCATACTCTGGCTTCATAAGAAGAGGTACAGTCTACTGGAGATAATGAAATAATCCATACAGAATTTTACTTGTTTTGTTTAAAGGACAAAGGCTGGGGGAAAAACCCCCACAACTTGTACTGTCTGAAGAGGTGTAAGTTACTTGATGGGCTAGGGATGGTATCCTAAAGACTTTCTACACACATAAGCTGTATCAATAATTCATCAACAGAAATTAAATCTCTCTTTAATTTACCCACAGGTCCATCAGGCTGGTCTGACCTGTGATTATGTGGAGCTTCCTCACCATGTTAGCACTGAAGATGAGATCGAAGGCCTCATACAATCCATTAAAGTTCTACTGACAGATCTGCCCAAGCCCACGCTTGTGACAGTTGCTCGGTAAGACTGTGCAGATACTTTCACTTTAAAATGCCCAGACCACGCTCATGAAGCTAAATGATCCTGTCAGTATAGTGCTGGTTCTGTCTTAAGTTCTGTTAAAGTGGAAGCCTTATAGTGTAGTGAAAATGGACATTTGAAAACATTGATCATAAAGCAGTGGCAGCATCTACACAGCTAAAGGAAAGTCCTGCACTGATGGCCAGTTTTAAGGGGCTTTAGAGAATCTGGCACAGTTTGCAAAGGCAGTTAAAGCATGATGACTTAATCCGCTTCAGCACAGGTTATATAAAGACTGTGATGAGGCCTTGTATATGTTGGGCTTGATAGCTGTCACTGGAGTTCATACATCTCCTCTACTTGCATGATTTGAGCTAATTAGAGCAAAGCTGGCTTGGGCTGAAATCCCACCTTCCTTACACTCTTGCTCTAGGGTTTATTGTACTGCAGATAGGATTTCTTTTTTCAGTGAAACTTTTGCTGGAATTAGTTTTCATCTAGTAGGTTGAAAGGGGTTTATATTCTTTAAAACTCTAGTAAGACTTTGTTATGGGCTAAAAGTTATGCTTCCAGGACTGTAAGGCTGTTGTTTAGAATAACAGGATGGAGTTTGAGGCCAGGGACTTGGGAGAACCAAGGCTCTGTCCTGAAAGAACCTAATTTGAAGACCACAGTGTACCTCTTGAAAAATTATTGTAATTTAATCATTCAGAAATATGAATTGTGCCCTTAAAGGGCATGCAACAGTAGCAGAAGCTGACATGAAACTGGTTTTGTCAACAAGAACTACTATGGCTAGTGCCTGCAATAAAAGAAAGCTGTATTCCCTGTGCCAATTGCAGGGTTATTATCCACTGTTGTGAAGAAACCAGAATCATCTCTGTAGATCTTGACAGATAAAAAATTCAGGAAGTCAGCTCTGCTTTTTTACGAGTATCTGTTTGAAGTTCATTAATAGATACTGTAAAAAATGCTATATGCCAGGTATAGTGAAAATCTGGTTTTCAAGTTTTCGTACCTACTTTACCGATAGCATTTGAATTTTTCAATCTTAATTTTCCACGTGTCCTTTAATTAGATCATTTGCTTGAACTTTGACTGCCAGCATGTTCTGTGCCAGATTCAGGAAGAGAGTAGAACTGGAAAGATTAGGTCATGTTCCTGATCTGCTGCAGACTTTCTATTAAACTTAAAAAGTAGTGATGAGAAGCACAGCACTATGCTTCGAAGGGATACTGGGAGGCAAAACATGCCACAATTTGAAAGAAGCTTCAGCCTAGCTACAGAGTATTGCAGGAATACACAGTGTGGTCATGGTGGTGATATCTGTATTATCATTTGGTTTTTTTTTTTACAGATCAAGTTTGGATGACTACTGCCCCTCAGAGCAGGTTGACATCATTCAGGAGAAGGTTCTCAATTTACTACGTTCAGTATATGGCTCTCTGGATGTGCACTTAGATTACTCAAGCACTTCATCTTCTTCGTGACCTTTCTTCATGTGTTGCTGTCTAATGCAGAGCATTAATTTAAATTGCATATTAGCTGTGATTGCAAAGGGAAGACTACTGTTCTTTCAGCAGATGGCACTAGAACCCAAGCTGACCCAGACAGGGTTTGAGTTGCATTGCTTTCTCCGAGTCAGCTGCATCTGAACTGACTGTTACTTGTTTGGCTTTGTTCAGATTAGTTCTGTAATTATTATTTTTACTGTCTTGTTTCTTAAAATTGGTGCTAGAGAAACGACTTTTAGTCTATAAATTGAGGGGGTTTGTCCCATTTCTTTGTGTCTGTAAAATAAAACATATAATTTCTTAAAATGGTTTTCTATTCTGTATGGTTTTTGTAGGTTGGTAACAGATTCGGTCCTGAGTTGTATTACATCTTTTAAAGAATGATCTTAAAAATGCTCTTAAAACTGTAGGTCTTCGTAATGATCTTTCCTAACTGTTGTGCTTGAGATGACCCTCTCATTTCTCTAGAGCAGCTCATGGCTTCTGCTCCATCTGCAGAGTATCATTTATGTTTATTTTCTGTTTCATTAATATTTTCTTATTTTGCCTTAGAGTATTTTATTGGTAGTTCAGATAATATCCCTAATGTATAGACATTGGCTTGGTATTTCCACTTTTACATAATTTTGAGGTTAAAAAGTATGTGTGCATGTGCATGCTTTTATGTTTTAAATCCTGTAAGGAATTGATGGTTTCTTCAGAAACAAAGATTTAGCTTCACTGAAGTCAGCAGCAAAACCTTCTGTACCAGGTTTTCGCTCATTTCAGTATTGGTATTTGGGAAATAACAGTTTTAGAACTATTTAATGTAGAAATCCATATAGTTATAGAGAAAACTGGCACTTTCACAGGAAAAAAACCCTACAGAATTTATTGGGAATGAAACTGAAACAGGAAAGAGAAAATGCCGCCTAGAATATTTTCTTTTTTTAGGAATAGATTTTTCTTGTAATTTCTTCTGAAATAACGGGGTTCATTTGCTAACTTTACTCTCTGCTTTGCAGAGACTTTGTGCACTTTTACAGTTTTTTCCTATTTCTGCTGTTGATATAAATGACTATATTAGAAATGGTACATATAATTCCTTTAAAATATTTATTCCACTAGAATAAATTCCATGACCATGGATCCATTTTATTTGTGGTTTTATGACATCTCTGTCACAAAGATGTGCTTAGCCCTGGAGCTGATTTCGTTAATGCTTCTTAAATTATAAAAAATTATAAAGCCATACATTGCATACATGGATGAAGTGCAGTCAGATCATAGATGCTGCTTGTGTAAAGATTGGATTTTTTTTTTTTAAAGTTAAAGATCCTTTATCCTGGGCTTTGCATAAGGTTGTAGAAAACAAAAGAAAAACCATGTGGGCCATGGCCGCGCCCTCCTGGGTGGGGAGGTGAGAGCCCCTGTTCCTTCAGGAGAGCCTGGCAAAACGCTGCCTGGCAGCCAGGACTCAGGGATCCAAGTGGGGGAAGCTTTGGCATGAACCAAACTCAGTAGTGCCTGCGTCTCTGCCTGGGTGCTGCTCTGGGGTGCCTTGTTTGGTGAGGTAACAAAATTAAATTCACTTCTTTGCATTTTTCTGTGGTCTTGTGGTTGTTCCTGTGCCCTTCCTATGCTGGCTCACGCACACGTGTTCACTGCAGTTCTGCAGAATCAAAGTAACATCATGAATTGTCTATTTGTTACCCAAATTATTTAGGAAATCTTCCTTTCAAGCGTAGTTTTTGTTTACGAATGTCAAATTGTTATCATCTGAAGTCTCTAACACAGGCTCTGTATACATGCCAGAAAATGCCAGTCTTGCATAATAACAAAGACATTAATTTCTACATTAAGGACATTTGCAAGGTTGTTTTTTACTTTGGTGAAAAGTAATCAAGCCAAGCCAGAAACAGGTATCTCTTATTTCTCGCTTCTGCCCTATACAGCTTATTTATTAACCAGGTGCACAAATCCTCCATTCCCTCTGTCTGCCTCATTTTCCTCTCAGCTTATTTCAGTATGTGTTACGCAGAACAAGACAGTGAAATCGCAATGCATAACTCCTCTAATCAGTGCTATAAGGATGAGACATGAAGGCCCATTAGAAATAAATTCACTTGAGGATATAAGCATAGCAGCACCCTGTAAGTGCTGCTCATACATGCTGACTTACTCCGCCTAACTCAGCAGCTTCATATTGTTTCTTGTGTCTAGATGCCTCTGCCAGCTCTGCTACTCCCTTTGGCAGCAGGGAGGAGTAAGGATGCCCGCTTTGGAGGGCATTTGCAGGTGTTCCTCAGCAGTAGAGATAGTTCTGTCTTAATTGTCGATCAGCTTCCAAGATGGACCATCAACCTGAGCATTTTGATATAAAACTATTACACATTTGTGTGCAGTATGAAATAGGGCCTTAAACCAGACATGCTGAGCAGCCTCCGTCTTCCTTGTGCATCACCAGCTCTGTACCCCAGGCACACTGTGCATTCCCAGCTTGTCACTGTGGAACAAAATGAGCTTTTCCAAGAATAATGAACAGGGGATGAGTCAGATGGCAGAGGTTACCTTGTTCTCTGTTACCATTTCTTCCCCTCCTTGAGGCTTCTGTCTCTGTGGCAGCCGTGTCCCTTCCCATGCACTGGTAACAGCCCTGTGAGTCAATCACCCTAGCCTTGGTCAGAGCTGGACTGTGGGGGCTGAAGACTCAACTCCATAAACATTTTCTTTCTGCTGCTACTGTGGAAGAAGATAATTCTCCAGCAAGATCAGTCTTGGGGGAAGAGACCCTTCCCTGGAGGTATTTAAAAGATGTGTGTATGTGGCACTTAGGACTATGGTTTAGTGATGAACTTGGCAGTGCCGGGTTAATGGTTGGATTCAATGATCTTAGAGGTCTTTTCCAACCTAAACAGTTCTATGACTCTACTTCTAGGACACCCAGAATATGGGTACTTTCTCCTTAAGCATTCAAGGCACAGCACTGGAAGACTGCCTCCTGTCCTGCTTGATGGCCCCTGTTGTCCCCATCAGTGCCACAAACCCATTGTATGTCCCAACCACTCTCAGGAAGAAGGATGAAAGACATCAGTGTTCTCCCTTCAGCTTTCAGTGTCTCTTGCAGGAGGAAATCCTCTGTCCCCACAGCAGAGGTGCAGCTCCCACGCCACAGTGTAGATGGCAACCCAGCACCTCCGTGAGCTGTGCTTGTGACCGAAGCAGGGCAGAGAGTGCCTCAAAGACAGGTAAGGAATTAATATACCTTTGTGGGAGTGATATGATTCTCCTTTGGGGTCATTGTAGACCTAAGCCTGACTGCCTCTCTCCAAGGACTGGTCTGTAGCTGAACCTGATGGCAATGAGGGAGTTTGTGCCAAAGGAGGAGCTGGGACTGGGTTTCCTGGGTCTCTTTGCTGGTGCTCATATCCCCACAGACTTACAGGGACTCCCACCTCCCCCCTCTCTCAGATAAGGGAACTCTCATCTGCAAAGGAAAGCTTTACTCACCATGTTCCCAAACATTGAAGAAGTGGCTCTGGTCTGAATTTTTGTCTGGTTCTATGTAGTGGTTGGGTGCTATTTTTACAGTTTTATTGCCATTTACTTTGAGCATAAATAATTTCAAACAGGGATGCTTAGCCCTCTCAAGGAAGGAGCCATCTCACTGGAGAGCGACAAATCATTCCAGTCTTCCCTTGCTAAATGCTAGTTACATATTTTCAGCAGCTTCCATAAATGTCCTAGTGGTTTTGCCTGTCTTTTACCACAGGGGATTGCACTATTTGCTGGGCTGTTTTCTTATGGATTCCATGCCTTTAGCAGAATTGTTAGCATACAATTTTACTCAAGGTCCTTGGCAAAAAAAAAAAAAAAAAAAAAAAAAAAAAAATTGTGTTTGTCTTTCACTGCTTTACAGAATTAGGTCCATTATTGCAAACTTAGGGCTAGACCTCCCAAAACAGGTCTAAAATATGTCCATTCCTTGCCTGCCCCAGGCAATACTAAATCTTAGATTTATTCAATGTAGAGTGTCACAATATACAGTGAAATATCTCCCAGCAGGGTTACTAATATGGAGCTGAGATATTATACTGAATTTCACTGTACTACATTTTTCTCGAGTATTTATGTCCTTTGTACTCTGCTTGCTACCCAGCATCTCTTCCAGCCATTCTTGTAATTGCTTCTAAACATGTTTTAGAAAACACAAATTTAATAAGACTCCAAGGTGTACAAAAGCCTTCTGGAACACCGTAGCCTGCACCAGGTGGTCCTTCCCGCTGCTTGATTTTGCTCAGCTCTGAATACTAATGGCCAAGCTAACTCAAATACCTGACTTTAATGTATCAAAGCCTGCCTTGGGACTTTCTTCTCTGTACTTCAACTTTATTTATTTTCTCTCTTTAAGTGCAGCTACCCAATTCCCACTAACATTGAACTTCTGATATTGTTTGTGCAATTCCAATTGCCCAAACTCAGATGCCCCCTTTTTCCAGTAAGTCCACTAGCTTCTCTGAGTTACTCCCTGCCTTGGCTATAGGCCAGTCATTAAACTGAGACTTAAATGGTCTTCCTCAGTAAACCCTGATTTTTTTTTTTTTTTTGGTAAGTGGCATTTTATAAAAGTCTGTAACTACAGTCAGAATACGGATGTATTTTGTTTCCATGCCTATAAGTGCTATTTTATTTCAAGTAAATATGGCACTGCTCAAAGCTTGCTCATTAAAGTTCCTGAGAAGTGCAAGTCAAAACTGATGAATTAGAGATTTCCACTTCCCAGATAGTCCAAAATTGTCAATGCAGGTAACAATATCACGAGACAGAAATAGTTCACTGATAAGACTTTCGGTTTCCTTGTTTATAAGTTGCAATGATAGTGATACATTTATAAAATATATATGGTACACTGGTTTTCATAGGAAATTTGACAGAATAAAATCGGCAGATTAAAATTCTGCCTTTGGTGAGGTTATGGACACTCCTTCTTTTCTAACAAGTAACTCTATGTATTAGACAGTGCAGAAATATAGAAATAGTTCCCTTTTTTTCTTGTTTCTCAGATTTCAAGGAGGCTAGCAATCCTAGTAACAGTACTCTGTTCCTTCCCGTCCCACCTACTCATCCTTGGATTTTTAAAATCTGCTTCCTTTGCCTTGGTTCTCTCCTTTTTTCCTTCAAAGCCTATAATTTGTTTGATATTTTCTCTCTCTAGGCAACAGACCAATACTAAGCTTTAAAAACACATAAGGCACAAAACACCTCTGAGCCCTGAATGCTATAGTATTAAACATGCTACTTTAGCCACCTCTAATGCCAGTATTATATATCAGTCTTTAAATCATAACCTTGTGCACAATGTAGAGTAAGTGACAACAAAATCATCAAACAAGAAGTCTTATTAAGGAGCTACTTATACAGTCATGCTGCTTAAGCCTGTTGCCAAAATGTCCTCATAATTAGGTCCAGCAGCTGAAAAGAAGGACCATTCAGTGAACAAAATGCCTGGGACCGGCCTCATGGAGAAGAAACACTTTTAAAGCACTGAATGCTGTTGGGGATGAATTCCTACTAATATGTTTATTTTTGCTGCTGCTTGTGATTCGTCAAGTTTCTGAGGAAATCCTGGTAAATGCCTGGCACAGGTCAATAAGTGTTTGAAAAGTGACTGGAAACAGAAGAGAGTCCGCTTACTTAAAGGTATTTTTAGGAGAAAATTCCAAATATAAATGTGATATATAATCCCTTTCTTTTGTGTCTTACATCCGTCTCCAACCTGCCAAAGATACTTCCTCAAATTTCCATTTCTCCCTTTTGTGTATTTTGATGTCTAATTTTTGATGCCTAGTTTTATAATTAATAATTGGTAATTATTGTTTAGGTAGCTAAAAAAATCCACCTCCTCTTTCATTCACTGGCAATAATGAAACTTCAGCATTTTTATCTGTAATTTTATTAATCTGTAAAAACTTTTCATACTGGGTTGTTCAACACTGTTTATGTTTTTAATGTATTTGCCTCAATGTGGAGTCTTTAATTTTTTTTAAGATTAAGAAAATGTATGAATGTGAGTAATTTCATCTGAAAAATTAAATATATTAATTGAAATAAGATCAAAATGTTCCAACTTGCATATTTCAGAAGAAAAATACATTTAAAAAAAATATATTTCCTAACAGTAGCTAAGAACAATGGCTGGAACAGCTGACCTGAATTGGCCAAAGAGCTGTTCCATACCACAGAGTGCCATGCCTGAGATATAAACTCGGGGAGTTATGCAGAAGAGAGTCTGATTGATGATCAGGGCAGGCTGGGTATCAGCAAGCAGGTGCTGAACAGTTGGATTGTGTATAATTTGTTTCTATTGGGTTTTAGCTCTCTCTCTTCCTCTCCTTTAGCATTATTGTTGTTGTCATGATCATTTTTATTATTATTATCACCATCATCATCATCATTATATTTTACTTTGTTATAATTATTAAGCTGTTCTTATCTCAACACAGGATTTTAATTTTTTTTTCCAGATTATCCCCCCGATCCTGCCATGGGCAAGTGGCAGCACAGTCCTCAGTTAGTGGTCAGGGTTAAACCACAACACATATGACCATCCTATGTTCAGTTTCTCACCTAGGTATAAAAAGAAAGTGATCATTATATTCATCACACTTTGTAACATGGCATATTAAGAATCAATTAAGTCAAGTAAATATGTGATTTAACTTGTAAACAGAGGGCAGGTATGGCAAGTATGTAACCAATGTCTTTAGAGATTTGCCCATAGAAAGAAATATAAAGAATTGTTAACAGCTTATTGGTCTCTGGTCCTAGAAAATCCTGTAGCTAAATTCTATAGCTGGAATCTGTACAATGCAACCCCTGATATGTACATTAGTGTGCACCTGTAACTGTACTTACAATCTGTAATGATACAGTGCACAGCAGTGCATCTTTTATTAAGACTGATTTTAGACATACATCAATCTTCATCAACCTATACTTCATTGAACCTTCACAATCACTGAGTAAAGCAGAAAAGGAAGAGCGAAATGTAATTCCATCATTTGTCATGTTTGTTACTGCAAAATTTTTGTGTCTGTGATTCTTTGTGTATTCGTGATTTAGCAGTGAAAACACAGGATCTAGTGAGTTGTTTATGAAAGAGTGACTACTAAGTATCTTTGACATTATCTCAAATTTGTTTATTCTCTGAGAGTTCTCCCCATGGCCAGTAGGACTAATGCTGTGGCTATGTTTTGATGGTACAATTTTGATTTTCAGAATTATGCATTGCCTGAGGCTGGAATAACATTAGATGTGATCAGTCTGCTGGTAAAGGTCAAGTTGTATATATTCTTTTCAAACAATGATAGCTATAGAGGAGGAAAACATATTTCTTTTCTTTAGATGATAAGAATGTAAAATGAAACACACAAGGAAAACAATGTATTGTTTGTGTTTGGCACATTTGGAAAACCGACTCTCCAGTTGCAAAACATAAGCCTGAGAAGAAATTTTTGGACAAAACAATTTCCTGTTTTTTCCCAGAAGCAGGAGTTGCATATAGTCACACACACAAGTTACATGGGTATTTGACAGGGCAGAAAAATAATCCCAGCTATAGTTTGGAAGCTTTAATTACATCATAAACTGAGGAAGATTTCAGGACAACAAAGGATGTTGGTGATGATTCTCCAGTCCTGGAAGGAAAAGACAGTGACAGACCTATTTATGTGCACTGTGTAATAAACTATCACGCAAAAGAGTGTGAATTAACACTTTAAGCCCTATTCATCCATAGATGGAAGACAGAAAAACAATTTGGTCTGGAGCAGAGCTAGAGAAGTTCTCAAAAACACGTAGCCTTCTAAAGAAATGAGACATCTCTCACCACTATATGGTGGCAGTGAGTGTGACTATTGTTCTCCATCTTCCCTTTCCCCAGATAAGTGCTGGCTGGCTCTGTTGATCTGTTTCCAGTAAAATCTGGGTTGGATTAACATCTCAAACTTGTCAGCCTCTCACTCTCATAAGCTCTGTGTAAAGAGCAATCTAGGAAATGGGAAGAGACATTACAAATTCTCCCACTGAGCCAGGAGCATGAGCTGACTCTTTACCAGGCCCTAGAGAGTCCACAGGCAGAGCTGCTCAGTCTCCGACACAATGGTATCACATACAAGGCACAAGGAAAGAAGCCTCCTTCACTCTGGTCAATCTGAACCTCTTTGATCTTCACCCAGACTGCCAGGGCCTGGGATAAAGCTGTCTATCCCAGAGGCTGCCTCTTGTGCATCTAGAGTCAAACACAGCGAGAGTGGACAACAACCATGAGAAACAACGCAGCAGTCAGAGATTAAAGGGAAATTCATGGATCAGCAAAACAGAGGTTTTGGAACCAAAGATAGCTCCAGAACATCTGAAGCAGGAAAACACAGTTAAGGTCAAGATCAGCAACATGTGGAATGGACACAGGTGTTCTCTGAACCACAATTTGCCCAAGAGAAGAGACTTCCATGCAACACTGAGCCTGTGAGAAAGACACGCTTTGATGACACTTATCTGTGAATATTACTAAGTTTGGAGGTTTTCCTAACAATTGGATAGTGAGATGCTAGTAAAAAGTGTGGGCTCTTACACAGTGTTTTCCAGGTAATCTGAAACTGATGAGTTTCACATTGCTGGAGATTGAGAATAAATTGCCTGTCAGTCTGAGGAGAATCAAGAGCGTGTGCATCTTGGACATCTTAGCAACAGCAGCAGCAAAGGCAAAACCATTTGAATCACCCCTTTACTGCAGACAAGTTATTTTCCAGGGGTTAAATGAAGGTCATAACCAGTATGATCCTTTTGCAAATTGAGCCATTTTGATACTTTAGAAGGTTTTTTTATTGGAAAATAAAACACCTCCTAAAGGTTGTCTTACCAATTCGTCTTGCAAAATGAAACCTGGGACTTCAAGACATTTAAAAGGGCTGGACATTACCTCCTACAAAATTAAGTAATCAGTAATATGTATGTACAGCAGATTTCATTTCCGCTAGTCTTAATTGCACACTGAGACACCAGACTTGGGAAGTGATTACAAAAATTATATAATCTTTTTTCTTTTCCTTCTCCTGGAGTATTAAATTGTTGTGCTAGTTAATGTCAGGCTTTCCTCTTTCAATCATCTGGAAGGTTCTAAGTCTGTAAATAAAATTACTTGCTTTGGTCTTATATAGTCATATACTTTGCTGTCATAAGAAAACGAAAGGCTTTTGTGCCTAGCTTAATGCTTCATTTACTTTTACTTGCAGTGCTCAGTGTGCCATTTAGAGATGTCTAGGTACTTAGTAATTGTAGTCATTAAAGTACCTGCTGTAGGGGCAACAGCTGCTTCACCCAGAGGGTATGATTTTTTTTCTTTTTCCCCAATTCAGTGTAACTAGTTATAGCTCTCTTTTTAGTGTTTTTACACTTCATTAAATGTATTTATCCTTTAACATTTCGCTGATATAAAGGAGATAGATAGCATATTAAGAATGGCTACAGACCTTTCAAAGATGATGCCACAAGCTCTGCTTCTACTGGGTAAGTCACATAATTGAGGACCCAGGGAGTTCAGTGGGTGAATTGGGAGTTACAATGAGGCAGAAGTGGTGTCTCGTGGCTGTAGCAGGTGGTAGCTGATGAAGGGGATGTGTGACACAGTGAGAAGGAAAAAGCAGAGGAGGGTGAAGAACCTGTGGCATGGCTCTGAGGAGCTGCTTGAAAGTCAGCCTCCTCTCTGGTTAAGTGGAGTGACGGGCAGAAAAGACCCTGACACTGTGTAAGTACTGCTTAGGTGTCCCATCCCTGGAAATGTTCAAGTTCAGAATGGATGTGGCTCTGAGCAACCTGAACTAGTTGAAGGTGTCCTGGTCTTTCCCGGGGTGTTGAACTAGAAGACCTTTAAAGGATTTTTCCAACCCAAAGTATTTTATCCTTCTATTCTATGAGTGGAATTAACATAAGATTGTTTCACAGAAGTTTTTTCCTGTATTTGATAGTTAGACACTCGATGTCATGTACCACTAAATTCCTGATAAAAAGGAAAAATGAACTATTGTTTGCAAAATGTGTGCATTGTGCTCTTGTCACTGAGATCTTTCTCATATTAATTATATTTAAGTGAGGCTTTATTTCCTGTACTACTTCAGCACTGTTGGTCATAAATTGCTCTGCCTGCTTTTCATGTCCTTAAACAATGGCGTATACTCTTCACTTCTACTGCTAACTATTATTTAGAGGACTGGCCAGTATTTCTGAGTAAGAGAACTTCAATAATGCAGAGATTTTCCGTATGAAATCTTCTGATTCCTGATGAGGTTAAATGGTTCTTAATGTCTGTCTTCTCAGGCAGAAGTGCTTTAGTGTACAGGTTACAGCAGGGTAACACAGCCTGGAAGCTCAGTCTGACTCCAGCATCCCACTACAGGAGCCTTCAGGAACAAAGATATCCTGAACACCAGACAGAAAGAATCAAGTTGTTTTGCTGACATCCAAAAGAATTGAGGGACAACTGTTAGGTCCTCTAACACAAAACTTCTTGGGGAACTAGGCTACCACTAACAAGAGTTGTAGGTCAATGTCCAATGTCCAGCTCAATGTCCAAGTGGAGACCAGTCATGAGTGAGTGACATTCCTCAGGGGTTGGTATTGAGACCAGCACTTTTTAAGATCTTTTTTGGAGACATGGACAATAGGATTGAGTGCAGCCTCTGCAAGTTTGCTAACAACATCAAGCTGTGCAGTCGACAGCTGGAGAGAAGGAATACCATCCAGAGGGACCCTGACAGGCTGGAGAGGTGGGGCAATGCAAACCTCATGAAGTTCAACAGAACCAAGTGCAAGGTCCTGCACATAGGTTGGGGCATTCCCAAAAGAAGATATAGGCTGGGTGGAGAATGGATTGAGAGCAGCCATGAGGGAAAGGAATAGAGAGCATTTGTGGGCTACAAGTTAAAGAGAACATCCCATTAAATTCCATGTCTTACTTCCCTCTGCTGACAGATGTCCAAGAGGTGCTCCTAAGCTATGAATTGAAATGCCAGTGAAGTAATGAGGGTGAGGGTAAGAATATTTCAGATCAGACAGACACCTCCACAGATTTGCAAAAATATATTGCACAGTGAAGACTTTACTTACTAGTCTTATAACATAGACTTTTCTACTGGACCTGGAATTTCTTTAATTGCTTGAAAATTAGGATGCCCACCTTGAGACAATGTATATTCATCCTGTTTTCTGTCATTGCTCATTTCCCTCTAGATGTGAATGTCAGTGAAATACATTCAAGGTGGATTATTCTGAGTGAAAGTTCAGGATGTTTTTAGAAAGCATTTTCTCTCACTATGTATACCAGAATTCTTTGAAAGACTCCAGGAGATGCCTCACTGTCCCAAGAAATTTTATCTTGTACTAATCCATCCTGGTCCATCCTGTGTAAAATGGTGAAACTTTGAGAGCATTAAACGTACAAAAACAGACAAGGAAGCTCACCAGGAAATATGGTAGCTTTCTTATTTTTTTAAATACATGTAAGTACTGGTTTAGACTGTGTTCAGCTGAAATGGCTCAAGAATTGGGAAAGAACTGTCATGATGTAAAAACATTTTGCTAGGAAACATTTCTCCTGGTACCTATTTATTGAGGCAATTGTTCCCGCAGGAAGTATAGTCTTCAGACACAATTTTGGCGTTCCAGGTTAAACAGTTCTTATTATCTTTGTTCACTGCTCAAGAGGTTCTGATCTGAATGCTTAAGGCACCAAAATTACACAAGAATAACTGCAACAAATTGCATTCAAATAGGAATGTGAAGAGTGTAAAGTAGATTGAGATTGCACACAAAAAGTGAATTGCTCTTTAACATTTATTTAATTTTCAGTGTTATTTTGAAATCCATCTGTACTGAATTTCTCCTGTGGAGATAGGTTGAATGAAGTTGGCATTTCTCAATTCTACAGTTACTGTACCAACTTACTCTTTTCTCTGAGATAAACTATTCTTCAGGATGAAGAGGAAACTGCCTTTAATGCTTATGAGTTTTTACTCAGTTTCAAGTAAAAGCAATTTAAAACTACCCTTACATTCTGATTTTCTGAAACAGAACAAGTATGAAAATGTTAGCATAATCTATAAACTTGATAGAATAGGATTAGATTTTCACAAGAGAAATTCGGATCTGTATTGCTTGTTTGAAGAGATACAACATCCAGCGAGAGGCTACAGCAATTAAATATAAGAATAAAAATAGAAGTGGGGTTTTTTTCAGAAATATATGGAAGGGAAGAACATTTTTGAGACGTGCTTTTGGTCTGTAGAAATAGAGAGAGGAGTGTACTGCAGAGAAAAACTAAAAATGGGCTATTTTCACTCTTCTTTTTGTAAAAGCTGCAAATTAGCATAGTTCTTGCCCTGGACAAAACAGTTTTATGGATTTTGTTCTCTATATGGTTGTACATACTGTCTGAAAATGTGATATGCTTTCTGAGGTTTGGAGCAGGGCAGCAAGTAGTGGCAACGTTGTCTAAATCAGAATTCACTGCCATGTGGATGGAAGCTGACTCTGGGCATAGTGTCACTAGCTCCAAAGGAAAAGCAATCAAACATCCTGGAGCTGAAGGCTATTTCCCTGGCTTGAGGCAGTTCCCAAGTGCCATGCTACAGTGTTAAACCCTCAGGATGGTCCTGATCTCTATCCTTGCAGCCTTGAGTGAGGTTAATGATTTCTGACCTGGGGATTCTTGTTTCATGAAACAAAAAATGAAATGAAGGAGGGTTAAAACAAAATCTTTTGAAGTTGTTTTTGTCTTACTATGTCTGGGGAAAAGTTGTTCAAAAAAATCTCTGTTCAGGCTCAGATCTCCCAGTATCCCACCTGTAAGGAGGGCTATGATAACTGGCTGCAGCTATCTTTGCTGAACAGGGTTTTCTTCATTACTTTCTGCTTAAAAAGTTCTTCTTCAAAATATATCTGTCCCCTGTTGCATATCCGTGAAACACGTGTGATAAACATTATCTTAACAATGAAACACTAGCTGTTGCTCTTGAAGATAACATGGTATACATATCTAGAATCTCAACATTTCCGTGCACACCCTTTCATTAGTGTAAATATCTTCCTCTCTCAAACCTATGAAGTTTCCCTCTTCAGTTAACATTCCTTCTTCATTTCAGCAGTTGGACTTGATTACCCTTTTGAGTCCCTTCCAACTCGGGATATTCTATGATTCTTTTATAAGTAAGGAGAAATTACAGAATTCTGAAAACTGTCTCTACAAACTCTGGCTGTGCAGATCTCTAGCATACAGTCAGATGCAGTGTCACATTTCTTCATCTAATCTTATCTTGTGTCAACAAGGGGCTACTCTCTACTTTGTAGCAGTTTATCCGAGCTGAAACTCTACCCATAGTACATTTCTGTTTAAAAGCTTCTTTGCAAATTATCATCGCCTTACTCCTACCTCTGGGAAATTTTTTTTTCTGAGTAAATTTTAGGAAAATTTTCAGCCATTTCTAATTCTACTCCTTACAGTAAAATGTATGGTTCAGATGAGTAAAAACTATTCTGCACTTCAAGCTGCATCTTAACCTTCATTTCTTATCCCTAAGTGCATTTTTTTTAAAATGTGTACTCTGTGCATGTTAAGAGGTCTACAAACTGCAATATGCAGGACTGCAAGCAGTAAGTGATGGATAGAAGTGGTGAAACAATAAATTTGCTTATATGAAAGTGAAAGGAAATGTAACCTTTACTGTCTGTAACCATCACTCTCACTCTTGCAGTATAATCATTGTTTTGGTTATTGCACAGAACTTAAATCTCAAACTCAGCAGTGCAGGTGGTACGTGTGCTGAACTTAGGGATGTAATATATGTGGCATTAGCAGTGGCCTATAAGAGGGCTCATTAAAAAAATTACTAGGTATGAAATGGATTGTTTGTTCTTTCTTAGGTATAACGTTCAAGTAATAGAGTGGTATTAACATTCACTTTGGAGGACAAGACATGACTCAAAAGTTAATTGACTGTTTAGTAGCCTGTTGCATTTGAAAATCTGAAATGAACTTTCCCTCACACTTAATGAGCTTTTTTTAATTGGAAAAATATTTGTTAGTGCTCTAGCTGTTAATATTATAAATGCCTAGGGCCTCCTCTGGTTTAATTTGTTATGCTGTAATTTAAAGTTCACCAGAATGCGTTTTAAATAGCGGCATGTGAACCAGGGGGGAAATAAATCACCTCTTGCAGAAGATTCTTCAAAGACTGAACAAAACCATGCTGCAAGCCCTGACAAAAATATAAAGCAGACACTAAGAGCAGACTATTGTGGAGGGGGACAAACACCCCAGTTTGAAAAAGGTTATTTATGCTCTATAGAATCCATCTGAAAAGGGGTCTTCTTGCAACAGAAAACATATCTCTGGGATGCTGCACTTATTATTAGGTTGAAAGGGCAAGGGAAAAAATTTTGGTTGTATTTCAATGTATTTCAGTTAAAATTCTAAAACATGTCCTTGCTTCTGTTTCTCTTGTAAAATAAATATATCTGCAAAGTTTCTTTTTTCATTATCTTAATTTTGCAAATGTTCCGTTGGGGTTTAAACCTGAAGGTAGCTAAAATATGTGTGAAATGGTGTTGGGAGGAATTGATTTTTGCCCCTTATCCAGTTCTCTCCACACATCATTATTACAAAAATAATTATTTACAAGCACACCTCAAAAGTTCTCTTGGCTATGACAGATACCTGTGATTGGAACTTACTTCAAATTTTTGGCTCTGATAAAAAGTAGTGCCATAACTAAAGAAGTAATCAAATTTGTCGAAACTAATTCATCTAAATTTGTGAATTGTGCTTCATAACTAGAAACTTCAGGGCAGAATTTCTCAATATCATCAGGGGGTTTGCTTGATCACAGAGAGCATAAAAGTGCATGGCTATGTTTAGGTATTAACGTTGTGGTTCAACATGTATGCTTACAGTAGAGACACCTAAATCTTTAAGTATCTGTATCTTGTTTTATGCCTATGTGTGCTTTTAAAGGAAAGAAAAAGTGTTAGCCATAGTGTACATTAAGGAGGACTGACAGTGTTACTCTCTTGAGTAGAACACCCAAGCCAAATAAGTCCAGGAATGCCACGGACTTTCCAAAGAAAGTTGTAAGAACACATTGAGTAAAAGAATACCTCCTGTATTTGCTGTTTCTGTCAACACCACAGTAATCCATTCATGGCCCTGATAACATAGTAACCTTTCTAACTCAGTTGATACATGCAGTGAAGAGACTGCATAATCCCTTTCTTTTTACTGTGTTAATCTGCCCTAACATGGAGACATCTGAGCAGCAAACATGGGTGTGATTTTGATGGGCTAGAGTATGGTTCTTCAGCACACATTAAATGCAGAAGATCAGATACCTAATTTCAACAAACAATATTATTAAGTTACAGAGCATCTCTTTTGGAAGATTTGCATTCCCTTCAAAATTACTGTGCTTTGTAATGCTTTGCTTTAAGCTGTTCAATTGTGGACTTAGCATTATTAGTTGCTTTGGAGGGAGTAGAACTCCTGCCTGAAGCCAATTTAATCAAGGGTCACTTCAAACCTTCCAGCAGAAGAAGTGACACCATTTTGCAGCCAGCATATTCTCTTGAAATGTACAGGTCATTCCTCAATTCTCATCCATGCTGTCACTTGATACATAGCAGAATCACATACGTCATAGACTGGGTCTACTCGGGTCGCTCTGACCAAGCCTAGGGGCGCTTGGAGAGCTATCTGAGAGCAGGCTGTACCTTCGGACCCGCTGGGTTCTCCAACCTCCGTCGGCTGAGCCGATTCCACTTACAGGGAGAACAGGCAGGACACCGGTCTTTGGTGCTTTGAGGAAGTTGCCTTCCCTCAGGCATCCTCCAGCGCAAGATGAACCACACTAGGCAAGGAGCGAAGGGTGTGGGAGGAGGTCTCCCAAGATCTCGTTATTCGGGGTAAACGGAAGGGTCCACGCAGAAACACGCAGGAAGAGGTCACAGGGGAGAGACGCCCTGAGCACAACTGTGCACGGGGTTTTAACTGAGGGGAATCTGGGAGGAGTTATGGGGTTACAGCCAATGGGGATATGTCAGGGGAGGCGTTCGGCAGAACAGGAACAAATCACAGGGTCCGGGGGGAGGGTACAAAACACAACAACCAATAAACAACCGAATAACGCAGAACTTTCTGGAACCAGGGGCGGACTTAGCAGGATGTTACTGCCCTCTCTCCGCCCTTTGGGCGGGGTCAAACTGCTGTCTCAGGGTCTTCCTCCCAGGAGGAGTATTCCGATAGGGCGGGACTAGAAGCGGGGAGGGCCTGAATATTTTGGGGCCGCCCCTCCACACACACATACCCAAGAGACACGAAATTAGCAGTAATTCTCAAAGGCAGCTGAGTATGAGCTTGGTTTTTTGTTTTTTTTTTTTTTTTTTTTGAGGTTTTTTTTGCTAAGAAGATGATGGCATAGGTTCAAGAGCCTGTTTCTAGGAAATAATAAATTGATTGTGGTATTCATGCATAATGGAACATAATTTCACCCATCATCCTTGACAGAAAGAGTTGTGTTGTCTTTACTGGGTCAGATGTCAGAAGCCTAAAGCGAGAGATTCTAATCTACTTGGTACAATTTATTCATTCAGAAGTAAGACTCTACATTATAGTAATTCAGTGTGAACAGACTGAGACTGGTCATGTCACTGACTTGTTTTTCTAATGGAGAAGTAATAACTGTAGGTCAATATACTTCAGCAATGGATGAGCTGACTTCTTACTGGAAGAAACTACTTAGGAATGAGAACCTGAGGCTTGTTGAGTTGATGAGTCTGAAACCTATCTATTATTTCTGCAGGAAAATACAGGCCCTCAGCAGTTGTATTTGATGTTCTGCTGTGTGGTGATTTGTCAATGCCATGACAATTGCTTAACGCTTTTGGGATCATCAAATGTAATGTACATGTTTCATCATTGCACAAAATCTGCATTGAAAAGGAAATTGTGTTATTACAATGCATTGAGCATGTCCAATTTCAGGCAAAACCAAATTATTCTAAACAGACTTGCTTCCCCTCGTAATCTAATTTTACAGCTACCTCTGGGTATATACTGAAAAGTTTCATTAAAAGAAAAGGGAAGAAAGTGTTCAGTTCTCACCAAATTCTCATATTTCAAACTGTCTGTTTCAGGGACACAGGGAGGGTTTGTGAAATGTTGCTGAACTTAAAAAAATACTCATCTTGCCAAGATTGATTAAATAAATAATAAACTGTAGATATATGTAGACATAATACTGCTTGGCATAAAAGCATAGAAAACTGCAGCACAAAACAGATGCAAACCAGAACTATGATCAGATGCAAAACATAGCAGAAATCATAAGTGATATCTAAAATGCAGATTGACAGAGATAATGGATATACTAGAGCTTCTTTTCCATGTCCTATGGCACTTGGAATGAATAGTATCCCTTGCTGGTCTCTGAGAATCTGAAATATTAATGAAAACAAGTGTGCTACAGATCTTGTGGCAGTAGTGTAAATTCTGCAAATCTCATGACATATTGACTGGAAGATGTAACCATAAGAAAGTATCATGACTGTCAAAAATTTCACAAAGGAGCTTAAAGTTTATCACTTATAAGTGGAGGTTTATCAGACCTTGAAAAGTTAAGGTGTGTTTGGGCTGAGAACTTAACAACTCAGTTACCTAAAACTTTCAACATTAAAAGGTCGTTGCAGTCTTTTCTAAGTGTATTCACATGGCATGCTGTGGCAAGCAAGAGACAAAAGCTCACCCCAAAAATCTATTCATCAAGTATCTCAAATGTACTTAGACAAGGGATCATATTTTTTGTTTCTAACTTCCTGTCTGAACTCTTGAGATGTGTCAGTCCCTCAAATGTCTAAACAAATGCTGCAGTTTGGTTCATGCTGTCACAGTAACATCCAAGAGCACAAGGAATTTCTGGAGCCTCTTGGAAAAGAGAAAAATCCTGTGTTGATGTCTCCTTGCCTAACACCTTAGATCTAGATATTCTTTTGCCTGAGCTGAAGCTCCCTGCCAAGGCTGGAGAACAAAAGCATGACTGAGAATGGACCCTATCATTCATTAAACGTGGAAAGTTCCATCATCCTGTCCTTGGTATTCTCAGGTTTCTGAGCAGAGGTGGTTGAAAAGAAGCCATATCAACAACTTCCAGATAAAGTCTTTAAGAACCATTATTGCATTTTAAAAGTGAGTTTTACTGTTATTGTCTCTGGTAAGGATTTCTTCTCTTAAACTCTAGTTGTCCATACCATACCTCTAAAGGTTCAGGGTCAAAACCTGATTGCAAAGGAGCTTTGAAGTCAGGGAGCAGGTTATATTACTGCATCAGAAGAAGTAACCTTTGAAGAGGTGAAAGCAGAATATAGTTGCTTCTCATATACACTGACAACTCTTCAAAAGTGGTATCAAGTCCATTTTTGTGTAGGGCTGTGAAAGAAGGACATGTACCTTCCACCACTAGAACAGAGCAGTGCCGTGAGCGTGTTCATGGTTCTGCATTTTTGAAAAGTCTGGGTTTTTTCTCAGGAGAAACTTCTGATAAATCAAGGCTAAATAGAGGCGTAAGAGCCTAGTGACTAGACTTCTCTCAAACTGCTATCTGAAGAAAAGCACATGATATGATTAAACTATCTGAGACATCAATTGCTGTAAAAGGCAGCCTTAGGCAAGTCATCAAAACTGCTCCTCTGTTTTCTTTGCATTTCTGAGGAGGTAGCTGTAATGATGAGGAATGGAGATTCTGAAGGCTCACTTTCCTTCTGCATATTCCTCTTGCAGCTCTGAACACTGACAGTAAAATGCTTTCTGTTATCATCTCACTCAGTTCCACTAATGAATAGTCTCCCTTCTCCCCAAATAATGGTCACTTAAGAATCAATTGATTGTGCTTCATAGTGATGCATTGTGCTACTGCAAATTCTACCAGCCAAGAGGTTTTTGGCAGTTCTAGTCTGAAAATCTAGATATCTTTGTAGGTCTTTCTTGACAGTTCAGAGTACCTTAGTGAAAGGTAACAAGCTCTTAAGAATTGTTTAAATGTCACACCTCTGTACAGGGAGTTAGAAGTACAGTGGAGCTGGATATAGATCTGTCAGTTTACTACAAGAAATAACTTCTGTTAAGATTTATCTTTACTGTCAAGACCCAGCTCAGCTATAGAGTACAATATTTCTTAATCACAAATTAACTCAATGGGTCCAAATTCAACTAAACTTGTGTGCTGATACAGTTGAACACACTTTCCGTACAGTTGTAAGAATCTGTTTTCTTGGTTTTAGTAGAATTAAAGTCAGGTTGTCCTGTTTAACTTTTCTGTACAGTGTTATCCTTAAATGTGTGTGATAGGTAGATTTTTAAAAGCTCTACCAAAACTACTTTATTGACAGTACATGAATTCATAATGATCTAACAAATCAGTAAATGCAACACAATGTCCTGTAATTGTGAACTCTCATGTCTTCAGTTCAAATAGAGTTTAATACATCAAAATAACCCATATTGAGAAGACCATGTAAAACTGTTAGATTAGTGGCCTAGCATACCTAATATCAGGTAAGTGTTAATTGTAGTGCAAACATGATTTTTAATGCTGAGGGATATGATAAGAAAAGTGACAAACCCTCTAGTTTAACTACCACTTTGGTTAAATGGTCAAGTTAAATGGTCAACACAGAAGATAAGTAAGACCTGGTAAAAGATGGTGATCAATGGTGTACAGTGCAAACAAGATTCAACTCTACTGAAGATTTATGGCTTTCATAAATACTATTTCTCAAGGATAGAAGCACTCAGTCACATGGTAACGGCAGAGCCAGTGACTTTCAAGACACTGCTATGGGCTGTGTATGTGTCAACAGTGTTATGGTTCAACCCCAACCAGCAACTTAGCACCACACAGTTGCTTTCTCACTGTCCCACCAGTGGGATGGGGGAGAGAACCAGTGAATTAGAAGTGAAAAATCTTGTAAGTTGAGATAAAGACAGTTTAATTAGCAAAGCAAAGGCCACATATGCAAACAAAGCAATATAAGGAATTCATTTAACAGTTCCCATAGACAGGCATATGCCAGCCATCTCCAAGAAAGCAGGGATTCATAACTGGAAGCAGTGACTTGGGAAGACAAACACCAAAACTCCAAATATCCCCTCCTTCCTTCTTCTTTCCACAGCTTTATATTTTGACCATGACAATGTTTGATCATTAGGGTCAGCTGTCCCAGCTGTGTCCCCTCCCAACCCTTTTGCACCCTCAGCCTCCTCACCAGTGGAGTGGGGTGAAAAGGCCTTAGGTCTGTGTAAGCCCTGCTCAGCAACAAAAACATCTCTAGATTATCGACACTGTTTTTAGCACAAATCCAAAGCACAGCTTCATACCAGCTACTGTGGAGAAAATGAACTCTATCCCAGACAAAGCCGGCATAAACATCCACTGTGTAAATGCTTACTCTGAGTTATTTCACTGGATGTACATCTCTCAGATTAATCCAGGTAATCTGTGTCATAAACACACAGATATTAACAAACCAGAAAAATTCGGTGTTGTTATTACTAGCTTCTAGGTGTCTGTCTGCTCAGCTTCCAAAGGCACAGACACATGGATCACAAAAATACACTGCAGCAAAGCTAGTTGTTCGATAAATGAAAATCACTTGAAATAAAATAACTTGAAGTCTTCAAATCATAGTCCTTTGGCCTTCTGAATCACACAGTCATAGCCAACAGGTAACATTTCAGCTACTTCATAACTTCAGAGAGATATAAGTCTACTCTGGCTTGCCTATACCTCCTTTCCCCATGCAAATCTCAACATTTGACAAGGTCTGGCCACTGTTGCTTTGTTGATCTAAAACTTCTGTACATGGAAGTAAATGAACCTTATACCTGCCTGACACAGCTAGGAATGCCAGGGAGTTGGTTTCTTGTCTTTTGTGGTTAGTTTGGGTTTTTTAAATTTATCTTCATTTTAAAAGAGCTTACATTGTTCAAGAAAAGTTTTATATCAACTCTTCAGGAAACAGAATTTTCATTATTATTCTTCCCTGTCTGTTGTTACTTGTAGAACTTGGTGACAAATGACACAGGGGTGAGGAATACACTTTATACTCAAACTTCAAACACCATTCTGAACACAAAACTACAAGAATGTTCTTCAAACATCTAAAAAACTTGGGCTAGCCATTAATCTAATAGATTCAAAAGAATTGCCTAGCTATGGCTTAAACGTGCTGAGCTGAGATACCAACTATCCCATTCCTTTCAGAATAGATAACGAGTACTTGGTAATTTTTCAAGCCTATGAAGAAGATTTTGACATATCAGACAAGCATAAAGCTTCTCTCCCAATGAATAAAAATGAAAATCAATTGTCACAGAGCATTTCTGGAAATACAGCTGTGTCTGGGAAAGTATAAAATCAGAAAGGCTGCATTGCAGTGGAAAGAAATGGTAAGCAAGTAAGATGGACTTAACTTTAAAGTCTGATAAGTTCAAAGGTAAAAAATGGTGTTGGTTCTCCAAGCTAGTGCTACATATTTACCTTGAATAGATGCTCTAGGTGAACTTTAGAAATTCAGGTTATGGATTAGTCTAGAGAAGTGGAGACCTCGCCTGTAGTTCACCTTTCAGTCTCTGCAAAAGATTTATTTCTTGGTCCATTGTAATGACCTTTCAGTAAACATGAAGATATAGGAACAAGAGCTGCCTTTGTTACAAAAGCTTTGTTACTGTGCATCTTCATTGCACTGCAGCATTGGTGATTCCAACTATTTCTTTTTTTTCTGTCAGTTAAAATTAATCTGGTTGCTACTGACAAACTGTGGTGGTGGTTGTGAACTCTCATTCAGACCAACATTTGCTGGAGTTTAGTTCTACAGTCATGCAGGACTACAGGTGATTTACTCCATATCACATAAGCCAAAAAGCAGGAGGAGAGATTAAAATGAATACATCAGCAACTGAATTGGTAAGTTCTTCTGAAGTGGCACTCAGAAGCTGCAATCAAATCCATTAAATGTAACCTTGTTGTGGGACTTTGCATATTCTTCCTGCCCCAAAGGCACCGCTGGAGTTTCGATATCCTTCACTCAAGTGTCCTGCTGAGTGGCTGCTGAGGCTTAGTGCAGGCCACCCAAATGTCCCGCGGATTTTGTGGCACCAAGCTGGTCAACAAGGTTAGAAGCTGAAGTGCACACATTTCCTAAACTGTCTAGCATAAAATTATCAGTTATCTAAGCAAACAGAAATAGAGATAGCAGGGGGTGGGGGGGTGTGTTTGTTTTATATGGCGATTTTGTGGTGTAGTTTTTGTGGGCTTTTTTTTTTGCTTGTTTGTTTTGGGTTTTTTGGTTTTGGGGTTTTTTAAATTTGTTTGTTTGGGGTTTTTTGGTTGTTTTTTGTTTGGTTGGTTTGGTTTCTTGTTATGTTTTTTTGAGGGGCGTGTGCCTGTTCTCTATGGCTTTTTTAATGTTTTTTTCTTTCGTGGCAACTAAAATTAACAAGCCTTGTTTTGCAAAGAATACAAGCTCTGTGTTTTATGTTGAGATGCACTACTGGCCACAGCCCTACCCGTGAAATGTGAGTTCATAGCTGAGGCACCCTGGTATTTCCAGCTGGTGCTTCTCTTAGCTACAGCACACCCCAGGAGATGGCAAGACATCCACAGCAGGAGAGGACCCATTTGTCTCCATCTGGCATTGTTCTGGATGTGCACTCTTGCCTTGTGCCTGTTATAGGGTGGTGAGTGCAGGTCTGGCTGACGTACTGCAAACTGCAGGGCTCAGTGACACTTGCCAAACAGCTTTTTCAAGTCTGCTTTCTTCAGGTTCTTAGTTAAGTAGAAAATTGTTCTTCCTTTGTCTCAGTCCCTTGGAGCAGTTGTTTGGTGCTCTAGCTCTAGCCAGACACAAGGCATGGCTTTATGAATTACACAGTACCATCATATTTCTTTTCCCTCACTGAGCTGCACACTGGGAATTCCTGCAGGCACTCATTCTGTAGGGACCAGCAGCAAGACAGAGGTGACTGCACTATTGGCTGGACTTCCTGAGGCAGGGAAGGCACCTCGTGCTTGGGAGCTGCCTTGGAGCCCCAAGCCCTGGTCCTGTCCCAGCTACTGGCCTCCCTGACTGCCAAGCCTGGCCTGGCACCCACCACACCATCATCTCACCAGGGCATTGGGAGCCCTGCATTTTGCTGGTCAGAAACATGTTAAATTGCATGTTTCTCTTCTGATTTCATCCAGTTTGTGTATTACATCAAATAGTTGTGGAAAGTACAATGTCTACTCTTGGGCCTGAAATGTATTTTGTAGTTTTGCTGCTGCAACAAAGGTTGAGAAGGAGGAAAGAAGGAAGCAAAAGGGGAGAAATTAAATGCGTTATATATATGTAAAATATATTTTTGTCCTTAATGGAATTCATAATGACTTTACAAGGATAAATTTGCTTTCATTTATTAAGCACTTTTATACAGTTGACACAGATTTACCTACAGCAAACTGATATATCCTTTTTTATTATAAGCATACAATTTTATGTGACAAATAAATGGAAGGACAGGGACAAGAATTAATCAAAGCTGTAAAAAATGAAAAAAGCATGTGTGTGATGCATATTTTTTCATTTTTAGGTAGTTATTGTTAGATATGGTTATTATAATTCTAAATTGTACTGGGAAATTCAATTGCTTCTACCAAAGATCATGAAAATCTGCTAATAGTATCATGTACCAAGAGACAAAAAAAATTATTTTCTGCTTAGCCATTAAATATGTTTGAAATTAGTTGCCTTTTTAATTGTGAAGCTTGATCTCAGACTATCAAGAAGGCAATATATGGTGAATTGAGAGAATATATGGTGAGGAGATTGATTCTTTGAATAATTGGACTTCAGCTTTTACAAGTAGTTTGGACGGCTACATGTAGAAAAACCATTGACTGTACAGCCTCTGTTAAGATTATATAGTTACTTCCGTTATCGTGTGTACAGCTAAGGTGTAGTTATTCTACAGCCTTTTTTCACTGTTGCTGAAACATGAAAATCAAGAGAAAGATCACTTCCTGATAAAAACACTGGTCTCATTTACTGTAACTATGGGAAAACAATGTCCCATATCCTTTATTACCATCACTTGATCTTCACTGGATTGGATATATCAGATTTTTTAAAAATACAGATGCTTCTGTCAACCATCCTGAAGTATTTCATAATTTTCTTCTGTATCTTCTGTCCTTTTTCAGTTGCATTTTAAAAAGAAAGGAATAAGCTACAATATACACTTTAAAGGATTGCACATAGCCATTTCTAATAGTTTTAAACTGAAGTTAGCTCAGTAAAAACCCTCCTTTGTTCCTATATGCTAGGTCAGGAACAGTATTTTCTTTTTTATGCAATTCTTTTACTATCTAAAACTAAACTGACCCTACATGTTACTATAAGTCTTAGGTTTCACTATGATTCCTTTCATTATTTTCACTCAATAAAATGTATTTTTAATACATTTCTGTATAATACAGAAGACAGTCACATCAGTTTAAACTATTTACAAAGCACCTTAGTAGCAAACATAATGGTGAAGAATGACTTTAGGCTGAATATGTCAGTATTTTACTATAAGCAAAGACTCTCAAAGGGCTCCACAATTCCACTTTCTAACCACAGAAGCAGAGAGCCCAACTCGCCCAAGGTGTTGGCAGAGAACAAAGCACATGAACAGGCGTGTGAATGGCAATAACTTAATTCACAGCCAATTCCAGTCACTGGCAATGGAAAGATGGACATGACAAAGCATTAGCAATTTTCATCTGTTAGTATATCTAGTGTTTCATTAAGAATTTTTCTTTGGGGAGGGAAAATGTGCTGGAATTTTTCTATCATTTGCTCACTTGCCTTGCTACACATGCAACTGCCTGATCAACACTCAGCTTGGCTGCCAACAGAAATGGTCATTTAAGTGTATGTCTCATCTGTCTGCAAATGTGACCCTTAGCTATGACTTTATTTGCAGGTTAATGTCATGCTGATGTAATGGAAAATGTTCATGAAGCCCAAATCTCAGCTTTTCAGGCCAGGACAAAACAGAAGCTGTTCACATTTGGAAGGTAGTCTTTGCAACCAGAACAGACAAGCAGTTTTCCCTCTCCTACTTACATATTAAGAAGGGACAAGATTTATATAACATCAGGCAATTTTTAGTTAAGGTAACAAAAATCAGATTGTTCATGCAATTCAAATTAATCTTTATTTATAATTCTTAAAAAAAAAACCTGGTCATATCCTACTTTCAGGGAGACCACAGGCTTGTTGTGGCTCTTGCTTAGAATATGAAAAGGGGAGTTGCAGTGAAAAAATCTGTTGGATGCAGTTCCTATTTGATGCTTATTTTGGAATCCACCAAGAGAAGTAGGAAAGGTAAGACAAGAAGGAAAAAGCTTTATTTTTTTGTTAACGAGACTACTAAATGCCCCTCTCAAGATTCTCATTCTGCAGCAGAGGTCCTATAAGATGTTCAGAAATTTCTTCAAGTATAAGGCTTTTGTGAAAATTCACTAATAGCATGTTCCCTGTTTTCTGTATGACTAAACAGATCCACCTATATTAATGCTAACCTGAGATTCTCTAGTATTAAGAAGATTTTGAGCAAACCCAAAACATATTTTTATAATACAAGTGTTCATAACAGTACTGGAAGTATAGTTCCTTAGTTGGAAAACAGTTGCAATTGCTTATAAACTTCACCTTCAAATCCTGTTAAGTAAATAAAATGTGTAAATAGTGTAACAAATTAGGTTTTTCACTGACAGGGATAAAACATGCCCAATACTTTAATAAGTATTATTTTAGCCAGTTATTTCTGAATGTTCTGCATCGATACTGATGGATGCTCAAGGACAGACCACACAGAATATTCTATTCTCAATAGTGAAATCATATAGCTCACTTATTATCAAATCTACTCAACAAAGAACTTGTGGCTGTCCTCCCAGTAAAAAGAGCAACCCTGATACGAACAACACATATTGGCTAAAATTTTCCACAAATACTATCAGAAGGTGCTTTAGAATTTGATTGTGCCCAGCACTGAAGATACCAAGAGCTTCTTTTTTCAATAGATTATACACCTACTCAACTGTCACCCCTGCCCTGGAACACTTACTAAATTTCTATGGTGCATTAGGTAGAAAGTACGAATGATCCTAAGAGTATTTACCTTTATTCCCTTCGAGTATTTACCTTTAAGTTTATATTAATTAGAAATCTTCTTTTTGTTTTTTTTAAATACTACTCTCTTTTGTACAGCAGTCCTTTTTAAATACTACTTGAAATAGAAGATAACGGGAAATAGATCAGGAAGCAAAAGTAACATAAAGATTGCCAAATATTATTTCTACTATGTGCTACTAGGATTTAAATTAAGATTCGGTGCAGGATATTAGCGACCAGGAAAGCCAAACTTCTGAGGTTAACCATTGCAGTAGCTCTGTGTATGTTACCATGGAAGCATATTTGAGAGGGAAAATGCAGTTGCAGAGAGGGAACTAACTCTCTCAATATAGCTGAAAATAACTGTTACAATGCTGATCTTATTCTTCTATAAAACTCTTTGCAAGATGGTAAATTCAGACCGATAACCTCTTCGTCATTAGCCCCAGTGGTGAGGGCAATACTCCACCAGATGCCTGTAGAATTGAGCTCATTCTATAAAATGGATTTCAGACAAAAGGCTCACATTTGGGCCAAATAGGAAAAACCACTCTAGCAGAAAAGTGCAATGGCAAATCACTTAGGAAAACAGCAGGAAATGACAATCTAATTGGCAAGGTATTCAGGGCATGGTGAGTGGACAACATATGTACAAGAGAGGAATAAAAGGTGCTTTTGTCATTTGAGTCTGTCTCTTCCAAAATTTCAGTCAGCTTTCATCTTGGAAAATTTCATGTATTTATATTTCAGTAGTGTCTTAATGTTCTGGGAACCTCATACTTGAGATGAATTAAATTTAACCCAAAAATTAAGAGAGTGTTATACAGCTAAAGATGCAGAAGTACACTCGGCATATTTTCTTCAAAAATACAGTAACAGTTAGGCTTCTGTATGCTTTGAGATGATTCCACTGTCAGAACAATGGAACTTTGAAAAAAGTTAAGACACACTTGAATTACTGCTCCATAAAAATATTGCCAAAAAATTCAGTTTTGATTCGTTCTGGTGTACTGCATTTCTCACGTGTCGTTTACAATATTTACTAAATACTCACTCATCTTTGGGAGGTGCTGAGTATATTTTCTTTAGCGTGGCTATCTTAGCTGGTAAACCTGACCACTGCTAATCTCTTATCATATAATCCATTGTCTGAGCACTTAGTCAAGGGATTTGAAAATGATCCTTACTAATTGGAAGCTATTTACTCTTAAAAAGCGTTTTCCAATACAGTTCTGTTGTTTGGAAGTCGCAACGTAAGTCAATTTTTGATTCACTGTGTATATTATCAGTGAGATGAACGTGACAGCTGTATGTTAGTGCTGAAATCTAACCAAAAGCTGAAGAGTTTATGGAAAGGACAGAAGTATAATACTTAATTTCCATTAAATAGTCCAGAGTGTATGTAGTATCAGCCCGTGCTAATGGAGACTGATCTATGTTCCCTAGTAAATCCAATCACACATCCTAATAAAAAAAAAGATTTTTTTTCCTCCTGTCTATATCTTTTATTAGAATATGTTTGCTTGTTTGGTCTGAAAACAAGACAGAGCTTAAATAACTACAAAGAATTACTTAATCACCCTTATAGCTTCCTCAAGAGGAACCAGCCTAGGCAGCCCATTAGCAAAGACAAATGAGTAACAAGCCAAAACTTAAAAGAACTGAAATAAGGAATAATGAAAAAAAAAAAAAAAAGATACATTTGTCTCCCTACCTACAATAAACATAAGAGTGAATAGCTGACAAAGTTTTGAGATGTTTGGTTACTCAGAATATCTTTCTACCTTAGTTATTGTCTCTGTTCTGATGTTTCATTCCACTCATTCTCAGTCTATCACTAAAGCTGAGTTAGAGGGCCTTGTAGCTCACAGCATTATCTGCTCCCTAGGAAAGAAAATGAACTTTCTGGCTGGTGGTTGATAGCTTAATCAAATCACAGTTACCAACCGAGTGCTGGATCTAGATCAACCTCCTGCTCAAAGCTAGGACTGCCGCTGAGTCTGGATCAGCTGTGGCTACGTCTAACCAGGTGTTCCAAAGCTTGAACAAAGGAGATGCCACAGCCTCTGCATAACCTCTTCTTGTGCTGCACTACTCTATTGGTGAAAAGGTTTTTCAAATCTGAGCCTGTGAAGTAACAATTTGTGACTGTTGCTTCCTGATGTATCATTTGGTGCTGCCAGGAGGCATTTGGCCCCTAATCCTGGAACGGCTCTATAAATAGCACATGTCCCTTAGTTGCCTCTCAACAAATTTAACCAATTCAGCTCTCTCCACCTGTCCCTACAGGGCACCTGCCCACAGCCTCTGTCTATCATTCTCGTTCCCTGCAGGACATTTTCCTGTTTCTCCACATTCCTTTTCAGGAGGGAGGAATAGGACTGGTTGCAGTCTGCCAGGGCAGTCTCACTAGTGCTGAGCAGAGTGGGGATATAAAAGCTTTCCTAAGCCTGCTGGTCATCTTTCTCCTAATAGAGCCCAGGGTTTGGTTTGCATAATTTGCACTGAGCTGAAGGTAATACATAATAAACTGAATAGATTCAGAAGAAATTCGGTATGGATAGCAAGAAGGGAACTCTAAGCAGCTGTGTGAACAATAGCTGGGATAACAGTTCAAGGACAAGAGATGGGTTTGGCAGGAGTTTCAGCTAGACGGAGTAAGAGTGGCATCCGCGCTCAGAAGGTGACAGGAAAGGTATGAAACAGAAGTGAGGAGGCTGAGGAATTCACTGAGATAGGTTATAGAGCTCTTTTGAATTTGCACAAGGCAGCAGTTTAATTTCAGTGACACCTGGTCAAATCATGAAAGTGTAAACAAAAGAAACTAGAGTAGTCATTCTCAGTACAGGAGGTCCAGCTTTTTTTTTTACCTGGAGACAGACCACTGAAATAAATGTCTTTAATATTTTGCCATTCTGTAAGGTCACCAACTATATGATTATGTTGATTTTAGGTCGGGGTCCATTTTGATACCTTCTATTCCTTCATCCTCATGTGAACTGGTTGAAAAAAGGACAGGGAGAGAAAACTCACCAATTACCATCAGCAGCAAAACAGACTCGACTTCAGGGAAATTAATTTAATTTATTACCAATCAATTCAGTGTAGGGTAGTGAGAAATTAAATCTTAAAACACCTTCTCTCCCAACCTCTCCTTTCTTCCTGAACTCAGCTGCATTCAGAATTTCCTCTGTCTCCTCCTCCTCAGTGGCAGAGGAGGACAGGGAATGGGGGCTCTGGTCAGTTCATCACATGTTGTCTCTGCTACTCCTTCCTCCTCAGGGGGAGGTTTCCTCACGGTATTCCCCTGCTCCAAGGTGGGGTCCTCGCCAGGCTGCAGTGGATATCTGATCCACCATGGACTTCCATGGGCTGCAGGGTCACAGCTGCCTCACCATGGTCTGCACCATGGGCTGCAGGGGAATCTCAGCTCTGGCGCCTGCAGCACCCCCTCCTCCCCCTCCTTCTACATTGACCTGGATGTCTGCAGAGCTGCTTCTGTCACATACTCTCACTCCTTTCTCTGGCTGCAGCTACTGTGTGTTATTTTTCTCCTTCTAAATACATTATCCCAAGGGGCAACCATGGTCAGGCCTTGGCCTTGGCCTTGGCAAGCAGTGGCTTTCTTGTAGCCAGCAGGCACTGGCTCTATCAGACATAGATAAAGCTTCTGGCAGCTCCTCACAGAAACCACTCCTGTAGTCTCATCATCCCCTCAGTATCAAAACCTTGCCATGCATCCCACTGCAATGTAAAACTAAGAAAATACATAAAAATATCTGCTCTTTTTTCTCTTTGCCATTTCTACCTAACCAAAGGTGAAATGAGCAATGCACAGACTAATATAAGTCTGGAAAAGGAGAGTGAGACAAGTATGAACCCTTGAAGTGTGGATGTGGGATGATTTGTTATCCGTCGTTCCTGTTTAGCGTTATGCCTAAGATTTGTATTGAGCAGAAATCCACTGAAGACCATGGGTGACACAGGTATTGGTAAGATTCATGTTTTCTATTTAACTACAGTGGAGAGTCCAAGTGTTCTTCTACCAGAAAAGTGCAGACGATGTTTTCTGGGTCATAGTTCCCCATGCATCTCTACTCTCTTAACAGAGCCATATTTACAGAACTAGTTACCCCACAGGAGAAAAACATTCAAATAAGCAGTCACTGGCAGCATGAGTAGCCTGATCCCACTGAATGCTGGAACCAGAGAGGGAGTTGCTATCACAAAATGTTTGCATTTCTGCTTTGTTGTTGTTGTTATTATTGTACTAGTTTTTTCACCCACCTGAAGCCTCTTGAATATTAATCAAGTGCTTTCGCTTGACAAATTCAGCGTTGAGCTGTTTGAGCTGGGTATACAGAGCATGATTAATCTTCATTTACATTTAATCAAGAGTTGCAGCTAATGGTGACTGTGGCATTGAGATTATTAATTCATGTTTGCAAAATGTGAACCAAACAGCTAGATTTTTCTACCAAATCTCCTACTTTGGAGCTAAGAGTTATTTGATACTGGCAACAGCTGAAGTCACTCAGGTAGGGATGCCACTATTTTACTTCCTTTTATGAAGGTAATTTTTCTTTTGCCGCTATCTAAGTCTTCTTGCCTCTCTATGCAAAATGCCATCTGAATAAACAAAAGGTAGTTGAAAATTCATGTGTAGAGATTAACACAAGATAACAAATAAAAACTTTGAAAGAGATTACTCAGGAGAAGTGAGACAACAGCAGACAAGACAACAGCTTCATCTCCACTTGTGCATGGAAGGACCATTGATTCCAAAAAGAATCATGATGCAGGATTTGAGAGAGGCCAGTGAAATGGAATTAGAGCCTTAGAGGGCTCCTTCCACTCCATGGTGCCAGTGCAGAAATAGAAGATTGAAAATGAAGAAAATTTGGAATCAGTAACCTTCCTGGTGGTACAGAATATGGGTAATTTTGAATATTTTTCTGTATAACATGGTATCCACGTAAGTTAGCCTGTGTGTCTGCACTGTTACATAAACTATAACAGTGTTTATGTGAATCAGGTCATATAAAGTGCAATAGTTCTTTTTCAAAAGAAGAACAACACAAGTGGATAAAAATTACAGCAGATAAAGCAAGAGCAAGACTAACAATGAATACCTAAAACAGGAGCAGTACATGGTACAGAAGTAAATGGCACAGAATGAGTGCACGTTGTAATGAGTTGTAATTCAACAGAAGCTTTCTGCAAGTGAAACAGCACAGTCTTTTACAGTCTCATATTCTCTTATTTTCCAGTTGCATATATGGATGGCAGTGTACCAGGACAGGAGCTCATCTGTACTTTCACAGATATTACGTTCTGCATGCGGAGTCATGGAAGTACTTGTCTGAGCACTGCTGACAAACCATACACCATATCTAATACTGCAAATGTTGTAAAGAGTCCAGATTGATTTGGTACTTCCAGATTTCAGGAGTTTGTGCTAAATGAATTAATTTGAAAGGGAAACTCCTTTTTACCTTGATACAGCTTGCTGAAGAGGCACTGGGGATGAGACCTGGGCAAAGAAGCAAAGCCTATTACAAATCATTAAAATGAACAGACTTGATGAGGAACATATTGCTTCTGTGAGATGATGAGAATTCACTGTGTGGGAAGAAATCTGCAATAAAGCAGTAGATAATGTGTTCTTAAACGGAAGATCAGGAGTCTGCCTAGTGGAACAGGTGATCAACAAAATTTGGCTATTAATCTTTAAAACTCTTCTCATTTCAAGAACAATTTTCCATATGCGAAAATGCTCCTCTACAAGGCCCATCAAAGTAGAAGTTAAACTCTTCACCCCTCACTGTTGTAGTGAACACTGCAAATTGCTGTCCTGGTTTCAACTGGGATAGAGCTAATTTTCCTCTTAGAAGATGGTACAGTGCTGTGGTTTGGGCTTAGGATGACAGTAGCATAGATAACATACTCATGTTTTGGCTCTTGCCTGGTAGAGCTTACCCTAAGCCAAGGATTTTCAGTTTCCCATGATCTGCCTGTAATGAGCTGCATAAGAGGCTGGGAGGGAGCATGGCCAGGACAGCTGACCCCAACTGGTGAAGGGATATTCCACACCATATAATGTCATGCATACTATGTAAACTGGAGGAGTTATCCAGAAGGGGGACTGATTGATGCTCAGGGGCAGGCTGAGTATTGGTCAGC
Organism: Eulacestoma nigropectus; assembly: GCA_013397775.1. NCBI lineage: Eukaryota > Metazoa > Chordata > Aves > Passeriformes > Eulacestoma > Eulacestoma nigropectus. The sequence continues at coordinate 2,182,069 of VZTE01006298.1, read as the reverse complement.
AGGTGGTGAACAATTGTATTGTGCATCACTTGTTTCTCTTGAGCTTTATTTCTCACTCCTTTTCATAAAAATTATTATTATCATTTTTAACAGTAGTAATAGTAGCATTTTATTTTAAAGTGTTCCTATCTTAACTCATTAAATTTTTCCTTTTCTTTCCTGTTCTACTCCCCACCATGTGTGTGGCGGGGGGCGTGTGAGTGAGTGAGAGGCTGTGGTGTTTAGTTGCTGTCTGGAGTTAAACCACAATGGTTTCTCACCTTGCTTCTTGAAAGCACAATCTGGGAGAAAATTTACTGGGAAGGAGCACAGTTGGGTAAATCAAATCCATTCTGTATTTGATCCTACTGCACAGCAGAGTCCTTTTGCCTTCTGCTTATTCATCACAGTGCTCTAACAAGAAAAAGATGCGTCTCCCTCAGGCTGTATCTGTTTGGGAAGGAAGGTCAGATTAGTCCAAGACCTGAGATTTGACCATGGACAGTTCTCGTTATTCTCTTTGCTGCCTGTCAGTCTCCCATACCCACACTTTCTTGCAGGAATGTCTGTGCCCTGCCTTTGCATTGCTGACCCCAGCTTTGTCTTGCCCTCTTTGTTTTCTGTCTTGAGAACTCATGGCTGCAGCTTCACCTGGCAATTTCTGGACTGCAACCAACCCTGGGTCCCAGCCGTGGTACCAACCCTCCTTAACCTTGGCTTACTGGGGCATGGTGGGGCTGTGCTTCATGGGAGAGGAGAGAGGAGGGTATGGTCCTGCTGTTGTTGGCATCTGCTGCTCCATCTGGTCTGTGCCCCATGGCTTGCACTTAATTTCAACACCCACCTGCCAGCAGAGCTGTTTGTGTGAGCCTGTCTTAACTGACCTAACCAAAAAACAAAGGAATTGTTTCAAATGAGAATTTTCTGGTGATTTGGTTCCTCCTGACTGGTCTAGTTTAGGGGGAAAATGAGCTCATCCTATGGAGAGCAATGTTCCCTTGGATGAGTGTGAGGTTTGAATTCAGTCATTTTGGTTTGCCTCAACTCTGGTTGTCAGGGTTGCCAGAGGCATGTGTGGGGAGGGAGCGTACCCCTGCCACTTGCAGGAGGCAGCCAGGAGTGGGGGAAGCCTCGTCTCTGGGGAGACTTCGCCTGGCAACACCCCACAGGAGGCTGGCAGCAGGAGACACTGTGGAGGGGCTTCTGCAATCAGGTCGCGAAGAGCTCTCCACCAATGGACACCACAGGAAGGTTGGACTGGGCCAATGGATCCCTGTCCTCGGGCAGGCTTTGGGAGGGGCCAGGGGGTATAAAAGCAAACTGCATTGCTGCCCAGTGGGGGGCTTTGCTACCATTTGCTGCTCGTGGGGTTTCCTACTGTTTGCTGTGGCTCGTTACTGTTTGTTTGCTGGCCCACTCGTTCCCCTCCTTTGCCCTGGCCCCAGCCTGCCTGCCTCCTGGCTCTCCTGCCCTGGCTGGTTCGCCCTCACACCTGTCCCGCCTTCCTGTGCCCCTGCTCACCGCCTTGCCACTTTGTTCCGCGTCCTTGCCTGGGCTGCCTGCATCCAGCCCTGCCGTGCCCATCCAGCCGTCACTGTCCACCCTTTGCCCTGATCCAGCCGGTCGCCACGACCTTGTCAAGGGTCCTGATTCCCCCATCCAAGCGCCCACTCACCCGGTGTCCGGTACCGTCGCTCCAGGAGCCGCACCCCTCCGGGAGCCGCACCCCTCTGAGCGCAGGTTCGCTCAAACCCAGCCCGTGCGCAGGCAGGCAGCGGGCACACCCCCGGCTGCCCAGGCGCTGAGAGCACTGCCCTGACTTTGGTGATAATGCCCTCTTTTTCTCTCTGTCCCCTCTTTCTCCTCTCCCCCAGTCCTTTTCCATGTTCCTTTCTTCTCTTCTGTCTCTTCTTTCGCTTGGGCAACTCCTTTTCCTTCTCGTTTTCGTTATCAACAAACGGTTCTCAGATACAAAGTTTACCTCAGTTGGCTTCATTTCATTCCCGACCATCCATTTTTAAAAGAACTCCTCGCAGTTCCCCACAGTGGAATGCGACAGTGAGGAAAGTTGGTGAGCAGCTGGTGGTACACCAGAGTTGAAGATGTTTTCACTGGCACATCCATGCCAAGAAGATGTGTCCATGCCCTTATCCTTTCCTGGCAGAAGGTGGCTTCTCAACTGCTGCCTAACCCAGGGCACTCAAAGTCAGCTGGATGGGTGTGTTCCCCACGTACCAAAGTCCACAAGCATGTCCAGAGCTGCTCTGAGAGCCACTTGATACTCTCAGTATTCATATCTGGCATCCTGATGCTCTCACAGCATTTAGACCTAGTGGTAGGGGTCCTGGTACAGGTCCTAGGTGTTCCTCTATATCTCCCCTCAGGGTCCCTGTCTGCATATTATCTTCACTATGTCTGAGATATCCACTAGAACGCACAGCTCATCAAATGGAGCTGTGGCCTATTCTTTTTCAAACCACAGTCACCTTTACTAAGCATAACATTAGAGCATCAGGTCATGAGGTTGAAACTTCCCTATATTCTAGTGAGAATTTTTCATTCTTGACCCTCCAAAAAGTGGTATACAAAGAGTATGCAACTGTGTTGCCTTCTATTAATTACCTTTAAGTATAAAAACAATTTTTCTTTTCTTTTCTACGATCTTACTACACCAAATAAGATTTGTTCTGGCAAATCTGAAAGTAGGCTCTGTTTGCTGGTATTGTGAAAGAGTTTCAGAGGCTCTCAAACAGGAATGGGCAGAGTGCTTATTCTCAGTGATGGAAAAATGATATGAAGTGTGAGAATTGGGTCTCTATCCCCAAAGCAATGTGTGTGAAGTGAACTTCTGTACAAACATCCTGCAGCAGAGTTTGTGATGTATCATCAACTGGTGCACAACCAAAATAACTACTTTTATTTAAGCTTCTTTTCGCAATAGAGGTATAACAGTGCTCCAGTGTGTATTCTGAAAGAAACATGCTGAGAAATTTAATTTATTCAGAGGTGAGACCCATATGCTACTTTATTTTGAATATGTAATAAAAACTGTCTCTTCCCACTTTATTCCATTTTAATATCTTTTAAACAATTTTCACTGTTTCGAATTCTGCCACTGACTTTTCAGCCAAGTTTCATAAAAAAATTCAAGTCAGAATGAAATATTTCTCCAGATAAAGAGTAGGAATTGAAAATAAGTCTGCTTTGTTGCACCAGTCCTGCACTCTCTCATAGGTATAACTATCTATAAACTATATCTATGTTTAGATGTTTTTCAGTAAGACGAGAAGTCTAAAGGGAATAATGTAATTTCCGTCAACAATAATTTCCAACTGTGCAGCACTGTATGCAGCTTTTCTGCTGTCTCACCAGGAACAAAGGAACTATCAATAGAGCTACCTCAGTGAAGATAAAACACGACAAAGGTCTACTGAAGCAAGTCAGTCAGATTTGTGAAATCTTTGTGCATACATACTTGGAAGTTTCCGCATTATTAGCACCTACGGTCTTTCATTCTTTGGCATACAATTTACGTGACTAAAGTACAAACAAATTATTTGTTGTTAATATTCATAATGCAGCTTCCAACTGTTTTATACAAAAGAACACCTACAAACATATTAGCCTTCTTCAGCTTTTTATAAAGTCACCTTAACTCTTCAGGTAGCAAACCAGATTATTTTGTTTACACTCCAGTGGATGAGAAATTGCTTTGTGATATCTGGCCAATGTACAGGGAATAAAAAAACCGGCTCCCCTTCAGCTCATTGATGTAAATGTCGACTGTATTGCTATAGCAACAACCCGAAATTAAGAATTCATTAGTTCCTCCCCCTGGCATCTCCTAAATTACTCAGTATTTTTGAGAGGAAGGAGATGGATTTTATTGGTTTTACTCAGCAGCAGGCTATTAGCCCCTTTGATATGATCCAAGATGGGCTTGTTCATATTAGTGCTACCAGACCTCAAACTAAGACACCTCCAAAAGCAATCAAGAGCCCTGTGACTGCTGGGCCACCACCTAACCCTAGAGCGACCCAAGGCTTGTTAAAGTCTGTGTTTTGTAAATGCATGATTAGATGAAGATTTGCAGCCCTGCAGAAAAGGACGTAGCTTCCCCACTGACACTGCCCATCGTGATGGGGCAGCTCTGGGTCATAGAGTTATTTATACAACAGTATTGATGCAAATATACTTTTCCCCCTGGCCTAGCGCAGTCCTCCTGCTTCTGAGGATGCCCCAGAAGCCTTTTTGAAGAAATGCTGTGCTGTGCAGAGTTGACCACTGCTCTCTAGAGAGCTCATCTGTTTGGTTCACTGGAAAAATTAAATATTTGAGGTGATTTGACTCAAATACAAATTTGTCAAATGTGTCCTCAAGACAGTTTTCTCAGTCTAGCATAGTCCCTTAGTGTGGTATTTGGAGATCTCCATCAAAATGAGAAGCAATTGGAAAACACAAGCATCTGCTAAATAATCAACCACATCTTTTTCCTCACTACCTTTTTAAAATGCCCATCAGCAAGATAGTTGTAAGAAGGCACCTAGTTTAGAATGGAGAAAGAGGGGGGTCAAGATTGTTAACCTGGAAAGAAATGAGACCACTATAGCTCAGAATTAATGTTTAAAATCAATACTTCTGATTGACTTGTGTCATAGCTCTGCTCTTTGTCAGGAACACAGATGTCAGGTTCTTGAACACATCCTGACTTTGCAGGTGCCTTTGTTACCATCTTCCACTATCCACAACTTCAAGGTGAAATCTAAATCAATAGAGGTAATAGTTGGACAAGAAATTTTCTAAGTCTTTCTGTCCTCATTGAAGAAAAGAGCATTTAGAACTCAATACAAGAGCTTCTTTAAAAGCACCTGATGAATTGGATTCAAACCTGGACATCAGGTTTTGAAAGACATATATTCCAGTTTCAATTTAGCATAGAAGCACTGACTCCAAAAGCATGACAGTGGCAAGGAGAGCAGAAATCCATGTTTGACTAATCCCTGGAGAGTAGGAAACTGCTAAGTACAAGACTTAACAGTTAAATGAACAGTTGCAAGCATGTGTAGTGTCTGCAGATGATTTGCTGAGACTGTGACAGCAGGGAGCAAGATTTTCAATTTCAAAATATGAGGCTCTGTACTTCAGGGGACACCAGTGCCAGACTCTATTTCTTGTTCTGTTAGTTGCCTAATGTTTAGATCAAATGAGCAGTGTGTTAGATCTGAGCTTTCTTTGCTTTCTCTTACACTCTTCTGAAATAATAGCAGCTCTCACACAGGTGGAGAAATTGGTGCTGTAACCTGTGTCAGGGTTCTTCCACCAGCAGAGAGATAAGAAATATTATCAGCATGTTCAGTGATGCTGTGATAAAGGAAGAGATCAGAAAGTGCTTTGTTAGATGTACATTTTTTGGGGGGGGAATGGGAAAAATAAGTGGGTTTTTTTGAGCAGTTCAAAATCTTGAAAACATGCAATTCTGGGGCAAAACTGAATGAAGGGACCTAATTTTGAAGTGTTCATTGGTAGAGTATTCTTCATCTCTACTCCACAGCCCAGGCAGTAGATTCCTACTGAATTAAGTTAAAAACCTCAGTCTCTAAATCCCTGTCTTTCTTGATGCCTACACTCATCACCTGGTGCAGTGCATGTGGAAAGTCAGATGCCTCTGGAAAATCTTGCAGTATGAGCAGCAAGTGAAATGACTTTTAATGCATAATAAAATATCTCCAAATAAATATATTAAACATACAAATGGAAATGAAACTGAGACAGATACTCAGAAAATAAAGGTTCTTTTCTATCCAGAATTCTCCCTCACTTTCATGCCATGAAAATACTAGAATTATATTCTTTCCTGCTTTCCAGCATGTTCTTCACCAGATCAATCTGATAACAGATACCTTATCCCTTCACTGAAGCTCCAGTCAATGTTAGTTTAAAGCAAAAGTAGAAACACCTCCTTAAGTTTAATTAGTATTTATGCAATTCTGAGTGCTGAGATTAACAAGGGTTCTGAACACAAATGGGAAAAAGGATGCTTCCTGTTGTCCTCATCAGCCAACTGATCGTACTTAAAGAGTTGCCTTGCTTGATCAGTCTTTAATCCATGTTAGAAGAAGATCTGAAAATGAACAGATCTGCTTCTGGAATGATTGACATAAGGATGTTTGCTACTTTTCCTGATGTCCTTAACTCGTGTTATCCACTTAGCAGTTATTTAACTCTCCTCTTTTCCACTGAAACACTGCAGTTGCATTCTAGATTCAGAAGAACTGTTATGACATTCTTGTTGAGGAGAAAAAAAGAGCTGGACTTCAGTATTTTATTTGTTTCAGTAACTCTCTGTAACATAAATGCTATACAGTTTTCTCTTAGCCTAGACAAGCACCTTTTGTAGAGAGGAGGGAGAAATTCTGTTTTTAATTTACAGCTTCCAAAGAGTGAGTTTTATCAAGTTATCACAGAGGTTGAGATAACGTCGATATTGTCAGTGTGACTGTTTGTTTTATCTGCAGTAAGGTGTAAGGTAGAAACGTGATATGCTGTTGTCATGGTTTATGCCCAGCCAGCAAGTAAGTACCATGCAGCTGACTGCTCACTATCCCCTGCTGTGGGACAGGTAGGAGAATCAGGAAAATGTAAAACACATGGGTCGAGATAAGAAGAGTTTAAAAATTGAAATAAAGTAAATTATTTTTATTATTATTATTGTTATTATTACTACTACTACTACTACAACTATTAAAAGGGAGATAAAGAGAGAGAGAGTATTAAAACCCAAGAAAAGCAAGTGATGGTCAATACAACTGCTCACCACATGCTGACTGATGCCCAGCCTTCCCCATGCTGTGATCAGCCACTCCTGGACAACTCCCCCCCATTTAAATATTTGGCATGACACTCTATGATATGGAAAATCTCTATGCTGCCCAACGTTGCCAGCAATGAAACAAATCTACTCTTTGCATTTCCTCTGTGGTTTGGTGGTCACCCTGGTTACCAGTATGTGTCTATTCACACAACAACCGAGTTTGGATATAATTATTTCACATGGTAGACTCTTAGATACCAAATTTTACAGAGAAATAAGCAAATACTGCAACCATGGACAGGCACAAAAGGACTCCGACTCATTGTAGATGGTCAAATGAAGGAAGAGAGAGAGAGAGAGTGACAAAGAGAGAGATGAAAGAGATGAAAGAGAGAGCGAGATTATGAATATTTAATATTTTGAAATACTAGGTTTATGCTCAAAGCATCTTTCAAGTCATTTATTGAGACAAACTGATGAGGAGAGGAAAAGGCATCAAATTTTACTCCGTATCTGAGCTTGGGAGACAAGTCCATTGTTAACAAACAGATTCACTACTATGGAAAATAAGAAAATGTTAGTGGAGAAAGAACTAAACATTTGAAGGGTGGCAAAAGAAGGAATTCAAGAAGTTGTAGATTAATTACTAGGCCTTTGAACTTTAGGTCAGTAATTGTGATCTGGGCTAGCTGTGTATTGATAGGAAAGTAATTACTCTTTGACACATCTGAGGGGTTTGTGGTGATAGGAATTAAAGGTCCGGGCTGAAACCTAAGGAAAAACTCTACATGTTATAAAACTTCAAATACAATCAATTTAAACAAAAAGCTGAGAATACCTATTAAAATGTGTAAAATTGATTTTATAGAGAGAAAATAACAAACCTGGTACATGCCCCAGTCCTGTCAGGAACCCAGGTGTTTCTCTCAATGTCTGATATAACGAATTCTGTGTTCAAGATCAAGTGTTTTATTTTCCTCTGCTCCCCCTTAATTCCTGTGACACAGACCCCTACCCAAAAGGACTTGGCTCAAAATCTCCAAAAGGTAACAGGGAAGAAAAACAACTTCACAATCGCCAATTTCTTTGGGTGTAGTTGCTTGCCAGATTTGAACTGCCCATTTGATTCAGCACTTGTAATCAATAACTCCCTAACAAAGAGCCACAGCAACATGAGTGCTGAATATTCCTTCTCTACCTCCCACTCCTTGATTTCTTCTCCTTCACAGGTTTCCTTCCACCAGAGGCTCTTTGACCAGACTGATTAATAGTGTAGAGTCTGGAGGGGATTTATATGTCCTATGTGCTTTGATTAAACATGTCTCTTTCTCCACCTACTTAGAGAGAATAATTGAGGAAAACCTGCTAGCAAGATAAACCAGAGTTACAGAAATCAATGAACTGTGAGATAATTGTCTGCATTTTACAATCGGGGATTTAGACCAGTCAATAAATATTTAATTATATTTTTTAGGTCAAAATTACATGAGGCAGGAGAAGGAAGGAAAATGTATGCTTTGGATATTTGTTTCATATTGTATTATTATTATTTTGCATCAAATGGAAAGAAATTTCCCCCCCCAAATTGTATTTCTTTATCATTTCTCAGTAAAGACACTTGGAAATATTTTATGAAGTTATAAGAAAAATTGTAGGGCTGGATGCTCTCATTGTTCTTGAGGTATGGGACAGAGTTCTTCCTCTTTCTCAAAAAAAGAGAATCATAACTACCTGCCTAAAATGTGAATGAAAATTGCCATCCTGATTCTGCAATGTAAGTTTGTGTTGAAAGTTAAAAAGATTTATTATGATATATGGGAAAACAAATTGAAGGTAAACCACCTGTGAAAATTGCTCCTGGATTTATGTCCTATTCACTGGTCTCATGTGCTGGTTTTGACTGAGGTAGAGTTCATTTTGTTCACAGTATGGGTACAGGGCTGTGTTTTGGATCTGTGCTGAACAGAGTGTCAATAACACATGGATGTTTTTGTTACTGCTGGGCAGAATTAAGGCCTTTTCTGCTTCCCACACTGCCCCTACAGTGAGGAGACTGGGGATGCACAAGTATTTGAGAGGGAACACAACCAGGACAGCTGACCCAGCTGACCAAAGGGATTTTTCATTCCATATGGTGTCATGCTCAGCATATAAAGATGGAGGAAGAAGGAGGAAGGGAGGGTTAAGTTCTGAGTGATGGCATTTATCTTCCCAAGTCACTGCTATGCATGATGGATCCCTGCTTTCCTGGAGATGAACACCTGCCTGCCCATGGAGAATGATGAATGAATTCTTTTTTTTTTCTTTGCTTGTGTTTGCTTTTGCTTTCCCTGTTAAACTGTCTTAATCTCAACCCATGAGTTTCCTCACTTTTCCAATTCTGTCTCCCATCCCACTGGTAAGGCATTGAGTGAGTGGCTGTGTGGTGCTTAGTTTCTGGCTGGGGTTAAGCCTCAGTGATCTTGTTATCCAGAATCCTACACAGTACATTTAAAGCCTGTTTATAGGTTTTGGCAGGGCACGTACTTAAGAGTTTCCTTTAGACCTTTTGCAGCAGTACTGGCAAACCAGCAAGGCTGAATCATGAGCCAGTGAAATCACTGAGCTAGAAAACTGAACATCTTGTCTTGTATAATCTTGTGGAAAAGGGTGTTTTGAGTTGGTTTGATTTGTGGCTTATAGTGGTTGGGTTTTTTCACAAAATCAAATTAAAAGTATTTTCATGTGAATCATTGAATCTGAAACTCTTGCAGTTCATTTTAATCTGAGGGAACCATTTCAGTCTTCTAAGATACAGATACTAGGAGTAAGAATCCCAAATATGTGGCACTAAATCTATGGTACTGGGTAAATAATATTAGATGAGTGACTGATTAAAATGTAGCTGCATAAACTGTGATTTGGCAGGAACCTATCGAATCCATTAGCAGTTACACTATTGGGGTGTCTCCTCTGAGACAAAAGGAAGCAGATTTTTTTTGAGGCTGCAAAATTTTGTAGTTTGGCGTTAATAGAACTAAATTGTAGCAAGTACTTGATTTCAGTTACCTGTCCAAAAGGCTACCTTCTAGCCAAAGAAAAACTAGTACAAAAAGTACTGCAGTAGTTGGAGGAAGGAGATGAAAAAGTGGGGAAATTATTTTTTAAGCACAACTTCTCAGGAAGAATAGCAGCTTAAAATGCTGTTAGACTTAATGAGTAGCACAGGATTCGAAGCTATGGAGAGCTTCCCAACTAGTCCATCATCCTGTGGGCATGTTTGGGCAATGACTAATTAAAAGTCAGCTCCTTACAATAAGGAATTGCTTTTTCTTCATTCAAAGAGCTATTATTTGCCTTTACAAAAGATGATGTCACTTATCTTTACAAAAGATATGTCACCAGTGATCATACCTTGGTCAAATACAATTGCCTAGAGCCCATATTTAAGTCATGTGAAGAGAAGACTCTAACTGAAAATGCTTGGATATATGTACAGACACCAGTTAAAGTGCCTTAGCTTTTGTACAAGTTGCTAGGTGAATCCACAGATGGTCCTACAGATACTTCACATTTTGTTTGCCAGGCAGATTCCCTCATTTTGCTTTGAAATCACATTCGATGTCTGGCAGAACCTAGCACATAGGGCCCTGGAGTTCTTTAGATACTCATAGACCACGGTGGTAAACATGCTGGTTCACTTAGTCCACTTTAGCGACAAACTGAAACATTTCAGAATTGTACTTTTTCTGGAACTGGAAACACAAAGCAGACACTGTATAGACCGTGTATAGACCACCATCAACCAGCACAGAAAGAGACGAGAAAAGCCATTATTGCATCAGAAATATTAATGGAAAAAAACAACAGCAAAAATCCCACCCATATCCCCCACACACAAAAAAAAAAAAACAAAAAAAAAAAAACAAAAAAAAAAAAAAAAAAAACCCCAAAAAACTAAAAACCAACCATCCAAAATTT
>VZTE01006298.1:2087823-2171272 GCA_013397775.1 Eulacestoma nigropectus | reverse complement strand
CCCCAAAAAATCAAACACCAACTGTCCAACATTTTGCAGGAACTACAAATCTAAAGAAGTCTAAACAAGAAATAAGGAGAGGAGCAACAGATCCTGGTCTATGATGGAAGCCAGCATGTTTCCCAGATTCCTACAGACTGCCCACCGAGCAAGAGAGAAATCCACAGATCAACAAGATCCTTCTTCTCAGCTCACCACAGTCCTCCTAATTTAGTGACTAAAACCTTTTCAGGAGCTGAAGCTCTGGGCTGGACCACTGGGTCTTCTTCCCCCAGTTAACACAATTTCTGACATGGCAAAATCTCCTATGCCAGAGTCACCAGAGCTGGAATACTGCTTAATGCCTGAGTTCAAGAGAAAGCTGTTTACTAGCTCTAGTTAAAGATAGAAAACAAATACAAAGAAATTTTTATTTAAATCAAATCAGACTTTAAATTAGAGATTTTGCTCAGTTGCTCCCTCATGAAATTACTGCAAGCTACCATGTAAAGGATGCCTCTTTGGTGGAAAATTATAGCAGTAGCATAATGTGCTTCTGATTAGCTACTGTATTTAGTGAAATGAATGCAAAAACATTACCTGAGTTGTCAGTAAACCAGCTAGGTTTAGTCTAGCTCTATCAGGAGTAATAAAACGAATATCTGTTCTTGTTTTCCTACCACCACCTTTACTTCCTACTTTATAATTAGTCAATTTCTCGCTTACTTGTATTTGTAAACTAGAAGCAGCGCACTAAACAGCGGAGGTAAAGAAAATAATCATTCCTAATCTAGCCACAGCTGCACTGAAATTAAAGAACAATCATGCAGATTAGGTCCTCAAGAGACTGATAGATTAAGGGCTAGGTTTGTAACAGTACAAGGCCAGTTATTTACAATGAAACCTCAGCAGCTTGAAACAGGTACAAGTTTCAGTTCACATAACTGAATTTTTTTAAATGCTATGCTTTTTCTGGCATTGTTGCATATTCTTTTGTACTTTTCTTAACTTGAACATAAAATGACATTATTTATCATGTTTTGAAGCTGTTTCTTAAAAGATCACTGTATCTATTTTTGCCCCCCAAAGACAGGAAGCACAGAATCAATGACTGGAGTCTCCTAGGTAGTCCAGGTAATATTAAGAAACACAACCGATTTTACTACATCTGCCTTTTAATCTGCATCTGCATAGATGCCTAACAATGGCAAAGAATTGCCTCTTTTCATTCTGAACAGAAATGAAGATTAAACGTTTCTTTGTGCAGTTCTAAAAGAAAAAGATAGCCATGTCCATGGTTATCATTAAGATAAGCATTAAGATTCAACTACAAGCTTCTTCCACTACATATTTTCTGTGCCATTCTCTGTTAGTGTTTTTGTAGCAGTGCACACAAGAATCAGTTCTCAAGCGAATTATGCCTATCCCTTATTCACACCCTTTTTACTTCTTATCCTAAGTACTATTATTAAATCCCTTGTTACCTTGCAAAAAGTGTCCCTTTTGAATTTCAGTGATAGAGGAATGCTCTCACCTAACCCTTCTCTCACTCCACATAAATTGTCTGCATCAAGCCTCAATAGCTTCCATCTTTTTCTTCCATTTCTAGTATTTCCCTTGTAGTTCTGAAATTGCTACGAGAACTTTTCTCGCCCTCAATTTGCTTCTGAAATGTCATCCCACTAAACCCCCATGGCATTCCACAGCTGAGGTAAAAGTGTTAAGAGCTAGGAAGAGGGATATTGACTTAAGATGTCAGCAAGGATTCTCTTCAAAGCTCTCATTTAATTTGGAATGGAATGGCAGATGTACCTGAGTGGCTTAATGGATGAAGGAAAGAAAGTTGTTTCCTTGGACTTTAGTAAAGCCCTGAAAAATGTTAGGGCCTATGGATTCATTGGAAATAGTGTGCTAGATTTGATTATGCTCTAATTGTGCTTAAGGCATTGGTGAGGGTGCCTATTTTAGCCTTGGGTTTTCTTTCTTGATTCCTTGGCATGAATTTCTATTAGATTGCTGTACATCACTCCTGGTTTGGGATTTTGTATGTAGTCAAGAAGCAAATTATTATTGTTTACAAATAGTATTATAAATCCTCAGATTTCTGAGTCGGTTTTGCTTGGGTGTCTGTTTACCGTGTGTGGAGGCTTCAAAACAGACTTATTCCCATGACCTATTAGTATCCAACAATTTTTTTGGCTAACTCTCTAGTGTGTTAAGAGCTGTGTGCCTCAAGGCCAGACATCTGTATGCTTACCTTCCCTCATATCTGCTGTCCAAGCTATGCCCAAGGAGATGAAGATGTGTCAGCCTTTGTTCCTGTGAGCAAGCTGATCCTTGATCTTTCTGAGTTGCCATCTTCTGACCTCACACTTTGTTGTTGCTTTTTTGTATCTTTTCATATGGGAGTTTCACTTCTGAATTCTGGAGTTACCAGCTTGTTATTAATTCAGCACACTCACTCCTGTGCTCTGTGTTCTTTTCTTCTTTCACATCTTGCCTGATGTAATATCGTCTGGGCTCCCTACTTATAAACTAGTAGGGATAGCCATAGTTCAACAACAATTTTTTTTTCAATAAGGCAGGAGCACGGTCATGAAATTTAGTATCACATAATGCATGCTTGGACATAAGCTACAACATGAGATGACAAATAATAGCATAACCATTTCCAGTAAAGAATCTAGGAAAGATTTAAAAGGAATAGAAATGAGGGTCAGGAGCTACCTAGGCTTGATTGCATGGATATTTGTCAGATCTAAGTATGCTTGTGGAAATTCATACCTTTTTCTGAAACTATAAATTCATTTGCCTGAATTTTGTAACAAATCTGTTTTCTAAGAAACACTCAATTTCTTTTTCGCTGCAGTAGTCTGTGACTTTGAATGGTTTTGTTTACTGCCCAATGCTGCAATACTGTATGCTTTATGAGCTTAGTAGAGGAGCTAAAACCTGAAAAGGTTATCATTGAAAACCTTAAACACATCCAGATTTCCAGTTTTTCAAAAATGTGCTTTATTTAGGGCCTGTTGGAAAGCTACTAAGCTTACTGTGTTGTTTCTGATGTGTGTTGAATGGTTTCTCACACGAATTTAACACGAATTTGCTCATGTTAGGTGAATCTTCAATGCACTGGAAGAGGTGAAAAACTAGAATTAACAATGCATGAATGTCCAAGGCACTTACTAGTAAAGTGTCTTTTAAAAGCAAAGTGTTTAAGAAAATTAAGGTAACACTGAAGAATTTTTCTATCAAAACAGTAAACACAACACATTCTGCCAAACAGCACACAGTTTCCATGAATTCAGATGTCTTTTATCATTTCAAGTTTGGTCAAAATATGTGATAATTAAAGTGAACAGAAAACTGAAGAAGTAGAGAACTTATAGGTTTTTAAACCAATTAAATTTAAAAAAAAAAAAAGCCAATGTAGTAGCATAAAATGAAATAAGAAATTTTTTTCCTACACAAGTCAAAGAAGCACCACTGCAGAATACTGAATAGTGCACAAGAGAAAGTACATTTGTGTAGGAATGCATAGTAGTGTTTCATAAAACATGTGAGTTAGCAAGCATATTACGTGCTACTCTGGCCAGGCTAATGTACCTTGAACACTGTTCAGAGATACTGTTTTGGTAGATATACTGTAATACACATACAACCAGCTGAAAGTGATGAACATGTCAAAATCTACACCTTGATTTGTATTAAGTTGCATAAACAGACAATGTGGGTTTGTTTTCACTTTGACAGCGGTAGATGCAAAGCTACCAGTAAATACAAGGATAATTATCACCTTTTTGTAGATGAGGACAGTGCTCAGTAGCATAGAACTTAGTAGGGCTTTCTGAAACTATCCAGTAGAAAAATTTGCTGAGTGGACTGCCAAGTTTCTGAAGGCTGTCAAAAATGTTTTAGATTAGTTCTCATCTTGTTGAATACTGCATGTTTAGAATTACAAATATCTTGCATGCACTTGGGATACACCAAGTGATTCATCTTCAAAACTCTATTTGAAGAAAGTTCGTTGAACATCCCTACAACTGCCAGAAGACAAATAAGAAATGGGTTCTCATGGCAAACCCTTGTGGGACTGAAATTAGTGATTTAACTTCATCTCCAAGCAGCCATTATGACTTTGGTAGGACGATAAAATGACATTTAAGTTTTGAACAACTTCTTTTTTTTTTTTTCCTTTAAAATCACACAAGTTCTTTTCTAGGAGACTCACCATGGTCAAAGCCATACACAAGTACACCAACTGTCCTCACATAATTTCGTGGTTTTGGATGACCTTTGGCATGCTTTGGCTCTTAGGGAAGAATTTCTGTAAAAATTGCTCAACCTAATTTGAAGTGCTCCTATTTCACATAATTTAAAAAAAAATTCATTTACCTAATTTGGTGTTTGCATTTATTTATTTGCAATGCATCATTTAACTGGTTCTTTTTGCATGTTCCATGCATTGTTCATTTATCTGAACACAAGCACTTTAATAGAGAAGGAGATTTCTGTAAATTTTTTTTAGGAACTAAACTCTCTCTCTTTCTTCACATAAAAACAAGACCAAAGTGATATATTTGATGCACAATTTTGTCAAGAGAAAGGAATTAAAATTAATATTCCTTGAACCTTTTTTGCAATTACAGGGGGTATTTTCCATCAAAGAAGAGATGATTTACTGAGAAGAAAAAATGTAGCTTGAAAAAGAATGTTTTGTAGTGCAAGTAAATTTCTCTTTCGGAAATACAGTCTTCAAATATACTTCTTCAAAGTGAAAACACACACATATAAGATTACCTCTTCCAAAAAATGCTCTTGATGTCTGATGTATCCTTGCAGTGAAATTTTCACTCAATCTTATATAATATATGGAGGAAACAAGAAAGAGAAAATGGTCTTATACAAATGGAGGGATATGAAGAGTATGTTTAGCAATTATTTTAACAAAATGAAAAGGGATTCGCAATTTTACAATATAAAGTTGCATGATAAAACTGAAGACGAAGGAAGGTTTTTTTATTTTTTTTTAATGGGAAATCTTCCACAGGAAATCAACACTATATTTCTCTGTTAGTGGAAGGCATCCAACCAAGTTTGCTCCTCTATATTTTAAATACTTCTTACTGCAGGGAATTGCAAGAAGTTTTCGAAAGCAGACTAACAGTCATGCCTATGGGATTCCTCTGTCTAGGAACTTTGCCTTCTGGAGCTCTGACAGGGAATCATGTTAATTTTGTTTTTAATTCAATGACACCCTGAAGATTTATGAAGGGGTTTAGAATTTCATCTTCATAAGTGGGGAAAAAAAAAAAAACCTAACTGTTTTTTAAAAAATAAACTGTTTGGTGCTTACCAGCTGAATTTTATAGCTTTGGGACTCAAAGTTTTAGCATAAAGAGGAACTAAGAAAGATACTGTACAACTGTGAAGAGATGAAATACACAGACTGCACTAACACAATTTAGGGGTTGCCAAACAAGTGACCATATTGTCACACTTACAGACTTACAAGACATTTACAATTGTGCTTAAATAAGTTGTTATTAGTCTCCATGAAAGTAGGTGCCAATTCTTTTTTGTTGAGTCAAAATGGTAGTATTTGATTGTCATATTCCCTAGAATATTTGACTGTCTGAGACTCAGTTGCTGAGAAGTTGTTCTGTCTGTCTAGACAGAAGTTTTATATTTAACTAAAACACCTTAAATTCTCAAATTCAACTTTAATTTTGTAGAATTTCTCAAAGACCTTTGGCTTTAGGATGTGATTTCGGTGACATTTTCTGAAAATATTCTGTATTGCTTTATATGACAGTAGTCATTCAAAATATCAGGTAATCTAAATTTCTGCTAATTTTCTGAAAATGCAGCTCAAATACTCTTAGGCAAGATGTGGATGGGTTGGTTAACTTAGGCTGAGATCAAATTGTTAATATGCATTAGTATACTAAGGATTAACTTAGTATAGAACAGATTGGTCCTGTTTTTCTGTCTTAGACTATTAAAGTAGAAGCTGATAAGAAAATTTATTCTAAAAACCCCACCTATATGTTTTTGGGGCCCTATAGGTTACACAGAGAAACGCTGAGTGGTGGAAAGTATTTCTTTTTTCTCTTCTTTCTCTGCCATGAAATGTGCCTGACTCTGGTACTCTGAGTCAGGCAATAATGGCACTGGTCCCAGAGATACAATGAAAAACGGATGGGTTTGTTCCTATTGTTGAGGAAAAAGCTCCCAACATGGTAAGCAATTAGTCAGAATTTACAACTTTGCAACCCGAGTCCAAATCTGGACTGAAAGCTCATGCATTAGGCAATCTGGAAAATTATAGTGTAACTATTGTTTCAACAAACGAAATTCACTTCAGTGTAAAGTTTTGACTCTGCAAAGCAGATCTGTGCATCTTTATGTAATCCTTTCAAAATCCAAAAGTTCATTTTAAGGCTTGTCCTGTGGTCATTTCATGTTAATCCTTCCTTCACAGGACACAGCCTTGTAAGTCTGTGAACTGAACACAGTTTAAATGTGGCTACAGGATCAAATATTGATTTCTGAGAAAACAGACTTTGAAAGAGTGAAGAATAAGTTAAAAACAACTTGGGTTCAATAATGCTTGAAGGATTCACAAAGGGAAAAAAAAAAAAGTGAGGTAATTAAACTGTCTCTTTCATGAGACTTCAGTCCAAGATGCCTTCTAGCAAAATAAAAGAGAAAACAAAATCAATATGGTTAAGACGGGAGATAATGAGTAAACTGAAAAAACCCCACCACCACCCAATCCCCCATGGATTTCAATATTATATAGGAATATGTTGAGTGCCCAACAGAAAACACTACTTCAATTTCCACAAAAAGCATGCGGTGTTCTGCCTACTAATCTCAGTGATATAAATGACAGCATATGAGATGTCTGAGACATGGGCTTTGCAGGTCAAGAGACACTGAGCTCTACTGAAAACACCCACCTCATAAACACTGCAAACAAGGATGGGGATCCTCCACCTCTCCCTCTCCACTAACAAACCCTCAAAGAGGAGCTCACCCTGTACTCCCAAGAAGAGAGCTATTTCTGCACAGACGGGGCTAGTCACATATGTCTTTCTCTGCCTATGCTACAAAGTGACCACCAATATAAACTGGAAATTACAAAACTGTGCTGATATGCTTCTCTGCCTGAGCTCAGCTTCAAAGCTGAGAGTTTTATCCTGAGCACAGCATACTGCCAATATAGTTGTTCATACAGTTTCCAGTACGGAAGTAGCTCTCACTGTTGGGAACATGGATGGAGTGAGCTGTGGGCAGGTGATGTCTCCTATTTCAGCCATGGCCACCCAGAAAGAGCATGCTAGGGCAAATTACTGAACTCTAACTTAGTGAGTCTAACAAGTCTGTGTTTTCAGAAGACTATCCCTACAAAACTCTTCTTATGAGGTTATTTATTCACTTTTTGTTCAGAAATACTTGACAAGTGGTGTTGTGTGGTAGGTATTTTTCACTAATGTATTTTTTATGCCCAGCACTTGAAATTCTGCTATGACTGCACATCATATGTTTCTCTTCTCCTTTGGATCACTTTTCAATGAGTTTTCATGGAAACCCATGAGAAGCTCATTTAAAACTTGTCCTCTATGAGAGAAGAGATGTGTTTCTCTAATGTTGGCTTGTGTAAGAAAAAGGACAAGCGGAAATAAGCATCAGTGAAGCTAATCAGTTAAAACAAATGAAACACGTGTTTCACCATTTGCGGGACATAGGGGGAAGTACATTTGAGAATGTCTCACTTCCAATTTTTTTCTAAAGAGAAATTAGAAAAGAAAAGGGACTTGTCTTTACGAACTGATGAGGAGTGTGCCAGTAGCACTCCTGACTGGATAATGAGCAGACAATGTGTCTAGTGCTTGCAGCAGTCTCAGGAAAATGTGATAAGCCAGGCTGCTGAAGTCAGCACAGTCTGTGCTGAATTCAGCAGAGTCTGGCTGAAAAGCTCTAAGACTTGTTCAGGCTGCTCTTTGGCTTAGAGGGTTTCTGTATCTGTTCCAGACACTGAACTTGATGGAAAGACTTCTGGCTCCAACCCTGAACCTGAAAGTTCAAGTCATCAAGGATTCAAACGAACTATTTGTGCCATGTAGATCCACATTCTCAGCTTGTTAAATGGTTCTATTTGTTTGTGTAATTAGTTATGGCAGATGTAAAAGTATGTAGGATGCATAAGAGAAATCCCAGAGGGTGTCTTCCAAATCAGTGTTCAGCAAAAATGATTAATGTTTCACTCTGTGGAACACACTAGCAACTTTTATCCTGCATCTGATTTCTGAAAAAGTTGAATCCATTACTTTCATTTTTATACAGCACTATTCAGAGGAATACTTAATTCACTGATAAATGCATACAATGATGTTTTCAAAAAATCTTTGCCAAATTAAATGTGATTCAGAGAACAATAGCTACAATTTGTTCTAAAAGATGGAAAGCTTTAGCATATTACAGAGCAAAATGGTGTTTCAGTGCATTTTATAATCATGACAGCTTGTTTCAGTATTTGTAGCTAGTTACTTCCATATGATCATAGAGGTCTCTTCCAACCTTATTGATTCCATGGTTTTACAATTTTTTAAAAGAGGGACTACTTGGACCAATTCCAACATCTTTAGAACAGAAACCATGGAATTTTTTCCTCGATTAACTTGGTTTACTCCAATTTTGCCTTCAAAATTTTAGAACTTATCTGCACAGAAAAAAATAGTTTGCATGTTCCTCACATGTAAAAGGACATTTAACACTGGGCACAGGAAGTTCACATTTAAAATGTCTGCTCTTTTGTGTTTTACTTCCAGTTTAGTTGTGAGAGCTGGTGTGATTGCAGCTATGTTATGTTAAATCTGATGTAATCCAGTTTTAGTGAAAAACATGATAACTTTCCAGCTTGTGTTGTTTTGTACAATCTTACCTAAGGATATCTGATAATGGCAATAGGCAGTTCTGTCTACAAATATCCATTAATCTCTTCTATGAAATGCCAGGTCTCCACTTATTCTTGAATCTACCTTCCTAGACCCCTTGCTGCTATTCTATAGGGCAAAATTGCATTAATTTATTTCTGGAATGTACCCATTTAAAATATTTTAGAAGATCATTAAAGTGGGATGGCATTTAAAATTTTGTGTGGAAGTACTCTCCCTCATTTCAAGAAGACTTATGAAGCTATCATTTATATGCCTTGCTGGATCAGAGTAGCAGCCTGTCTAGCCCACTAATCAGTATAAAAATCTCTTTTCTTGCAGCTCTCAGTTGTGAATTTTTTCTTCTAAGTGTGGATGGCTTCTCCCAAGGTGCGTGTCTTTACATCTACCTTCACTGACATGATTGTTGAGAGGTTTCTCTTCACTGCTGAACTCAGCAGGTAAAAACTCTGCTGTCTCAATGGAGTCACAGTTCCATTTTTTTAATTTAACATGCCAGTGTGCATGTTTAGCTGAGGAAAATTTTAGAAACAGCTTCTCGCCAGTGCAGTTAGTACAGAAAAAAAATGTTTTCCATGGCCATATAAGAAAAAGCGTTTGAGAAACCTTGGTCTGGTTTGAAATGGAGACAAAACTGAAGAAAACACTTCTGTACCTCTGGGAAAATACCAAACCAATTTGTGGCATGTTGATCATACCGAAAAGTAGACTGCTGAACTCCACAGACCTTTTAAGGTGTGTTATGAGTTTTGTATTTAGATTGTTGCAGCTGCTACCCAATTATCTATATTTAACAAACTTAAAACTGAAGCCAATAAGTAAGCTATAGGGATTCAGCACGTGCATCCATATTAGACTTTGAGGCTTACAGATTAGGAAGGGCAAGTCAGGATCTCTGGTTTCACCTCAACAGCAGGAAAGAGGATTTGCCAAAGCCAGAACTTCACAGTCTCCACCTAGCCAGTGGTGGTTCTGCCATCCCACCTAACAGGTCATGATCAGCAACGGGTAATCCGTGGGTAAGTGTGCAACTGGATGTGCTGACCGCACTTGTGTTCTGCTAACTTATCTCTGTCTTAGTGTGCGGGCTATCTTATCCCTCTTGAAACCAAAGGAGTCAAATTTAAACTTTCATCTGGAAGGAACAGTACAATCATGTGAAGATAGCAGGTTCCTAATGCCAAAGCTACCTTCTGGACCACTGGAAGTTATCCTCTTAATTTTTCAGTCAAGCAGCAGTATACACAAACTTTTTCACCTGAATGGATGAAATGTCTTTTATTCCCTTGTTTACTTGTACATATTCCTTTGGGGGTCTTAAAGCAGTAGAGCAATATATGCAACACATAGGCAGCACAGCATGCCACACAAATGCTGTATTGAAGTGTGTAGCCTCAGTTGTGGGCTGTTGAAACCCACAGAATGCAGTCAGAACATTTTGTCAGACTGTTCCAGCAGTAAACTTAACACACATACAAAAAAAAAGGAGATTTTTTTTCATAGATTTTTTGTAAGTATCTGGTATGAAGAAAAAGGGCAATGATATTTTGCTACAACATTTTTCATGAAGATCATCACTTTCTTTAATTCAATAGATTAATTCTGTTTATTGGTCTCTAACATATACACCCAATGCAATGAGCAGATATCTTTGCTTCAAGAGGGATGCTCAGGAAAGAGTTCAAGGAGCTGAGCCGTTTCTTTTAGATCCCCATAGCAGGAAATTAGAAACAAACTTGAGGCCTTCCAGTATGAAGGACCGAATGTTGCACTGTTTGGCAGCAGAGGTGTCCTCTCTTTGTGCCACAGGCCACCTCCTCTGAGCTCAACCATAGAGACCCAAAGCCATAGTAAAGAAAGGATACTGGAGAGCCAGGCACAGGTTGTTTGGGGGCCCAGTGGACATCTCTGCTTAGTCCCCTCACCCAGCTTCATAGAGGAGGATGGGAAGGAAAGGCTAGGTGAATTTAGTTACTGGTACCACAGCAAGATCTGCTGGTCCTGAACTAGCATTGTGAGTGCAAGAGCCTCCATGTCAGGTACCTGTTGCATCTCTGATGAGCACTTACCCTGGTTTGAGGTTTGAAAGCAGTAAACAAACCTTTTCAAATGATGCCTCTGTGTTGGTTATTAGAGTCATGTGATGCATGTGTGATGATGAGACCAGTCTTTTTCTGTTGTGTCTAGTCTGTGCCTCAGAACTAGTATTAAAAACATACTCCAGCTCCCTTCTGGCAAAAGTGATGTTATAAATGGCTTTGAACTTCCTGCCCACGGGCTAAGGAGGTTTTGTGAACTAACAGCTTTGCTCAGCAGTGACACTCTGAACTTCTGTCAAGCCTCAGTGCTACAGCATGCTATGAAGCTATCCCAAGAGGACGATGTTACGGTTGGTAATATTTATTTTTCAGTTTTGTGTAGAGGGTTTGTTCATTTTTTAAATTTTAATGCAGAGATAAAATGTCATCTTGCTTCCTTTGAAGTGTTTTTTTCCAAATTATTGTCTTGCTTAATGAGCCATTTAGCAATAGAACTTCCTGTCTGTTTTGAAAGTGAAGGCAGAAGAACGTGCAAAGCCAAACCAGATAGTTATCTGTTGCTTGCATTTTGTTTGAATGCCCACGTCTTGTGCTGCTGCTGCTGTTGGAGTAGGAGCAGGCAGGGCCCTTTTCAAAATTGCTATTGACAATAAGATCCAGGCATGATCCAGTTGAGAGAATGACTCAGAAAGCATCATCCTCATTTTCTGATGCTGAAACCCCCACAAAGTAGTTATTATATAAGAATCAGCCTTCAGATAGAATAGATTAGTTCAAAGAGGCAAGTTGAACCTATTACCTATGTCTGAGAGAGAGGATTCCAGACCCCGCATTTACCTCAATGATACCTATTTAGAAACAAACCTCTCTCTTCTTTCTACATTGGATAGTGCCAGAGGCTGTTGTTATTTTTGCAAGAACTACCGCATCCTCTTTTTCCTGCACAATATTTTATGGGTCTGGACTTCATGGCTTTGTAGAATATGATGGTCCCATGCACAAGCTGTAATATCTTTTGTGTTTTATAAGACTACAGTGTTCAAGCATCCTAGAAACAATGAAAACATTTGTGATCTTTTCTCACAACCCCCAAACTGGATACTATGGAAGAGACTGTAGTTTAAATAAACTACCGTCAATGAACTGTCAATAAAACTGTTAATAAAACTGTTACAATTAATAAAAGTGTAGTTTTATTAAGTTCAGGGCAGGTGGCAGACAGCAAAGTCACACTCTTATTTTTGTAGTAGGCACAAAGAAACTTTGTGGGCTAAGCCTTTCTTCAGCTTATCTCTCTGTACCCTTGATTTTATCAGTCCAAACACTGAAGTGCGTGTAAAAGAGAGGTGATGAGACAGAAGCATGACAGCTTTGTTAGCTCAGTGCACAGAATAAAAAAAACCCTACCCTGTATTATTTTAAGTATTTTGCTCACTCAGGAATGACTTGCAATCGTTCTAGGTCCCATGAAAAAATCGAACAAATGATGGTATTTACTTCATAAAGCCCATGTAATCCAAATAGAGAGGACTAGCAAAACAGCAGAAAGAAGTGAAAATTGAATCATTTGCTTAAGAAATTTGTCTAGTCAGGGGCTTTAAGTAGAATTTGAGTCTCAAAAGCCCTAGTCCCACTCTTGTAGTATAAGAAAACGGAGGTTCTGATCTTGCTGTTTAATGTAATATGTGGCCCTGGACTCAATTTGCATGTGAACCGTACACAAATCCAGCAGTCACTTAAAATTAAGATTTAGTGTTTAATTTTGTGAAGATTTGCTTCTTTATGCTTGTGCTTATTTATTCTGGAACTCGGGACTTGCATTAGACTATTCTCTCTTGTGTATCCTCAAGATCAATGAGAGCATATATTAGTTATAAATTTAAATAAATAGAAAGCGATAATCTACAGAGTAAGAAAGGAGCTTCTTTGGACTTCAAGAGGAAAAGGAATGAAGCAAAACCATGCAGGATTCTTTTGATATTGCTCTTTATGTCATTCTCAATTAAAATAAAAAATACTAAAGCATATCAGGAAACCCTGCATTCTTATATCATCAAATTATTTCTTTTTATTTTTCTTTTTCATCTGTCACAATGCAAACTTTATAAAAAAAACCAAACAGGCAGCATTTAAAATTCATTTTTATTTAAAATTAATTAATCTATGACCTTTAGGCAAAGGGAAGATAATTTCTGTTTTAGTCTGATTCTCTGATAAAAATGAAATTTAGTGCAGATTCATGCAGAAAATAATAGAGCAGTGGGAACATGCACTTTTATCTTTGTAATACTATTACTTGCAGTATTTCAGTTGTGTTTTGATATGAACTGGAAATTCCGTAGTCTTCATTACTTTTGTGATTTAAATCGGGAAGATAAATAAAACTAGAAAAAATGTTAGAAAATGTATGTTTCAGGGTCTCACAGACTTGGGTATCTTTTTTAGATTTCTCTTGGATAATTGATTATAAATTATCATCAATTACCTTTTTCTTGCATGTTGTGGGGAATTCTTGGCATAAAGTGTAATAAATTAATCTTCACACAATAAGAAGGGAACAAAGAGAAAGATACAAAAGAAACTTATATCACCCATTGTATTATCTAAGTTGAAGAAGGGATCTATTTTTTTGAAGACTGTTCTCTTTTTCTTTATATTTTTTGTTGATTAAAAAATTGTTATCTTGGACATAGATCTCCTTTCTCCAATGATTTAGCAGCCCTAGCAGAATGGGCTATACCTGTTTCTCCTTGGACCCTCCAGCAACAACCATCCTGCAAATAAATAAGCCATTACAATCTTCCTATGTAACCTCTATAAGTAAGCTAAAGCACTTAGTGTCATGACATTTTCATTCCTTTTTGTTTCTAACAGAACAATTGGAATTCATGTAGTTTTCTTTTCCTTTTCCTTTTGTATTTTTTTGGTCACCTTTTAACATTAAATGCTATAAAGAGAAGTTTATCAAAGATGCCAATCTGCACCTTTTTAACCAGCTATTTAAAGCCATAATGAGAACTGGAAATGAGCAAGACCCAAAGGAATTATGGTTCAATATTATGCATTAAGCATTTTTTCTTGCTGATTTCCCTAGAAGCTTTACCGTATTCCAATCAATTCAGGTGCAAGAAACTACACTGCACTTTTTTTCCATGAAAGGAGTGAGTGGAGTGTCTGTGAAATGGCTTAATAAAGATGGAAAAGTTACCTTGTGCCTGACATGAGTATTCTTAGAGTAAATACCTGTTGTGTGGTTTTGGATTGCTTTGCCTGTTAAAGAGTTTTAAGACTCCATTACAGGGAATGCTGAGTTCCTAAATGTTCTCTAGCCAATCTCTTTGACCTGCAGTGAAAGAAAGGTTGATTTTCACTATAAAACTGCAAGTTTCTTTGTTGCAAAAATAAAGAGTGCAGCTGCTTTATTTTAACTGGTACCTATTTTTCTACCTGAAATAAAATGTGCTTAGGGTTCTGAGAAAGGATGAGAATTTTTCCAGCAAGTGATGACTTGGTAAATGGCAAAAGTTAGAAGATTTGTACAAAAGGAACAAATCAGGGATATAGGTAAGGATGAACTGTACTACTTGAAAGGAAAAATAAATATTCTGACAATTTCATGAAAAGTAAGGCTTTTCATGGTATCATCTAGTGAACAACATTCATTCTCTCTTTCAGAATATGTGATGACTGCATTAAGTTATGACATGGATTCAAAAAATATGTGATGACTGTCTAGTCTAATGCATAGAAAATTTGTGAATTATTGCTACTTGCATCTCGTTAAAAGTCTGGTTACTGTTGCAGTTGAGAACTTAATACTATTAAGTATTATGACTTACATCATCTAACCTGTTTATAAACGCAAACTTCATGAAAGGCAGACACACAGTGGACCATCTGGGTAAATTGAGTCAGAGAGAGCAATAAAGAACTCTATCCTTAATTAGGGAACAGAAAACTAGACATTTTTCACACACACCTCATTTGGCTAATTTCTAAGGCAATAATGACTGAATTCATCTGAGATGGCTCAGAAGTAAAGACCAGGACAAAACCCATTACCTTTGAGATGATCATAAGCATCTCTAAACAAAACCAGCAACATGAAGACAGGCCAGGTGAAAATACAATGCCATAGGTGTCATGGCCTTCTTGTGATATGGATTGGTTTTGTCAATTACTTTTATAGACCCATTTTTTTTATTTTTTTATGCTGGAGAGGGTGCTGTATTTTGTTCAAAGACATCTAGTCTGTTTTGAGCCTTGAAATGGGCATAAAAAAGGGGAGACAAGAAGAAAAAATGTTTATAATTAATATCTAAGAGGTAAATGAGCCCACTTTCAAAACACACAGCAGTAATGAAGGATACATGGTAAGTTCAATGCTTAGTGAAAACATATTGAGTCCTATGCAAAAGAGTACTAGAATTCTTTTAGGAGCAACAGTGTGTCTCAGTTCACTGGTTATTTGGGGAAGGGATATCTATAATATTATTTTAAAACTGAGCACTCTTGGAACCTCTATTTGATAGGAATCAAGAGCTATCTCTTAAAAAGAAATATTAAATCATATGGGTGCTCATTCTACTGCTCTTTTATTTTAGAAATCCCTAGGAAATAAAATGAGAAACCATCCACCTCATTGAATTTTAAATGTGATTTTAGTAGTAAGATGTGTAAGATACACAATGTAAGTTTTACTAATCAGGAAAATAATTGTCTGAGATGCTGCTTATTGAACAGAAAGCAAAGGCTGTAGACATTGAAACAAACTGAAACACTACATTTCCAATGGGTCTCTCTCGACATGTTTCCTATTTGGATTAATTTTCCTCCTTGCACAGTGAAATCTGTACCATGGCCATGACAACTTGGCACAAACCCCACAGATTTAGAAAGCCTAAATTAAGAAACAGCAAATAACAAGTGAAGAGTTCTTTGATAAAACATTTGTAAATTTATAGGCTTTCATGAATTATGACTGCATAAGGAAGAATATTTCTCTCAATTTCAAGCTGCTAACCTATGCCCTTTTGTGCTTAGGCAGAGCAAGGTATTTTTCATGAGTGTTAAACTGAAAGCTTGTCCTTCTAGTCGACTGCTAAAGATAAATTCAGAAATGTAGATAAATTGCCTACTCTGTTTCCAGTTTAATAGTTGTATTTTGTATTTATGACATTCTGCATTATTCAGGAAAAAACCACAAAATGCAGTAATCAACTAGTACGTTATTTGTTTGACTAATTCCAAGCAATATTTCTGGATAGTATTTTTACTTTAAGTCTGAGTTCTGTGTTTTGTGTTTAGCATGTCGAAGTCATTCCTGTATGTTTTTTTTAAATTTTAGATATCTGAAGTGTGGTGGCTTTGCTTATAGTACTTGGACCTTATAATTTAAATTCAACTTATTTGAAGCTACGCTGAGCCACTGAGATAATTTAGGGGATGTTGTCCCACAATATCTTTGTATTTAAAAAAAATATTTATGAATTGAAATTTCTGCGAAAAAAGAAGTATCCTGAACAGGATTCTGTAAATATCATGAAACATGAAGGCAGCAAATTCCTAAATATGTGTATTTGTTAAAGTTACTAAAATGCATCAGAAAGAGTAAGTTAGCTCACTTCTGTGAAATAGATAGAGTTTACTCTATTTTATCAGCTGAAGTGTTCATGGACGGGACTCATGACAGAATTCATGTGCCAGTGCCTACCAAAGATGCTGGAATATCTCATAAATTAGATGAGTCCTTCCAATTGAAAGCTCCAATTATTTCAAAAGCGCTTATATTTTTTTGTGGAACATCATCCACAAAATTTCATCCTGTCAGTAACTATGGATAACATGGTGCTCTGCAATTGTTTGAGTGCTGAAAATGAGCACTCATATAGAAAAAGGCACAGCTTTGAGAAAAAAAAGAAGACAATTTCTTTAGCAGCTATGGATGGTACACTGACATATTTGTCACTGTCTTTCTGAGCTAGTGAATACTGTTATCTGCAGTAGGAATTCCAATATATTGTTCAAAATTTGCATGCATAAACAGGTTAGAGTTTCCAGAGTGTATGCTGCTGACAATTCTCCATAAAATTTAATATGGGTTCCCTAAAGTTAATTATCAAACTCTCAGTTACAGTTCTGGAGACTGGCAAAACTTTGACTTTGATGTACTAATCTACCTCTTCGATATATTTGTGACAGATAGTCCACACAAAAATTCCTATTGTGAGGCAGATATTTTAGTTCCTGCCAAAAATTTTCTCTTTTCAAAAGACATTGAGAAGTGATGCTATGACTCAGTGGTAGTTAATTTCCCATGTCAGGAAATGTAGCGTTTTAGAGGTAGAAGTTTGAGCCTTCTCAGCTTCAGCACTTGAGTGGTAGGTCCCAGACGCTTGGTAGACCTTGTCAGCTGATCTCCCAGCTTGGCTCTGTGACTTACAATCTGTCTGCAGTGTTATATAAATGTTCTCTTACATGACAGCAGATACATTCTGTAATTCTGTAACCTCTTAACCTTCCTTAAAAACACAATGTTGTGAGCTCCTTCAGTGTGCCAGTGAAAAAACCCGTTCTCTTCCAGAGCAGGAACTAATTCTTGCTGCAGTTTACCGATCTCTATTTTTCAGGGCTTCCAGAGCCCAGCCAGTGTGACTGGATGCAGTGTGCAGGTAGCTGGCTCACTCCTACGGAGCACAGGGACAGCACCCTGGCCCAACGGGCTTGGGGGATGCTCTGAGTGAGGAAAGAGAGAGGAGCACCCACAGCAATGCTGGTGGGAAGTCTCTGGCAAGTACAGAGAAGCTTTCTGAGCCCTTTAATCAGTGTTTGTGGAAGGCAAGTGTAATGCCCCTGAAGACCAGGCTCAAATGCAGGCTGATGAAAATTATGGCACATTAAAACTACTGAAGATACATAGCTACAAGTTCTTCTTCTCCCTAGAGTTGCAGTGCTGACAGATGCTATGAGGATACACAGGATTTCTTCTCATATACTTAAATTAGGCAAAGATTAGAAAACAACAAAAAAACTTCTTAAAAGCAGCACCAAAGCCGATTAAAAAGAAGCACAAAGGCATTTTATGAATAATACATCAACTTAATGCTATTAGGCAAACAGATGAGAGTTAAAATCTATACCCACTCACAGGAAAGTATGAGTGTGACCTCTAAAACTGCTGTTCTCAAAATGCTGACATAGCTGTGATGCATTCCTGGAGTTGCCTCAGTTCTTAGCCTAAATACAACACAAGCAGCTCAGGACTGTGAATGCCACCCCCGAGAATTACACATTTCATTGAGAAGGTTTAAAAGGTTGATATTGCAAGGCTCAACACTATTCCTCAATTCTATTTTTCTTTTTATTAGGACCTTAAAGCCAAGCCAGTACCATGTAACATTGATACCAGAGTAATTCGAGATGCTGGTGGAACTTGGCTGATTTGCAGAAGCAGAGGATCTGTATAACACGTCAAATAGGCAAATATGTTGGAGTGACCCAAACTGCAACCAGAGAGTTTCTTGGGAAAGCATCAGTGGGTTGTTACACAGCCAGACTAGAAAATATATAAGTATAGGGCTTCAGACTTCAGCATGGAGAGAAAACTTCTTGCATCTACATAATAATCTTTATACCCAATTAAGGTAGTGAGCTAAAATGTAATGAATTTGGACTGCAGAAGAAAGAATTGGGCCCACTGGAGGAGATGCACATGTTCTGTGACCAATGTGCTTGTTATTGGATATGTAAGTGTTAATACCTGCCAGTATCTTTCTGTATAAGCTTTTCCATCTGCACCATGGTGATACATAATATTAGTCTTTCCATTTACTCTGAAGGAAAATCCTCCCATTTGACTGTTTCCCTGTACTTTAATTAAATGCAGAAACAGTCTAAAAGGTTTGACAGAGTTAGAGAGAATGGAGAAAGTTGTTGAACTCTGTAGAAGCTACATTTCTTCAAGGCTGTTTTTGTACATTACTTCTGGTGATCCACTGCATTGTATTACAAGCCTCAGGTTCTGAAATGCAAAATGCAGCATTCCTATTTAAATCACTTGTATTTCCTCATCTCTTGTCTAACATATATTCCCCCTTTCATGGAACTGTGCAATTATGGCTATATTCAGGTGGCCCAAGTTCCGCATGCATTCCCAGGTCTAGTATTCTGCATTTGTTTGAAGGCTTTATCTTTGGTTTTCTGTTTTTCTCGGTTGGTTTTCACCTAGCTAATGAGTGATATTAGACACATGAACACAAACAGAATTTAGGCTCTCTTCTCGAGTGCTTCTCTGTATGTAGTTTTGGAGTATGCTATTCTACAAGTTTCGACAAATACATATTGAGTTTGAATAGATCAGCAATGGATTAAGCCATTATGGCAAAAAAGTGAATGCATGCTCTGTTTTACACTTGCATCTACCCATTTCAAACAAAGGAAAACCTCAGCAAGACCACACAATTTGGTTTGGCACGTTACAGGGGCTTCAAAGTATGCAGCAGCTAGAAACCAGTTCCTAGATCTCCCTGAAGATTCTCCCTGTTGCAGTTTTCTTCCTTGCACTGAACAACTCCGTAGCACAAAGCTAATTTCCCTGTCACTTCACTTGCAAATAGAAAACGCCCTTGTCCAGTTCTGCTCGCTTTTGCTCTGGTGATGTTATGTATTACTGAGGAAAATACTGGGAATAAGATTCATGCTTCTTGCAAATCTCAAAGCTCTTACAATAGAGGTGCTCACAGCTGCACTGCAAATTTTCATGCTAGAGGTTTGCATAAGTGTAGGTAGAAGACCTTTAAGGGAACAATAATAATAAATCCAGGACAGATGTGGATTAATTGAGTTTATTATATGCATTAATAATAAAAAACCCAAGACATAACTTTGCAACACTTCTAGAATGTGTTTTGCCTCTATTTTAGATTCCTAAAAAACTGTATTGTGTGTTTCTTTGCTTGCACATGTGGGCATGAGGAAAGAAAACCTGACTGGGAGCCAGATATTTCTGTGCTGCAGCTTGTGCTGTGGGCAACAGTTTCTATCTCTTGCTGCCAAGATGCAGCTGAAATGAAAATAACCCTTCATTAGTGCTCCAGTTGTATCCAGAGAATACTTATGCATATTTGCAGGTAGGGATTTAATTACTGAGTATGTAGGAACATAACTAATAGCAGTTTGTAATTTAGTGACTCTTGTGATGTCAAACCAATATGCTTTTGATGGAAACTGGAACACAAGTTGTTCATTTCAGTAGTTACTGGGCGCTGAATCTGGTGAATATAAAATATTAATGTTTCCCTCCTGCTGTTTTTCTCTTTTGTTTGCTTATAACAAATAGTTGAATGAGCTATCTTATTCACTCTGTCTTTTAGTTTTTTTTTTCCTTTGGCAAGGGCAGTATGAAATAAAGTAAATCAAGCTTCCCAAGAGGTTGGCAGGTTCTCTATCAGTGCATAAGTCTATTGCCTTAAAGTTATTTCAGGTTTGTATGACCTCTCCAGTTTACAAGTACCAGTAGCTATATCTGACTGTGTATTAAAATGACCAAGGACTTGCAATGGGATATTATGCCATAAGAAACTCTGAATCTGTCTGCCAAGATCTGTGTGCATATGTTTGTTCATGTTTGCACGTTAGTGTGAGGAAAGGATGGGGCAGCTTACCTTGCTGTGTTAGAGCTTACCCCAGATATGTTTTGAATTTGAGATTTTAGAGATAAAACTTGGACAAATCTTTAATTAACCACAGCAAAAGTTAGAAGGAACTGAATCTGTAACATTTTACTTGGCTGAACTGAGACAAAGTAAACTGCTTCTATTATGGGAGTGAGCACAGTATTTTTGAAATTGTGTCCAAAAGCATCTAGTTCACATTTTCCAAGCACTCTGAAAATTCTCAGAGTGAACTAAGGGAAAAAATAAACCTTGCATCTCTTTATTAATATGCTAAAAAGCAAGTTGGAACACATATTTTTCCCTTGAAGGTAGTAAAGATACCTGTCAGCCTCAAATTCTTAACAGTTGTTTAAGATGGTAAATGTTCTCATTAATGAGCATATTTCTTTTTGAAGAATACCTGACTTTCTTTCTGCTTTTTCCTTAGGCCAACATTAAGCCCTTAAGAACTGCAAGCACAAAGAAATAAAGTAACAATAAATAGTGAGGAAGAGAATCAGTACCTGTATTATTTTCCTGGTGATATTTGAGCTGTGCTGCCCCGTGAAACTGACTCTGCAAGGAGGATGAAGATATCTATCTCTCCCTGCAATAGGGATACTGAAAGAGCATCTTTCTTTGGCTATCAAACTGAAAAGTTAGGCCAGCTGGAAATTCTGTACTCAGCCCTGTGAGGAAGGATGGAGAGAGGAAAGAAACAACTTGTCAGCACGGCAAATCCATTGTAGAGGACCTATCAAACTGCAGAAGGACTTATTCAATAAAATAAATAAAGCAGAAAGAACTTAACATTCCTCCTGCTTAAAATCTTTCTTTATCTGAGCCTGTATTTGGGAAATGTAGGCATGTGCAGCATGATAGTATCTAGAGCAGTTTCTTGATGGGCAGGGTATGCTAGGAATGTCAAATGCTGTATCAAGGTGATGGAAAACATCCATTCTTTTGAAGATGTAGCAGAGGAGTGGGAGAAGATGCTGCTATGATTTGGAGGAGCAGACCTAACAGGAAGCATAACTTTTTTCCTCTTTCTGATGTAGCACTGTGCTGTCACTAGCACATTTTATTATTTTTTCCCCTTTGCTTTTACTGCATCATCTCTGGGGAAAAACAGCTTTAAAGCCAGAATGATGCTGGGTAGCAGCCAGCTGGTGTTTGGGTTTGAAGTGGTGCTTATCCAGAGCAGGAGCAGAGAAGAAATAAAAGCTGCAGCAGAAGGTCTGTATTATGCAGTGGAGACCCAGCTGTACCCTCTTCCTGCTCTGCAGCATCATTTGTGCAGTTCTGTCCAGCACTACTCCTTGAGAAGCAGCACTCATCAGCAGCACCCATGAGCAATTAGCACATCTATTTGGAAAGAAGCTCTACAAAGTAAAGATGATCTTTATTTTATCCATGCCAACTGACATAGAACTTGTTTTTGTGCATGAGCATCCCTCTTCTATAATAGCAATGCTTGCAAGAAAACAACTCTCTGCAATTGATCTTGGTTGGACTCAATCCTTTTTTAGTTAAGATTCCCATGTCAAGTAGATAGACTTTAGGCAACTGCAAACTATAAAGAATGTAAGAAAAAGCAAGAACACACTATTTTAAAACCATGACAGAGGACCTTTAAGAAAGTCTGGACGCAATAATATCTTTTTACATTATTTCAATTGTGCTAAACAGTCATCTGATTTCTTTAAATAGCATGGAATAATTCACAAAATGGATTCTCTCCTACTGTTATCACACATGAAAAAGGAGTCTGCCTGCTTTAACAAATTGATAGTTATACAAGAACTCATGACTCTTACTTCAAATCAGAAAAAAACCCTGCATTTTTTCTTTAGTTAAAGGAAAACCTGCTACAGAAAAATCTTTGAAACATAGTGGTGTTTGCAAAGAAAACAAAGAGCTCTACATTTTCAGTGAGAACCAGCCAGATGTGTGGCATATGTGAATCCTATTTTGTTAGGTAAAATTGACACTGGAAGATTTGTCTTTTTTTTCTCTGATATGAGAGCTCCTGACCTATTACTGGTGTAGAACTTAATGGTATGCAAATTACTACTACCGGGGACTGGGCCAACAGCTACAGTTTGGCAGAAAAAGATTTACGATTGCTGGCTCTGTGGGACTTGGAAGGAGACATTCAGGGAAATATGTTGAGAATTATTCTGTTTCTGTTGGCATACATGGAAGAAAAGCACAGAAATCAGGACCATGTTTCTGTTTTCCTGGCTTCTGAAATGAAAGTGCATGGAAAGTGATTAATTAACCATTTCTGCTAACTACTGAATTTGCAGCTGCAAAAATAAGTATCCAAATCCTTCCTGATTAATTTTTAATGAATGGCTATTGCTTGTGATCATTGTAGATAATTTCTAAACATTATGCAGAGGATTCACCATGCAAACAAACAGAAAAATCCTATAAGCTTTTTAGGTAAATCTTTAATATAGTTTTGAATAATGTAGTATAGTGTAACAGCATTAGCAAAACAAGCTCAGAGAACTAATCATCAGTCATGCAATAGTGTAAATCTAAATTCCATTAACCTTACTGACTCATGGTTCAAAAGAGACACAGACCAGGTGGAGAAAGTCCAGAGAACAGCAGTGAGAATGACCAGAGGTCCAGAAAACATGACCAGCAAGGAAAAATTGAATTAACTAAAGAATAATAGATAATGAGGCATATAAAACCAATAGGCAAATGTAATAAAGCAGCAAAGATTTAGGAAAACTATTGAGAGAATAAAATTCATGCATAAGAATAGAGAGTCAACCACAGCCAGCTGTCTGAATAGTGGCTAGGGGGTAGTCTGTCAGGGATGATTTGTGTGCATAGAGAGAATTGAAAATGCCTAAGGGCCTCTTCACTACAAGGCTCCTCAGGGGAGTAAACTCAGGGTTTAAGTGTCCAACCTCAAATAAACCAATGAAGGGTATCAACGTCTCCTGTATTAAGGTATCAAAACATACAGAGAACCTTGAAGAAGTGACTCATATGCTTGTTGTTAATTCCTTTAAAAAAAAAGGATAAAAACCCCTAAGGAGTCAAGATCAAAAAATAAATCCTGTCGATACTTCTCTTTTCCCCCTTCTCTCAAGAACTGTGCTGTGAACACTGTCACGAGTCTAGGAAAGAGAGGTAGAGTCTGCTCTTGTATTACACTGCTCTTATGGTCAACTACAAGAGAATTTGTCCTCATTTTCACATTTGCTGCACCATGCTCACATTCCTACAGGTTTTCCCAGGTGGAACAATGAGCAGAGATCATCCATAGGCAAAACAGAAGTGGCAAGAGCTGCAATGAGCACCACTTTCATTGCTCATCACAGAAAACTCTACATTTTTTTTCTATGTAGTAATCAGCTATAAATATGCCGACTGGCTAATGTGATGAAAAGTTATATATTTGTGGTGTTGAAGTGAAGTCACTGCACACTGCCAGAGTAAGAGTTATTCACACTGCAATTATTTTGGAGATATTTAGTTGAAGAATATCACAAAGCATGTTCTGTACCTGATTCTATAGCACTGTTCATGCTTGGTCATTGACACCTGTATCAATTACATCTGGTCATGTCTGTGTAAAAAAAGCAAAACAATGTTTCATTTTTGTTTCAATAAATTATGAATCTAGGTATCATTTTATCAGTTCAGTGGTTTATCTTAGCTCCAGTTTATTTCTCTCTGCCACATACAGAATTCATTAACCTGAACAAGTTATGTAGAGCATTTACAAAATCAACAGTCTATCTTCAGCTTACTAAAACCAATATTTTAATGATCAGCAAACCTTGCAATGCTTTAATTTTAGAAGCTTCACTGAATTTTAACTTGAAAATCTTCTCATTAAATTCTTCAGTACTTGTCTTGATTTCCAGGAAAATATCTAGAATAGCTACTTGAATATCCAGTATTAAGACACATCTTTTTCAGGTGAGTGCAGAAGCAGGAAAAAAAAAAAAGTGATGACTGGAGAAACTTGATTAGGAAGCGGTCAAAGGTGGTTTGACATTTACACCTTTTTAATGAAGATGGGCCAGGAATAGTCGCTTGTTGCTACTTGCTTTTTGATCCTCTTCTGACATCTGAGTAGAAGGAGATATTCATATTCTTTTTTTTTTTTTCCCAAGGGGATTTGAAATAAATTACCTTTGCTTCAGCTTGGAAAAGTCTGTTGGCCCCCATTTCATTGTTCTGTGGTACTGATACAGAAGTCTTGCAGCCTGACATTTAAAATCTTGTGCAGCACAGAGTTTCCCCCAGACAAAAGGGCATGGTTATGCCATGGCTAGCTAGGGTCTAAACATTGGTATTAAGGAGGTAGCTTAAGTTTATTCACACAGAGGAGGAAGACACGAGAAAAAACTTTCTTCCTAAACCTCTAGCAGGAAAGCACGCAGGAAGAAAGGATTATAGACTGATGAGAGAGATCAAGAAATCATCTTGTATGGGGAAGAGCAGTATTGCAGAAGAACAGTAGGATCACTCCAGCTCTAGATCTCAGCACACTCGCAGCGTGGCAGAGCGGAGCAGCTCTGATGGCAGCACAATCCCCATACAAGTGCTCCAGCACAGTGCACGGGAGGGTTTCCTGAAACATGAAATTCTCAGGGCAGCACAAATATGCACCAGGAGCCTGAAGCTCATGCCACGGTGACTGACAAAACCTGGGCAGGGTCAGGAGGAGCACTGGGCAAGGCCCTGCATCTCTAAGAGGAGCCCATGGCATCACTAATGGCCAGGGCGGGATGCAGTAGGTCCCACAGGAAGGACACTGTGATACTGCAATGGTACCCCCGGCAGAGGGCAGGTCCTCTCAGAACTGGCCACATCTGATGCAGCTGCACAGGTAGAGCCCCGGTGGGATCATGCAGGGCACATCCCAGTGCCAGCTGCAGGCTGTGCCCTGCTCATGTGCCAGGACCGGCCATGAGCACCCCTGTGGGAGATGTGCCCAGGTACAGGTACACCTTTGTACTCTACAGTGTGACACACCAACTGACAATAATTGCAATGCTCAACTATTTGAAATTCTTCTCGTTGTGGTTGCTAGGGTGTTTGCTAGCTCAGTTGGTTAAAGCATGATGCTGATGACATCAAGGTTGTGGGTGTGAGCTCTGTATGGGTCATCCACTTAAGAGTGGGACTCAATTATTCTTCAGACCCTTCCAGCTCAGATGATTCTGTGATTCTGTAATACATTTTACTTTTTCCTTTCCCCCCAGCCCCTGTACTCTTACATCTATTCCTGAAATAGGGATATGTATTTGTCTGTGGTGGCACTTAGCAGAGAAATACCTGAAAAAAACCCCACTGTATATTTTGTTCAGGAGTTAGTTTTGAGACAGACCAAGTCATTATTTAAACCCTCTTTTCTAAGTCATAACCAGTTATTCTGCCTGTCTTTAGAATTCATGTACTTTACAAGAGAAAAAGAGAACATTCAGTGCATTCAGCATGTGAGGGTACAGCCAGCAAAAAATAATGGTGTCTTTCTATTGCTTAATGTGCAGCTTTCTGCTTTAGTTGCTCCTGCAGATGACATGTCCTGGTCGATGGGTCTCCTGCCACTGTCTAGAGAAGCACAACCACAGCAGATCAGTTTCCCTTTTTTAAGAGGGGTTGCCTGGATTAGCTGATATGCCTGTCTTCAGAAATCTCTGCTAATGCCCCCAAATATATATTTTATACACAAAGTTTGCACATTCAGACATGCAAGTTAAAGAAATACTAACATACAGGTACATGATACTACTTTTCACTTTTAAATTTTTCATTATACTACTTTTCCTGATCAGCTCAAAGTAATACAGTGAATAATCATGAGGATTTGGTGGCTGTTTTGGCTGAACCAGAATTTCAGAGCATTAAAAAAAAGAATTGAGATTTGCCAAAAGCACTGCAAGTGAAGAAAAAGTGAAGAAGAAGAAATTGGTTTTTTTTCTAATTTACTTTTTTACAATAAAATTTGTTAAATTTTAGTCCAAAAATTTTGAAGTGGGAAATGAAAACATATTTAAAAGCATTTTTTTGCTACAAAATATTTTTGACTGGATGCACTAATGATACCTTTTTAGTTTTGTGGAAAATTTTCACCAATTTGAGATAGGATTTTTTAATTAATAAAATATTTTATGAAATTATATTAATCCATCCTGAATAATTTAATATACTTTTCCATATTATCTGCATTTGCAGTAACAGGGTGTAGCAGGACTCTTTGCCCTTGGAACATGGTCAAAAACACAAACAATGCCCTTTTCTGCGAGCTATCAGTGGTGGGCTGAAAGGGGGCTGCCATGTGCTGCTTTTGGTGTTGAATTGTGCTAAAACCCATCTGGCTCATCAGCCCCAAATTAGCATCCTGATAGTGAGGCAAAGATTTGGCAGATAAGCTGCCAAGCTGTCCTGGAGACATATGACTGGCAGTCAATCACTTTACACTATCAAAGTCCAGTCCACTTTCATACCGTAGGCTCCTCTGACATATTCCTTCTCGGAGTGCGTGTATGATGTTCCCTCCCTTGAAGTGGGGATGCCTCCCAAGGACACTCCTCAAGGTCAAGTGAAAGAAATCTGCCCATGAGCTTTGGTGTGGTGAGTTACATCAATCTCTACTTAACAATTGTTCCTTTTTGCTAGCTTTAATATAATTGCTTTAATATATTTGCTTTGATATAGTGCACTATACTGTATTATACACTACTAGTAGTTTTAGCTTTTATACTGAGTAGTAAATAATTCTGATTAAGATCTTTTGTCTAATCATTTGTCATAATAAATAATTCATTTTATATAAATATATCCGATTTGCCATCTTTAATCCTATGGGACAAAGTTACTTAAGCTGTTGACAAAGTCTGGGCCTAAGATTGGATCCAGCTGCCCCCAGGCTCCTCTCTGAGAAGAAGCTCAGAAAGCAAGGGAGTCCTTTCTGCACCTCATGACTCCATGGGAGGGCTCTTCTAATAAATTTTGTCTGAAACTCCCACTCCACCTGTGACAAAGAGCTTATGAAGAATTGTATTAAATCAGTTCAAGAACAAGTTGAGAAAACTCTTACCTTGACAAACAGAAGCTGAACTTAATACAAAGCTTCTATTTCATGTGCAGAATTCCAGCTTAATGCCAAGAGAAGGTTCAAAGGGAATAATTTCCTCATTAGTTGAATTTGTGTGTTCCTCCCAAACCATCAATCACACACTATTTACATAAAGTTGAATAGTTTCTTGGGACACATCATTTCAGTTCATTTATTTGCTGTTGCTTTGAAGAGTACAATGCTGTATCTGGCAAAAAATTGTCTTGCTCACTGAAAATTGATGATTTTATAAAAAAGGGAATAATTATAGTCTTTGTCACTAAGGATGAATTACTGGTTTCTCAGTTACTTGGAAAATTGAATAGAAACATACACTTCAGAGTTTACTCTCTCTTTTTTGGTTTGTATGTCCTAGCCTAAATGAAAGATGGCTGACAAAACCAGACTTGGAATAATTATAACTAATATAAAGAAGTATTTCATGAATTAGTAAAAATTTTTGCCATTTATTTCAAAAGAGCTCCCACAGCTGAGGAATGAGAGAAGGTTCATATGTTAACAACTTATTTGTCATATACCAAGTGAGTTTTAGCAATATATTCAACAGAAGACACTGCACTTCTAAAAATGATATCATTAAAAAGTTTCAGAGCATTACTATTGAGAATAAAGTTAAAATAAAGTTTCATAGTATTTTTTTTCTTTATATTTTTTAGAATAACTTCCAAGAGCCTGAGAAGAACTTAGGGTTCTGAATTAGTATTTCAGAAAAGGAGATGATTCAAATGAAGGTTTAAAAGTAATAGTTCTAACAGGTTCTAGAAAATGTCTCAGCCTGATTGGGAAATTCAGGTAGAATTAGAGAAAATCATGATCCCTGCTGTGTACGAAATAACTTAAGAGGAGAATGAACAACTCTTGCATGAATGTAGCAATAGGAGAGTAAGAAATGCTAATGTCTCTATCCAGCCATAAGGTAGTAAGTCTGGCCACCACTTTTATTTCATTTCAAAATAGCAAATGACTGGAATGCAGACATGAAAAGATAAAGGGTATTTATTGTCTGAATTCAAAGAAGCAATCTGAACAATAATCCAGGCTGAAGATAAGATACCTACCATGCAAACACTGAGGAGGGGAAAACCTGTGGGCTAGAAAGCATGAAAGAAATCAATAAAAACCTCCAAGTCAAACAAGAGTATTCATGAGAGTTTGGTAGCTTTATAAAAGTAGCAGTTTTTTTCAAGAAACTTTTTCCAAAGTGCATCTTGTTAATTGTATCTGTCATTGACCTCTGCAGTGTTGGCTTGGGAACTCTGTGTAGGATAGAAAATGTCATATGATGAAGCCAATAAAAAACAGTACAGAGCTAAGCCTCCCATGAAGTTCAACTTTTTCCTTAAATGGCTTCTCTTTTAAAAATTTGATTGAAGCTGGTCTCTAGTCCCAGAAAGTGCTCTGAATTAATAGAAATAGTGAAAACTGCATCACATTGATTATTTTGTGAGACTGGGTGCAGTATAAATTTGTCATTTTAGGTCAAGATTGTAGAGGCCAAGCAAAGATTACTTTTCCATACAATACTCAATCCATTCTGAGATGACAATTGTTCTTTGAGGAATAGATTGTACTTTTCCCAGTGTCTATGAAAATGGGGTTCCATACTCATTTGATTCCTTCAAAGAAATGTATCAAACATTTGAAATGAAATCCAGTGTTTGAGAGACAGACTGCTAATTCTACAGGTACTTGATCTGCAGACAGGAACAGACTCTTTGGAAATCACATACCTTTAAACAAATTTTCCCTTCACGCCACTGACTTTCTAAAGCATTAGAAAGTTTTCAAATCGCTATTTTCATTAATTCTGTGTCACCGTGTATGGAAAATTGTCTCTGTGGAGATAGTGCAGGATGTAAAGAAAATAATGTATTTTTTATATGAGAGAATTCAACTGAACTAAAACATCACTGGCCTTTGAATTTCTTGCTTGTCTAGTACAAAGTACTTAGGCACTGTCATACAGAAAGCAGTGAGAGCACATTGCCATATCTGATAGTTAAAACAGACCTGTAATACTTGATCCTTGTTTCTCTTTTCTATCCTGTAAATTAATTGAAATGTAATTACATGTATTCCATGACTCTAGCACAGAAAACTACTCTCTTCTGTCTCAGAGTGATTTTAATCACTTTAATGCAGAAAATCACTTGCTTGAATTTTAGTGACCTTGCTAACTATCATTTGTGTGGATTTTGTACTAGGAGAGGTAGGAAAAAAGGTGATGACCCTCACGAGGAGCTTGTTATACTTCATTGCAGAAAATCCTTTTCGTACTGCTAGCTAACCATATAGAGAGTTGCTTGTAAGAGCTATTTTTCAATAAACATCTTTCAGGACTTTGCAGTGCTTGCACTTCCCAATAGATGAAAGCCACACCTATATCTACTCAGAAAACTTGATGGGGAAGGTTGTGCTCTTTCCATCAGTAGCTGCTCAGCTGAAGCTAGGTTTGCTTTCCTTCTCTGCTTTTTGTTGCTTCTCAGAGCCTCTGTGGGTTTCACAGGGGATCTCGGCTGCTCTACCAGCTACAAGAATGTCTCATTATAATCTGAAGTAAGCAGACCTACTCCATCTTGCTGAAGAGTTGTCATGAGGAAACTACGGCTTTGTTTAAGGCACTGTTGCAACTTTCTCATTCCTTATACTTCTGGCCATGATGTGGCATTATGCTTATAATTGAATTATTCTGTCATTAAGCATAAGATAAATCATATAGATTTAGTAGCACAAATAAGCTGGTTCACTCCTCTGTTTTGCTATTCTCCTCCTGTTTCGACAAGCATTTTCTAAAATTATAAAGGAAACCTCCTCATAGGCAAAGAAAAAAGATGCTTGTTTGATGTCTTTCAAAGAAGCTCTGAATTTCATTTATTAAAGAAAGGAGCATGAAAGAGAATTTTTTAGGAAAACACAGTATAATTTAATTATACTTTGGGATTCTGAGTTTGAAGACGATCAGAAAAACACCACTAGAATTTGTTGTTACAATAACTTTCTAAAGAAGTGCTATTTAATACTATCAGCAATAATTGCTGGAAATTGTTCCCTTTCTCAAAAAGAGATCTAAATCAGTCAGTTCTTCCCAGGATGTAGTTATCTGCCATGTAAATTTTGAGTAGGTTTTTAAAAGCTTCCCAGAGTGTTGAAAAATCATTTTGGTAACTTGGGATTTTTTTACAAGGTTCTTAATTTTTCTCTGATGCCCTTTACCTCATTAATTTTTTATGCTATTTTCCACTTTTTTTCTTTTTATACTTTTTCAATTATCTGCAGCAATTCACAGTATCCTAACGTGTTGCATGCTGGCATATTGATGAATGTTCGTCCAGGCTAATAGTCCTTGGAGGGATTTTAGCTTTGTTTTCTGTTTTCCTTTACTAGAAAGGAAATGTAACATGCATTTAAATTGGCTTTGTCTCCCCTGCAACCCATGTTTACAATTCTCTACCTCATTCTTGCAGATGTGAGGAAGAAATCTCATCTCTGTTGCTCACACAGTGTCACGGTGAGACTCACTCTGGAACAGGAGACTAACTGAATGAGTCTGCCCAAAAGCCATTTGACATCCTAGTTTACACAGCTGCAGAGACTCCCTCGCTCATTGAAAACTCTGCCATATGGCATGTGAGAATCCTTTGGTACTTTCTTTTTTCTTGTTTAACTCTCAAAGGTTTCAAACAACCCTCTAGCCTCTCAGTTAAACATTTAGCTTCAACAAAACCCCTTTACTGTACAAAGACAGATAAAATATTACTAACACATTAAAGAATTTAAGTCCAGCTTGAGAAAATCTGGGGATTTTCTTGGTCACTTCTCAAAGGGAATATACCTTCACCCACAGTTCTGTAGACTGCTTCTAAGACCTTATCAATCTTTCAAGATTTAGACCACCACCAGTTCCATCTTGTCTGTTGAAGTAAAAGCATCTCCTAGGCCAGGTTGATTTCTCAGCCATCAAGGTGATTCAAGTTTTACTTTTCTACCATGGCTACCTCCTCTCCCTTCTGTTCTTTTATTAACAACCATAGAATGTGGAGTTTTCAACACCACAAAGGCATGAGCTATTCTATTTAATTTATTGCATTGCTCTCATATATATACATTCAACCTTTCATTTTCATTAGAATCTGCTATGGCGGAAAGTCATCAGCCTCTGTCACAGGCAGCCATAAAACCTGTATGCCATCAGTAGAGAGGAAGGTTACTTATAGGACATACTTTCCCCTTCTGAAAAGCAAAGAAAGGAGACTTTTCCTGAGTTTATGAAAAATAACCCTTCAGTGAGGGCCAGAGGTTCTAAGTAATGACCCAGACCAACTATGCTATTCAAAAACAGGATCTGGTTCATGGCCCTGAATTTTAGAAGAAGGCTTTTCTACAAGAGCTTTAAAAATAAAATATTTCTGCTTTCCAGTGGGTCAGCTTCACTATCAATGTAATCTTGTAACTCAGACTTTTTAAAGTAACAGAGATCTTCAAAGGAGGAACAGCAGTTGTCACCAGATGAAATGGGATATTCTTGTCACTATGTGCTGATAATTGTTGTAAAGAGGTTATCAGGAAACGAAATCA
This sequence comes from Eulacestoma nigropectus, assembly GCA_013397775.1. Classification (NCBI taxonomy): domain Eukaryota; kingdom Metazoa; phylum Chordata; class Aves; order Passeriformes; genus Eulacestoma; species Eulacestoma nigropectus. The sequence goes on along the minus strand of VZTE01006298.1, from coordinate 2,138,943 downwards.
CTGCAGACACACTACAACTCTTCAAAAGCCTAGACATTTTGTACTTTCCCCTTCTGTGCCCAGTTCTCAGAGAAAACTGTGACAATTTTGGATTATGTGTCAGTGACGATGCACTTACCTCAGGGAATTACTCTCAGGGTTGTCCTTTCATCTAGTCTTATCCTGACACCACTGCTGGCTGACTCACTCATTTGTCACATCACTCAGTGCGTCTGCTTTATGTCTTACACCAGATTATGACTCCAGGATTTCTAGTTGCTTCAAAGAACTCCTGTTGAGGAAAACAATTCACAAGTAGCTTAAGCACTCCCTGCGGACTCTGTCCAGGATTGCTCCAGTATCTCTGCTAAGAAACAGAGTGCTTTGAGGAGCTACCAAATGGAAACCCTGAAAATCCACTGTGCAGATACACAATATAAATATACAAATATATATATGTGCAAGGTTTTGAGCGCAACATTCAGTATGGGTTAAAATAATCTATTTTTTAGTATGTAAGCCCCTTCAGACACAAATTATGCATCTTGGACAGTGGCTAGTAAGTACACAACTCTTCCTGTAAACTCATTAAAGAAATGATGTAATGGTAATATGTGACTTTTCCATTGGAATAACAACAGTCACACTCAGAAGTGAATGGACTGGAAGAGAAAACTCAAGCCAGTTATTAACTTTCCATCTCACATTAACTTTTGTTATACCTCCACTCAGAGGACTTTTCTGAGAAAACAAAGCTACTTTTTTGCCACAACGCAAACTTGGGCTTTCATTAGGTGATGATCTGTCAGTTTTTCTGCCTTAGCTCTCTACTTCTCATTCAACTATAATGAGACATACCCTTTTTCATGGTTAGACAGCTGGACTGACTAGACTGTTTTTCAGTTATAATAAAATGCTGTGTGCATCTCTCACATAGATAAAAACTGAATATTATTATGACAAAAAAGTGAATATGATAAACTAGAAATTGAAGGTCCTTTTAAACTTCATAATATAAAATTATCTCATGATCTAAAGAGAGAGAAACAATGTTAGTGCTGAAAATGGCTCTGTCAGGTGCATATAGGGAGTGAAGAAGTGTGTGTAGATGTTAGAAGTTTTACTTCTGCTGTATTTGTGTTCAAAGGGCATGAACAAAGGAAAAGACAAGGTTAACAGCTTATTTTTACAAATCATAAACCATTTAAATAACAGCTTATTTATAGAAAAAGTCAAGGAAGATAAAAATTCAGTGGGTTTTTTTTGATTTGCTGGTCTGGATTGATGACAATATTTAATTTGTACTTAAACCTAGATGCTGCTGTATGTTTTTCTGAGAGATATTTGGAGAGGGATATTAACACCAAGGAGACTGTGGAGTCACTTGAACAAAGTGCTTCAGATGAGTCTGAACAGACAAGCACCTAAATCTACAAGCAAGGAAAAGCAAATTGATTATTTGTGAGAGATGGGATGAGGGATAAAAGACTACAAGGATGGTGATTGCTGCATTGACTGCAAATTAATAATCTCCATGATCACAATGTGGATAACCTAAAACAGAAATGAGATCAAATTTATAGAGTATGGTGTTTAAAGCCTCTGTGCTTCTCATGCCTTTTTAATGGAAAACATTCCATTTCTGCACATTTACAGCATCTTCAAGTAAGTGCAAATGTATAATTTGCCAGAAAAATCAACATTTATGTGCTTTCAGTCTTCAGATTGACTAAATGGTTCTCATTATTGTAACTAGCAGACATGAGGAAAAGAGGCAAGCTACTGAGACTCCTGCTCTTGACACTGAAGTCCCTTGATTTGAAAACTACTTTCCCTTTAAAAGAGTAAGATGACGAGGCAATGAGTACTCCAAAATAAAATGTTAGGTGAAAATGGATTAGACCACTTTTCCACTGCCCAGCATTTTTATTTGCATATGGTCCCAAAAGATATTGATCAAAGTCCTGAATGCTGGGCAACAACAGAGTTTGGGAATTGTTTTTTTTCGTATCTCCGTCACTAACAGGGATGTTAATACAGAATGCATCACCCAGAGATTTTCAGATTGTAGTAGGATGAGGGGGTGAATGATGGACAGACTAAAGAGCACAGATTTGATCCAGAGGGATGTTGTGAGACTGAAAGAAAACTACCAGTCCAAATAAGAGAACAAACAAGTGTCCCCATATTGATCAGAGGCTGATTTAGTGAACTAGAAAGAATTAAAGAAATGCTTCTTCCAAAGACACCTGTGGGTAGGAGGTAGAAGTACATTGCACTATTTTAACCATTTTTGGTGAGTATTTTGAGTGTTAGGTGGAATTTGCCTCTGCTGTAACATAGAGAGATGATGCAGGCTAAAACCTCATAGAAGCTTCCAAAGTTTAATTGCCTGTCTCTTGTTTTTTTTTTTTTTAATTTCAAAATCAGCATGCTAAAATATACTATAGTGTTTTTACTCTATTTATGGACTTGAAGTTTTGAATGCACAGAAAAACTGGATCTAAGCACATGTAATTTTTCCATGAATTATGCTTGTGCATGTAAACCCAGCATCACCCTTTGCACAGTACCAGTGTACTCACACAACTCTGAGGGACTGATTAAATGTTGATAATCTGCTTCTCTTGTTCTTCCTTCTACTCAGCTTCCCACAGCTATTCCTCTGTTTCCACTTACAGATGCTGAAGTGCTAAATATTGTCTCATTGCTTGAGTAACGTGGTCATGGGATTCAAAGAGATCTCACCCACTGTGCATTTGAGCAAGAAAAGGTTTGGGTGGACTCCCTCTACCTTTCTTTTTCTCCCACAGTGGACTTGTACAGCCTGCTCATGTCTCTGNGGAGGTAGAAGTACATTGCACTATTTTAACCATTTTTGGTGAGCATTTTGAGTGTTAGGTGGAATTTTCCTCTGCAATATAACTACTACTCCCTGTATAACTACTGGGATTGCTTATTGATTTCAATGAATGCTTTTTTCTGACTTTCAAATTCAACTGCCAGAGGATAATTCATCTCTCAAAAATGTTGTGAGATGGAGGTGACTGCAATCCTGTCTGGAAGATGGATGTCAAAGAGTAGCTGCAAACAGAGCATAGAACTTGGGGGAGTTATATTTAAAAGGAGAGGCTTTTGCGTAAATCTTTGTTGATGATTTATTTCTCTTAAGAGCTGGAGCTCATATTAGTATATTATTGTTATCAGTTTCTAGTTTTCTGCAACCATGGCTGGTTTTCCATGGTGCTGAAAAGCTTTCCAGCCACCACTTTTAAAAGAAATATTGTTTTGGCTTTAGTTATTAAAATTTAAGAAACAATTTAGGCAATAACTGTTAAGCAATACTCCTATTATCTATGAAATAGATAATTGAAATATTAACATGTCTTCAGGCACGAGAGAGCTAGGATACTTTGAACAATTTTAACATTATATGGTTTGTTTCTTATTAATTGGGAGCCAGAGATACACATCCATCTTTTACCATAGAAGTAATTAGATGTACATATGTCTTCTCTCATTTTAAAAAAAGTGCTCATATAGCTTGTTTTACCTTTTAGTTAGAGCAGGCCAATGGTATGCAACCTCTGCAATGCTTCAACTAAGTTGCTAAGCCAGCTTAAGTCTGCTGCTTCCAGTCATGAAACCTCATCCCAGAAATATGAGTGATGAGCACCAAAACAAATGTGCCCCAAGACTGCCGAGCATAAGCAGAAATGTGGAGGGGAGTCATGGCTGTAGGGTGGGGAAAAGTGTGCTTTTCTTTCCATTTTTATAAGCAATGTTACATTTTTATGACCACATCTAGAGAAAAATCAAAGATGGAGCATCATCTGGATAGCTTCTGGGTGAAGAGAGTAAATGAAAAGATAAATGGGGATGAGAATGGAGACAATGTGCAGAAAAAGGGAGGAGCCAGGAGAGGAATAGACAGGCAGACAACTGGAACAAATGGGGCAGTATTCTCTGGAGGAATATTCTCTCTATTCTTGCCAGCCTCACCTGCTCTAAGTCTACCTAAGTAGGTGAAGGAGAGAGATCCCTGTGTCGTGAGCACATCCAGCATGGAGAGGTTCATGAAAGAAAGGATGCTGAGTGGCTACTCCCCTGGGATAACTTGAAGATTATACATTTTTGGATGCGGATGCAGAAAAGTTACCTTATCTGTGGAGATGCTGTTCTCCCACATCACTCTTTATATAATTTTTATTACTGCTCTCGCACTACAGCTCTGTTCTTTAAGGGTTGGGTGTGCAAGTCCTGTCTGTGGCAGGAGTTAGTGAATACTATATGCTGGCCCAAGGATCAGTAACTAGATAAAAAAATCTTTTAGAATTCTGGCTTGCATTATGTCTTGACAGGAAAGCAAAACTCACTCTTTCAGGAGAAAAATATTTAATTTCAAGCAGGCTGCTGGTGTATGGTGTATTCCAAACTGGTAAAAGTGGGATTTCCTGTACCACAAGTTATTTTGTTTGTCTTGATTATGTTTCAGCTTTATGAGGCAATCTATCTTTGGAAGGGCCCAGAAAACATTGACTGAGGCTTTTCTTTTAATACAGGTCTCCATAACCATTGGTCTTCAGCAGATCCAAATGTGAAAGTAAAATCACACTTCACCCTGCTGCTGAGATGTTAAATACAGATGGTTGTGCTTCTATGTGCATTCTGTCATCCTGTACCTCTTTATTAGCTGGTTCACTTTAAAACCAGCTGATGCACAGAAGATGAAAACATTTTGAGAGGTTATAGGAAATAGACTTTTGCATCAGATACAGACCCCTCCAGAGCCTTCCTGGTTAGTCAACTGGAAATGTTCTTTCAAACAATTTCCTTGCAAACATTGCTCTCAGGTGCAGTGACTGACTTTTCTACAGCCTTTAAAACCCATTTGTATTTTAGGCTTTGTTCAGCATACTTGTTTTTCAATCCTCAGTTGCAATGCTTAAAAGACTTAACAGCAAAACAACTTTTGTCCTGTCTTTTCATGTTAATTTGGCATTTTTTTCTTCCTTATTCTCAAGGGCTTTTTCTGACAGACTGCACACAAGCTGACTTTCAGCTCATGCCTGGTAAGCCCGGGGGCATCCCTGTACTTCTAGGGCTCCTGGGCCACATGGACTTCTAGGAGATTTATTGATGCTTTTGTGTCATTACAGTTGTATGAGCTCTATTTCTTATGGGTTGCAACTTTGTCTCCTGCTGATTTCCTTCATCTGTTCTAAATACTGAATTTTATTTTTCTGCCCAATATCTTAATTCTTGATGGTGACGGGGTTCTGCAGTCAACTCCATCACCTTTTCCTTCTCAATAATAAGATTACTAAGAAGTCTATTACCTGGAAAAAACTACTTTATTTAGGACAGCTTATTAAGCCATTTGTGAATTTGGGTCCTGTTGATTTTGGTCCTTATTGCTTTTGGTCCTTATTTTGGTCCTCCATTGCTTAAAAATTATAAGAAGCTTATTAGAGAGTAAAATGCAACCTTGCAACACATCTTGGAAATGGACAGCTAAGGCATAGAAAAGGAGCAAGGCAAAGTGGACCTGGGAGAGAGAACCAAGAGGAAATATATATTCTTTTCTTCCCTTCTCTGTTCTTATTTTGCCACACATACAAGGCAGAACAAGTTTGTGCCGCAGAAGGAGCAAGAGTAAATCACAGTCTGAAAAATAAAATCTGTCAGTTCAGCTGCAAGAATTCTGTAAGAGTGCAGTACAGTTCTGTAAGTTTGCTAATTGAAAATCACTATTGAAATATTATTTTGAGAAGCTAAGGAAGAGACACAAATCTCTGGTAGCCCGTCTGCTTTCCTGTAGCTACTGGTAACTTGTGCTGCATCTGAATCCACGGTGCTGTGTGATGTTTCACAGAGGCTCGGAATCAGCAGCCCCTCCACTTTCTGCAGTTCCTGAGTCCCATTGGCTGGAAAGAAAAGCAGAGGCGGAGAGTGCCCTGAATATTTTTTCTCTTCCACACACTGTAAAACAGGCAGCCAGCATGCACTGCCTGACAGCGAGACTGGTGCTTGCAGTTTGAAAATAGTTCCTGCTCCGCAGCAGTCACTTGGGCATTTTATGATCTCCTCTTAAATGGAAGGGACCAAAAAAAGCCTTGCAGCATCCCAGTGAACTAAACAGGAACTGACCATAGGGGAGAATCTGATGCAAACGTAGAGACTGTTGGGACTCTGTGACATGTATCACCAAGGTAAATGTGATGATGATCAGAAACTGTGTCTGTAAAGGTGTAAATCAGTTCTTCTGAGTCTGAAATCTTCTTTTTTCACAGTAGTCAGAGTGTTTTGAACTGCTGCCTTTCTCCTAGCTTATTTTTCTTTTTTTTTCTCAAGCTGAAAAGTCAAAGAAGGTTTTCAAAGGAATGCAAAAGGAACAAGAGTTTTAAAAGCAGGAAGCCGAAAGGAATCTCCATAAGATGAATTTCACCCAGCATCGTGGGACACTCCAGCCTCTCCATTTCTGGAACCACAGCTACAGACTGCACGGAGGAGCCAGCGAGCCCAATGCGAAGGGCCACTCCTCAGGAGGCTGCTACGAGCAGCTCTTTGTATCCCCCGAGGTGTTTGTGACTCTGGGCATCATCAGCTTGCTGGAGAACGTCTTGGTCATCGTGGCGATAGCCAAGAACAAGAACCTCCATTCGCCCATGTACTTCTTCATCTGTAGCTTGGCAGTGGCTGACATGCTAGTGAGTGTATCTAATGGATCAGAAACCATTGTCATCACGCTGCTAAACAATACAGACACAGATGCACAGAGCTTTACCATAAACATTGATAATGTCATCGACTCAGTCATTTGCAGTTCCTTGCTTGCATCAATTTGCAGTCTTCTCTCAATAGCAGTGGACAGGTACTTTACTATCTTTTACGCCCTCCAGTATCATAATATCATGACAGTGAAGCGTGTAGGGGTTATCATCACGTGCATCTGGGCTGCTTGCACAGTCTCAGGCATTTTGTTCATCATTTACTCTGACAGCAGTGTTGTCATCATCTGCCTTATCAGCATGTTCTTCACTATGCTCATTCTCATGGCATCCCTCTATGTTCACATGTTTATGATGGCTCGGATGCACATAAAAAAGATTGCTGTTCTTCCAGGGACTGGTCCTGTTCGCCAAGGGGCCAACATGAAAGGGGCCATCACTCTCACCATCCTGATTGGAGTTTTTGTTGTGTGCTGGGCTCCATTTTTCCTACACCTGATTTTCTACATCTCCTGCCCCTACAACCCTTACTGTGTGTGCTTCATGTCCCACTTTAACTTCTACCTCATCCTCATCATGTGCAATTCCATCATTGATCCACTTATCTATGCATTCCGGAGTCAGGAGCTCAGGAAAACATTCAAGGAGATTATATGTTGCTGTAGCCTGAGAGGGCTTTGTGATTTCCCTGGCAAATATTAAACCAAATGGATGGATATGTTACTGTGTACACAACAGGCAGCACAGATTTCCAAGCCTTCGGATCCTCTTTCTCAGCAGAGTTTGGAGTTTAAATCTTTAAGAGTGAGCACCTTTTTCTGTGTCCCCTCCCTCTCATTCTTGTGTGCCATTCACATGGAATTAATATTTCTGTATAATGTTTATGATGTCTATAGTTTGTAATTTATTTGGCTGGAAAGAGAAGTAGCACTTCATACCAGTTTGTAAGTAAGCAAATAAATGTAATCTTGAATGTGAAATACTAACAAACATGAGCAGCTGTATATTGCAACTGCTGACAAAATAAATATCTTGCCTGACTTACAGTACATATTGACTGATATTGTTCCTTACTCTGTTGAAGTAATTATAGCTATCCACTACATTATATTCTGCTAAGAATAGAGCATATACTTCTACATTAGTGGATTAAATATTCTCTGGAATTAGAAAGCAGATTTTTCAGAAAGGCTAGTGAAACCAAAAAGTTGTATTTATTCATTTTGAACCCATTTTTTTCCTTCACAGCAGGAATTCTGTTCTTTGTTACAGTTATTGCCCACAAAAAGATTTTTCAAACACTTGCTACACAGCCAGTTGAGTGCTTGGGCTTCGAGCTAGGTTTATTTTCAAGATGATGATTGCTGTATGTCTGAGAGCACCTTTTTGCAAAGTTTAAATTGCTCCCTGGAGCATCAGGTAGTCCTGGATATGTCTTCTAGACTGGCATCCAGGTAGACTAGCTCCCTCCATTCGGCCGTGAAACAGGTACAGAATTAATTTTGACAGTGCCAGCAGCAGTGTAAAAATTCACTGAGAGATTTACCAGATAAAGATAAAGAGGGAAGTTCAGTTGGAACACTGAGTCCTTGTTCTGAGGTGCTGTGGGGAATAAGGCTCTGTGCTCCAGATGAAAATACATCCTTGCTGAAAACAAGCTGCCCTCTGTTCTCAAGTGTGGTGTTAGCAGATGGGATCCACTGCCAGGATCTTTACACAGGAGTCAAGGCAGGTGTTCATTTGGTCTGAGCACCTCAGCCCATACTGCGGAGCATATGGGCTTTGGAGGGGCAATGCTATCACATGGAATGAGTGCCTGCTGATGAGTCTGGTTACCCAAGCTCTGCATGTGGCAGCTGCTTGAATACAATCCACCTTTGCAGGCATCTATCTCCTGTCTTCTCAGTTTCACCCTGAAATTCTACTCTCTACACAGGTTAAGGACCTCAGGTCCCTGGTATTAGCACTTTTGGAGGCGTTTAGAGTATAAATGTGACTACACAGGATTCCATGAAGATGTCCCTTAACATCTTGATGGCATCAGATCCTATGTAAGGACAAAGAAAAAGTAATTTATTTATTCCCAGAAAGTATAAAACATAGTAAAAACTTATAGAAGATCTGGAAAGTTCTGATTTAAAAACTCAAAATTTCAAGTAAAACACAACTCAGGTTTTGATCCTGAATGCTTGATTTTACCGAGATGAACAGTGAATGAATGAAAAACAGGATGATCAGTCCTATTTATTTTCTTGGAAACAGATTGGTCTCTTGAGCTGCTTGTTTCCTCATTAGAGAAAAACATAGAAGAAAAGCTATTCAAAGAGACCAATGTCTGCTGTCTCAGGTTTTCCAGACTGAAGCTGATCTTTCAGTTGTGAGTAACTTTTCAGGATATTGTAAAACTATGACATTTGGTCATCTATTAAAGAGCATGAAGGACTTAAGGTGTGTCTTGGCGTTTTTAACTTCAACTATTTACAGGAAGGGCAAGAAAATCATTTGACTTTGTGCATCCAAGTCCCTCAGTAGACCAGAAGCACCAAAATCAGGTCTCCTACAGCCTACTCTTGTGCTTGGGCCAATCCATGGACCATGCTGCTTGCAACACACCACTATTGCTTTTTCTCAGCTTTAAGAAATGATATTTCCACATCATAATGGTTGCAGTGTGAAAGATGTTGAAATATATTTACTAAATTAGCTCTACTGTTCTCTTCTGGAAGAAACTATAAATGTTTCAATAATACCTGGTTCCACTGGGTAGAGAATAAAAAATGCCAAAGAAGTAGAATTAAAGCTCAAGCAGAGAAAGCAATGAATGTATTTCAATTAATATTCCATCCAAATATCCAGTGGGTTTTACTAAAGGCCTTTTCTTCTCCCACAAGACATGATACAAAAATGCTTAGGTAGTAATGAAATAAAATGCTGATGCCAGTTTGAACAAGGCACAAATCCTACTTGATCTTTGTTTTTCCTTGCTTTCTATAGCTGTTTTAAGACTGTAAATTATGATACTGGGGTGTCCAGCTTTTCCTTTTCTAGTTCATGGGTACAGAGAGGGCCCCGTGGAAACTGTCCAAAGAGCAAGATACTAGCTTAGGTGCTCTGAACATTACCTCGAAAGTGTCTGTTTCTCCCCTGAAGATGTACAAGGAACAGACACCTCTGAATCCTGAAGAGGCTGTGTTTCTGCAATGGTTTTCTTATAGTTTCAAAAAACCCCATTGTGTATCTCTTTTATGCTTGTTTGGACTAAGACTAGTCAAGACAGTTGTGACTCCATTAGACTCTAAATTTCATTTACAAATATAATTTTTAAAACTAGCTTATTCAAGACCTTTAGCAGCTCTGAGCCTGCTCAGCAGCACTTCTCTGTTTATTTCATTAAGGTAAATGAATATACATAGTTTTTTAAAATGGAGTTTTTAATTAAAGAGGACTCTTTTGTTTCATGGTATCATTTTGGAGAGTGTAATTCATTGAAATTGCTGGAACACTTGCTACATAGATAATTTTCCTATTCTAAAATAGTCTGTTTCTTCTGAGTAGCTGAATCAGTTGGCCAGAACCATAGAAATTATTGTTGTGAAAGATAAATAAATTAATCTAGCTTGTTGTAGAGTGGGAGGAGTGGAGGATTATTTTCCACAGTCAATTTTCTGGACCTTTGTTCTTATTTTTGAAAATCTTCCAAGAAAATGTGATTTCTTTCTTTAAATGACTAGGACTGTAATTGCTTTAGCACTTAGCATTTTGGTCATGTTAGGTAACTGTAGTGGGCTGACCCTGGCCGGATGCCAGTCACCTACCAAAGCTATTCTCTCATTCCCCTCTGCAGCTGGAGAGAGGAGACAAAATATAATGAAGTGTTCATGAGTTGAGATAAGGACCGGGAGAGATCACTCATGAGTGATTCGTTCATGAGCAAAACAGACTCAAATTAGAGATATGAATTGAATTCATTACTAACAAAATTGGATCAGGATAATGAGAAGTAAAATAAGACCTTGAAAACACCTTCCCTCCACCCTCCCTTCCTCACTCCCTCCCAGCTCTACCTTCTCCTCCTCAGAATGGAGAGGGGAGACAGGGAATGGGGGTTATGGTCAGGGCATTACACATTGTTCCTGCTGCTGCTCAGGGAGAGGAGTCCTTCCCCTGCTGCACCATGGGGTCCCTCCCATGGCAGACAGTTCTCCACGACCTTCTCCAGTGTGAGTCCATCCCACAGGCAGTAGTTCTTCACAGGCTGCTGCAGCGTGGGTCACTCTTCCACAAGGTGCAGTCCTTCAGGCACAGCCTGCTCCAGCGTGGGTCCTCCACAGGGTTACAAGTCCTACCAGGAAACCTGCTCCAGTGTGGTCTCCTCTCTCCACAGGTCTGCATGTTCCTGCCAGGAGCCTGCTCCAGCACAGGCTTCCCGCAGATTCAGAGCCCTCTTCTGGGCATCCACCTGCTCCAATGTGGGTCTCCTCCAGGGGCTGCAGGTGGATCTCTTCACTCCCATTGACCTCCATGGGCTGCAAGGGCACAGCTGCCCTCACCATTCTCTGCACCACGGGCTGCAGGGGAATCTCAGCTCTGGCACCTGGAGCACCTCCTTCTCCTCCTTCTCCTCCTTCTCCACCTTCTCCACCTTGGTATCTGCAAAGTTGTTCCTCACATATATTCTCATTTCTGTCTTCTCTAGCTGCAATTAGATCTGCACAGTAACTTCGTTTCTTCTTCTTAAATATGTTATCACAGAGGAATTGCTGTCGTTTCTAACTAGCTCAGCCTTGGCCAGAAGCAGGTCTGTCCTGGAGCTGGTTAGCCTTGGCTCTGCCAGACCTGGAGGAAGCTTCTGGCAGCTTCTACAGAAGCCGCCCCTGTAGACCCTCTGCTACCAAAGCTTGTTGATGGAAACCCAATACAGTAGCAATGGCATGTTCCTCTGCAGCACGGAAATGGTTTTGTCTCCACTTTACAGGTGTAAGGATTTACATTTTCACTTCTGCTGAAAAAAAGAGGCTAATGGATTTGTTTATCCTCCTAGAATGAAGTCTTTTCCTGAGCTGGAAATTGATGGTAGTGTTTTCCACATTTTCCCAATAAGTGACTCTAATGTTACATACAAAAATTTTGAAGGAAATGTCTTTTTTCTTCAAGAAGGACATTTCTTTAGCTTTGAAGTAGTTTTAGAACAAAGCAAAAGACTCCAGAAAGCACTTAGAGGCTGTAGTTGGTCTCAGTACAGCAGATTTTGAATGATGATCCAAAATCCCTTTTACACCTGAGACATGCTGTTATCTGGAAGCAAGGAGAAATGCTCTGATAGATTCACGTTATTAAATGTGCAGCAATGCCTTCAGTTATGCCTATAAGAGATGTGTGGAGTACATGTTATTAACATAATCCTAAAATTACTCAGTTGCAGTTAAACTGATCCTGTTACACAGTGTGTTTACTGGGGCCTCCTTCATCCTCAAACTTAATTCTGTGAAGAACTTGGTCCTGATGTTATTTATTGCTTATAGGCTTGCATAAGAAATGCAGTCTCAATCCCACTGGAAGGAACTCTCAGAAAATATGCCCTTGGGCATGAAATCTTTATTGTTCATCCAGAAATTACCTTAGATTTTAAATTTGTATTCTGATGCCTTTCATCATATCTCAAGTATCCTAAAGTTTTCCTTTTGGATAAAATACTTCTGTTACTTACTAAAAAAACACTTCACGTGTCATGGGAACCCTCTACCACTACTACAGATGCTCGTTGTCATATAAGCCAGGTTATGAATCGATCCTTCTTTTTTTTCCCTAATGGTTCTTTTTTCCTAGCTGTTTTCCATATGTTTGTTCACTCTGTGCATTTACAAAGACATTTTCAGATCATTCCCTTCAAGTTTTTAATGTAAAAGTATTCATCAGTTCTGCTTTTACTGCTTTTGCTTCCTTGCAAATATTGTTAATTTGTTTCGGTTATTAGCCTTCATGCTTGGTCTATTTCTGTGTTTGTGTATTTCTGGACTGCCGTCCATCTGAGTTCTCCAAGTCATCCCCTGTCTGTATGGTGGGGTTGCCTTTGCTCAACAGCAAAACCCCCCCCAGTTGCTTGCTCATGCCCCATGAGTGGGATGAGGGGAGAAAACAGGAAGAGCAGGAATGAGAAAGCTTGCAGGTCTGGATGAAAACAGGATTATCACTTACCTATCACTATCACAGACAAAACAGACTTGATTTGGGAATAATGAACTTAATTTCTGCCAAATTACAATATTTACTTAGTGATTCAGCTAGTGGGAAAAAAAATACGAACACTAAAATTACACCATTCTTCCTCAGTGCTTCTTCTCAGCTACAACCTCACTCCTTCACTCCCAACTCCTCCACCTCTTCCCCCTGAGTAGTGCAGGGGATGGAGAATGGGGGAGCTGCAGCCAGTCCACACCAGCTCCTCTCTGCCACTTCTTCTTTCTCACACTTTTCCCTGCTCCATCCTCGGGCCTTCCCATGGGCCACAGGGAAACACCTCTCCCGGCATGGCTGAGGGGCTCAGCTGTGCTTTGTGCTGTGTCAGGCTCAGGGCAGCCCCCCAGGGCTGCCACCAGCACCAGGGCGCCTGTGCTGGGCACAACATGGCAGGGGACAAAACTGTCAGCAGCATGTCAGGTGGAGTCCCACCACTCTGTACATTTTAGTTAAGTTTCACAGAAAACTCCTCACCTAAATCATATGCCTCTTTCATGTCCATAGTGTCTCTTTCGTGTTTTGATTTTTTTTCCCTGAGATGAACTAATAAGCACAAAATGCTCCCTTCCTGGGCTCTTTCCTGCTGAAGAGCTCTCACTGTAGCATTTCAAAATCTGTTATTAGCTTCTGAATTAATATCTTTGAACGCTGTGCTGTTGAACCCTACCTTATTTCTATTACTTCAATCCTCAAAACTACCCACTTTCCCTAACTGATTCTCAGATAGTCCTTTATGTGGAAATGGCAGCCAGACTTGTACCACTGAGTTCTGTCCCTGGCACATCCCTCTGGACACAGCCCTGCAGGACCCACAGATGAGGCTGCAGCCCCACTGTAAGCAGGGGCACCATTGTAAATCTTGCATATGTTGTGCCAAGCATTGATAAAAAGTCATTTACATAGTCTTCCAGGTGGCCAAAAGAAAACCAAAAATCATGTAGGTGTGCAATTTGCTGTACTTTAATATTTTTGAAACAAACATGCAATAGCTTATTAGAGCTTTATTCTTTGTAAAAGACAGTGGGTCAGTAAAGAAACAGAGGTCCAAATACATTTGGAGCCGCTACCAGCAGAGCATAAACAAAACACTTCATTCCTGCAATAATCTGCAGCAACTATTTTGAAGTGCAGAGGAATTAAAACAGATTATGAACATAGTATTTGCTATAAAAATATCTTCTCTTGCCATAACATCTCTGTGCAGTTCTGAGATTTCTTCGCATGCAAGCTCAGATCATGCAGAGTTCAACATACACCGCTCAAGTACATCATAAAAACCACCCAGTGATGTTTCTAAAGCTGTATTTAGTACAGCCTGAAAGTTGATTTATGAAAAAAAGGTCAAACTTTGTTTTAGGCTGGAAAGGGGAAACAAAAGAAGATGTCTGAATTAAAAAAAAAAAAAAATTAAAAAATTAAATTGCACTGAGGTAATCACTTTCCACACACTCTCAATTTAGTCTTTTCCAAGTGAGTCTGAAAGATTTTTGTAAAACAGGAACTATGCAGATATCTTTCCAGAGATTTAACTGCCTGTGCACTAACCTGCCAAGTTCTGATTGACTCCAGGGTTTTTACATTAAGGCATTGAAAGTCATCTCACACTGTACACCATACATTAGCACTGATGCTTCAAATTGTCTGAATATACAAGCACCCACAGTAAGACTGGAAAAATATCCTGGCTGTGCATGAAGACAAATGCAAGTAATGCAAGTTGGATAAAAACAAATCTTTGCTTATTATCCTAAAGTTTTTGCTGGGGAGATGAGGTGAATGTAATTGCTTTCCTATTATTATTATCTTCAGCTTCACCCAAGGAAATGCAGTGCTCAAGATAATACAGACAAACCTAATTACTCCTCTGAGACAAGGATTGTGCTTCTCTGTAAGAATTGTCTCCAGGTCAAATCGGATGTTATTCTATGCAATATTAAAGGTATCGCTGGTAGAAATTCTCCTTATTTGTGCTGGTGTACACTGATGCCACTCAGTTTGGGACTACCCATCACCAAATAGCTGCCCAAGGCAAAGGACTGCGATAGTGAATCTTCTGAGGGGTCAGCTGGAGCAAGAGATGACCCATTTTCATTGTTTTCAAACAACTTTTTTCAGACTTCAAAATCTGCTGGCATATCAGGAATGCAATACCCAACATTTGGGCATTTCAAGGGAGATTAAACTATGGATTTGGACTGTAAATTCTGCTCTGGCCCCAGCATGGAGAATCCATATCTGTGAAGTATTCCTTCAGGAAATCCCATATTTCTTACTACCTTAGAGGAACCAGGTGACCCAGGCTGTTCCCTTCCCTGAAAGCAGTGGATAGCACTTGTCTGGCTGAGTAGAATGGGGTATTGGTAAAAACTCAAAGGTAAAATCTGAGCAAACTAGCTTGATTTTAGTTCAGGTTATTTTCAAAAGATGGCTGAATGCTCTTACAGGCCTTTGAAGGGGCCATGTTTCACATATATCTTTGTACCAACTTCAGAACTACTGTTCCAGTAAGAGCTTTCTCCGTAAGAGATCTGCGCTAAAGTGAAAGGAGTATGGAACTTTATACACCTTGTGCATGTCATAAAATACATATATTTTTAGCCAGATATTACCTAAGTTTTAAGAAGGCTTTACCTATTTCTGAATACCAGCCATAGAGAACTTAATATCTCTGATTTTGGATGCCAAAAAGTTAGGATCCTTTGTGTATCCAAATATCCTGAATGCTCAAATATCCTTTGAGTATTCAAATATTGTGGTCACTTTGTGAAACCTCAGTCACTTCTGCCACATGCAGTGCCTTAGTTATCAAACACAGAATTATAAACAAGGCACCATGATCTACTCCCAACTTTGAAGATTCTTTTGATCTAAACTACTGTTTTAGCTCTGAAAGAAATGTCGTGATGGTCTGCATAGAACTGAAATGTGCATGATGCTTTACACCACATAATTTGGTTGTATGCAGATATTGAAAAATAATACCACTACTGGAATGAAGAGTTCATTTCTCCCTTCAAATAACTGTAATTTTTTGATTTGTCTATGGGACAAAATCAATGAAGTGAATAAGACGCTGTCTTGTTAAGTGAAATTTAGATAGAAAGGAGCTTTTTGAGGCAGAGTGTAGGATGCTGTTTTACTTTTAATGAGCCAAATGAGATTTACTGATGAAAAAGATAATGGAATCCTGGGCTGCATCAAAAGCAGCATGGTCAGCAGGTGATTCTCCCCCTCTACTCTGCTCTGGTGAGATCTCATGTGGAGTGCTGCATCCAGCTCTGAGATGCCCAGCATGGGAAGAACATGGAGCTGTTGGAAAAAGTCCAGAGGAGGCCATCAAGATAATTAGAAGGGTGGAGCTCTTCTCTTGTGAGAAAACACTGAGATAATTGGGTTTGTTCAGCCTGGAAGGGGTTTGGGGTTACCTAATTCTGGCCTTCCAGTACCTTAAGGGAGCCTACAAAAAAAGGTGGAGAGAGACTTTTTACAAGGGAATGTAGTGACAGGACAAGGGGTGATGGCTTTAAAATGAAAGAGAATGGGTTTGGGCTAGATATTAGGAGGAGATGCTTTATTGTGAGAATGGTGAGACTCCAGAAGAGGTTGCCCCAAGAAGTTGTGGATGACCTACCCCTGGAAGTGTTCAAGGCCAAACTGGATGGGGCTCTGAGCAACCTGTTCTAGTGGAAGGTGTCCCACCCCATGGCAGAGGGGTTGGAACTAGATGGTCTCAAAGGTCCCTTCCAACCCAAACCATTCTATGATTTGATGACTCTATGATTTATCTCCTTTCTGACTGGTATAACATACACGTCCTCTCTCAAGTTGCTTCTACTCCAACTGAGCTGTCACTTCAAATAAATAGTTAATAACTGTGGAAGTAGTTTTTTACATGCTAGAAATATTAAAGCAGTAAGTGACACTTTATCTGTATTATCACTGGGCATTTTAGTTTGCAACAACAGAGATACTTTTGGAAGAGCTATTACTTCAGATTTCTGTATTTTAACACTGCCAGCATAGCCATCTGTCACAGAATTAATTACAATTGGTTTCGATGCTTCATCAGTCATGGAGCTTGATCTCAAATGTGGAAGGTTCACCTGCCATCTTCATCCGTCTTTTGCTTCAGTCTTGTGATTGCTATTCAAATGTTGGGACACTCAAGGGATAAAGGTGTAGGTTCTTAATGGAAAACTTTAATTTACTCTGAAAAATGTAATTTTTAACTGTCATTTAGAAGGATGTTCTGAGCTCTGGAAATTTCAAAGAGAGATGCTCGGGGAGCTAAGCAGTTCCTTGTGTCTCTGGGTAAACAAAGGAAAGCAGAGTTTTGAATTTGTGTCCTGAGGTACAATCTTCCCCCAGACATGAGATTGTGGATATAGCAGGTTAGCCAGCCAGTGCCTTATGAGACACTGTGAAAATGTGTCTTCATAAGGCCTCAGTTTTCCTGCAGGATATGGAAAGAAGACGTAAAATACATTCACAGCCCTTCTTACCTTTCTGTGTTGCTTTAAGAAATAAGGAAACAATTTTCCTATGGAAAAATATAATTTACTACAAAATCATTAAGTCCTTATTTAAGTCAAGGGGCTCTGAGTTACTCTTGGGCTATATTTCTTGCCTTCTGAGATTTAGTTTCTTTACCTGAATACTGTAGTCATCATATATTCTTATTTTCATTCTCCTAAACAATAACAGTGAAACTTCCTGATTTGGTGTATCTGCTGCCTAATGAAGGAATTCAAAATGCAGTCAGAAGTTATGATGTGTCTTTGGCATCCCTCTTTTCTGTTGCAGTGCCTTCACTGACGGCCAGGAAACTCAGCTGTAAGCATTCATTTCCTAATGATGACAACGGGGGCATGAAAGGACACTTGTATATGTTCTTTCATTCATTTTCTAGTTTAAAGGCATCAGACATCTTCCTAAGATACCATTGCTGTAACCTCTGTTTTAACAAAGGAGCAGCCTCGAAAAGATCGGATGTGATTTAGGTAAAAAATTAACTAAACCCAACCCATCAGAATAGTATTGCTTCTATAAATCTGGCAGCTACTTAGGCTCACAGTGAACTGCTAGCTGTACAGTAAGCTGTGACCTGGTGGCTCCAACTTCAGCTGATAACACTATTTGTTGTAGAGGCCATTTTCTGATTTAATGTCATGAAGGAACACATAAAGGCGATACAAGGAGGTAAAACTTGGCTTACCTTTCAAATCATACGCACTCTTTTTTTCTTATTAGATACTGGGACTGCTGAATGAAGATTCTGTATTTTTGCCTTTTTTTTTTTTTTAATTAATCATTTCCCTTTTATTAGCTCAGATTCTTAAAAGGCTTTAAATATCCTGGAATCTTCTAATTAGAAGGGCAAAAACACATCTGAGAGGGAAACATTTTTGTAGGCCAGGTAACTCTACCTTAAGACTCTTGAAATATTGAGTAGAAAATCTTTGTACCTGATTAATCTTACATTATAATTAATTTATCTATGTTTCACTTTTTCAAAATGGCTGTTCTGGAGTACTAATGTGAGTAACAGCAGTTTCAGGGGTAAGAAGTAATTTAGAAATGCCAAATGTTTTAATGTTAGATGTTAATTGCATCATAAGATGCACCCTCAGGACAGCTGAATGTAAAGAGCTCTGGTTACTGAAGAGTGTCCAGGGAAGCAAGTTCAGTGCCTGACAAACAGGAGCAGAAGCTGCTCTTTGACATCAGACCTATAAAGCTGCTTAACTTACAAATTCCTCCATCTAACTCTCTAACCATAACACCTACTAAACGAAAAACCAAACCAGACAAAACAACAAAACCAAACAAAACCAATCCTATCTGTCACGTGTTTGTACCGAGATGGTAAATTTTTGGCACACAATTTAAACATTTTAATTCCTGAGAGGCGGTATGCCAGAGGAAAGAAATCATTCCTATGACCTGTGCTAGGTGCAGAATTTCACTCTGGTTGTATTAAAGAGCTGCATTTCTAAAAGAATTCATTACAAAGCAGCATATCTTTTGGCTCACATGCTTAGTTTCTTGGGTGATACATCCAGACTCTTCAATTATTCAACTTGTGCTGCCCTCTCCAAGCTCTACATCTGCCAGGAGAGGGAAGGTGGCCACCTGTTCAGTAGGTGACACTGCAAAGACTGTGTCCTCTTGCTGGGTATCCTGACTCACAACAGAAAATTTCTAAAGCATAACCCTTGGTGATTGAGGCAGCTGGAGATACTGTTTTATATGCCACAGACACAGTTCAATGAGTTTGCAGTTCAGGGCAATGGTCAATTCCTTTTTCAATTACATCTCTGCAATACAAATGAAACAATGAGAACCAGAAACATTTTTTAACAAAGAAACTGATTTTTAAAATCAGTTTGAGAAAAAAAATATGTGAAGTTTTTTTTTTTTTTCCCACAGCCTTTGCATAGCTTGGGGAATAGTCTGGCTTTATAGCAATCCTGCAAGAGACTGTGCAGTCCCTCTCAAAAATGTGCTCCTCTTGGCAGTCTTAGCTGGAATCTCTAAATGACTGAAAGGAATTGCTGTTTCAGGATCCAGGTGATTAATGATTTCCACAGCTTCGTGTCCTATGATGTATAATACACAGAGCATTTGTCTGTGAAACTGGGGAGGTTTATCAGCTCCTGAAGGACTTTTGAGTCATGCTTCCAGGCTATTACTGTGCTCCAGAGGTCACATAGTGCTTTGATATTACCAGTCCAAATAGCATAAAATGAGCTTCTGAGCTTCCATTTTTTGTTGCTCAATAAAGGAAACAGAGACAAAATTTAGTTCCAAGGTGAATTTTAAGATTAAATGGCCTGAAATTAGTAAGGATTTTGACTTCTGAAAGGACTGATACCTAAATAAGTTGAACAATTAAGACAGTATAAGAAATGTGACTGTAATCTCTTGTGCTAGAAACAGAGATTCACTTTAGAGAAATTTCCTTAAAGTTTCTTGTTACAAAAGTACAAGGTGCTAACAGGTTTTATTTAACAGGTCCTAACTTTGATGGGTACAGAACAATATAACATTAGAAATAAGCAGAAAAAGCACTCACTTTTCTATTTACAGATAGTTTAATGATTGCTTCTAATGAGAACCTGGCTTCTAATTACACTATAAATGTGGTTTGGTGAAATCTGCCCTCAAAATTAATTTTAAAAGAAAAATTACAATGCAAGTTGATTCAGGAAATATTACCTATTTTTTAGGGTGTCCTTTGCACTGCTTTTTCTGGTTAATTTACTTGGCTGTCATTAGCATCCATGTTTTCTTTGCTTTCTTGGCCATAACATCAGTGCAATTTAGAACTCTTGTTGCAACAGCCCTATAGGATTGTGTTGTTGACTAGAACAACTCTGCAGTAGATTATTTTAAGTATATTGTATGAATCTCAGATTGTCCGAAAAACATCATCAGTTTAATCTGTGCTCATCTCTTTTGGAGTATTGAAATCTTCAACAATTTTCAAGCATATCTGAGTTTGTTTCAATTTAATATAAACTTTCCATCTCTGCTCAACCCCAGGGGTATGAGAACTCTGCAAAATTTTCCTAGTGATACAGCAGATTGGTTAAGTGATCCCACAAAATTGTGACCACTTGCAAGCAATTTAGCCCTCCTTGTGTCCTATTTTCTTGTCTGTAAAACAAAATATAAAATAGATTAAATTATTTGAGTAGGGGTGATTAAAGCATTGGCAGGGAAACCCCAAGAAGATTTCTTTTTTTTTTAATGGTAAGAATCAGAATGCTTCATCTGTTCGTCCCAATGCATTATGGAAACTGATGAGAAAGACTATTGCTTTACTTGCTTGTCTTTTGTTTTTGAGGAACATTTATGCAATACTAGTGGAGGAGCTGTGGAAGGAGGAATAACAATATGTATTTAGACATAATAAACCTCCTTGTGACAGTCTTCGGTCCAGTTCTGGTCTCTTTGTAGTGGTAGGAAAACTGAGCTGACTTTGGCGAAGTATGGATTTCACCTCTGACATTTAAATGCCACTGTTGTTCACATATAGTTACTGGGAATACAGAAAGTGTATTATAAAATAAGAATAACCTTTCCATCAAGGTTTTCATCCCAATTGCAATATTCTCTGATGACATATCATCATTTTTTCTTTTCTTGTTAATGTCAGAGTGACCACTTGAAAGACTCCAAAGGTCCAGGTGCTATTTGCACAAGTTTCTACATGATCATAAAAATTAGATTCTAAACGCTCCTCAGAAACCTCTGCCTTAACCTTCCTTTATCTCTTTTTCTTCACATGATTTATTCTTCCCAAACAAGTTGGACTGTATATCATTGACTGTATACTATTCTTTCCTCAACAATTCTTCCTCTAAATTTTTTCCCATATTTCTGTTCATCCCATCAGAGGTTTCCTCCCTGGAGGAGCTGAGTGTGCTTAGCTGGAAGGCATGGTTGGGCAGGCAGAAAAGCAACGCTGCAGCTGGGGAACATATGTTACAGCTCAGGTGTGATGGAGAAAGGGGTGCGTTTTTGGCTGGGGAGAAGGGGTTTGACTCACTTTTCTTAAAGGTGCAAAGGGAATAGTGCAAACTGTGTTGCAGCTCAGGAAGGCACGGAAAAGTGGTGATGAGAGCAAGTAAGGGAAAAAGCAGGAAGTACTTTGTTGCCAATTCTTTCACTTTCTTTAATGCATCTTGAGCAGTGGAGCTCTACATTCTCTGTGCCAAAAGGTCATTTTTGTGGCAAAGCACACTTTGAAATTGTGACGAAGAACACGATCTTCAGAGACTGAAAGGTTTTTCCAGGAGTTTCCAATAATGAAAGGTGCAGATAGCATCACTTCAAAGCTCTGGCTAGCTCTTCACATAATGCTGCCCACCATACGCTCCTTTCAACTGCAAAAACCCAAGCGTGGGGAAAAAATTTCACTCTCATGACCAGCTTTTTTATGGATTCTTTGGGTTTAGTTGAAAAAGAAATGTTTTTCTCTGTCAAACTCTGTAAGCACATTAATGTTGTTCTGCTTTCACTGCCTCATCATCTGAGGTTTGTCTGAAGTTTCTAGCAAAAGAATTTTCAGTGTTTGCCAGAAAAAATGAAAAAAAGGCATATTTTTCAAAGCAGTTTCCTGTGAAATTAGAAAACAAAACATTAAACATTGATTCAAAATTCAAAGCTGAATCTTTAGACTGCACCAACAAATACGAATTATCACAAATGCAGCTTCTCTTTGGTCAGCTGGGATGTCCTTTCATGTAATTTCAATAATATTCCTAATTTCAAACAGGTGATTAGTTACATTTTGAATGCATTTTCTATTAAGGGATTCTATTAAGCTCAGGTGTGTTACTAGAGTTCAGGACTAGGTACCAAAGTTTGTCTACGTGCAATTTGGATGTTTGAGACCTGTTTGTTTGGATTCTAATTAATTTTTTTAGCTTACTACAGATATCTGCTAATTTACTCAGATATTTGATATTTGCTTTATATTTGAAACAAAAATTAAAAGTAGAAGAACTAGATATTGTTCACATTATATGCACAAGGGAAGAATCAAGATGGAGTAATGACACCTGAAATGCTTTTGAAAGATTTTAAGTTGAAGAAGATTTAGTCTTCCTAATTCAAATTCAGAATTTCATTGAAGTACTTTTAGTGGGTTTTTTTTCCTCTTTTTGCTTTTTGCCTGGCAATCTCATCAGATCCTTCTACCCAGAGCTCATCCTACCTATTATTATCTTGATCCTCCTCTCTGATCAAAGTTTCTCTGTCTATGACTTCCAAAAGTCTTTGCAAGTTATCTTTCAAGTGAGTCTCGCTGCTGGTTCTCAAATCTGCAGACTGTCTGGACAGCTGCTCTAGGCTTCATGCATGCTCTCTGGAGCTTCCCTGCATATGAAAAAGTTCTTCTTTGCACTCTAAGGAGACTTACTATTTCATTTATTTCTAAAAAGAGAACAGCATGTAGCAAAGTGGCTGACAATTGAAGACTGGGCTGTTAGGCAGAGGGCTGGTTGGAGGGGCTGGGAGAGAAAAAGATGTTTGAAGAAAAAACTCTGAATCATCTCCTGAATATATTGGAAAAACATTTTAAAGAACAAAAAACAATGGGAAATTAATTAATATTGTGGTGGTTTTACCCTGACTGGACACCAGGAGCCTACCAGAGCGACTCTATCACTCCCCTCCTCAGCTGGACAGGGGAGAGAAAATACAAAGGAAGTCTCCTGAGCTAAGCAGAGAGAGATCACTCACCAATTACCATCATGGGCAAAACAGACTCAACTCAGGGAAATGAGTTTAATTTGTTTCCAATCAAATACCAAATCTTAAAAACACCTTCTCCACATCTCTGCTTTCTTCCCAGGCTTAACTTTACTCACAATTTCTCTACATCTTCCCCCACGGTGGTGCAGGGGATGAGGGAATGGGGGTTTCTGGTCCGTTCCTCACACATTGTCCCTACTGCTCCTTCCCCCTCAGGGGGAGGACTCCTCACACTATTCCCCTACTCCAAGGTGGGGTCCTGCAGTGGCCTACAGTGAATATCTGATCCACCATGGATCTCCATGGGCTGCAGGGGCACAGCTGCCTCAAATTTCTATGTAAAAACTGAGATCAAGGCAAATCTTTTAATAAACTTTCACTATCTTAATAATTATCTCTCTTAAAAGTTTCTAACAACACTTTGCATCAAAAGAAGCAGATTGGTCTACTGATTTTTGGGGTGTCTGCTCAACTATTTGTAACAATCTTCTTACATGAAGAAGTAAACCAGAGGGCAGCTGCACAGTATGCAAAGCTGATGGCTATCTATGGAGATTCAGTTGTCTTAACTCTAGCCTTTTAAAAGTTAGGTCTGTAGACTGAATTACTCATCTGCTCTTCCGTCTTCAAACAGATAGGAAAAAAGTGCCTCTGGAGGGTAATTGATCCCATTTTCAGATAAATCATTGCAGATGTTATCTAGAAATGCCAGTCTGACATCATTACTTTGTTTCAGGCTCCCTCTATAGTCAATTTCCCTGAAAGTTCCTGACAGGTGTCACTGGCATGTGCTGCAATACCCACTGTTTGTCTGAATTAACAACCGATCTTCTGAAATTCAGCTATATTTAAAAAAAAAAAAAAATGACAGCCAGAGCCCAGGCCTCTGGCTATATGATAAAACAGAAATTATAAATTCTGTCAGAGGGTTTGGTGAAGGAGTAAGATTTCAGATATACTTAATGCTTTGTCTGTATGGAAGTCCACATTCTTCTCTGCTAAACCTGAAGGACATTTGGGATGCTTTTTCACATGTCCTGTGTTTCCCAGTGAGCTGTGTCAAAGAATGTGACTTTTGGGATTGGGATTTCGCATGAAAGGCCAGGTACCATAAAGAAAGCCGGATATAGTCCTCTACTGTGTTCATCCCCTAAGGGTCTGCTGGAGTCTGAAAGCCGAGGAGTTTAAGTCTCTGCTGAGCACAGCCTGAGCTTCCTCAGCTTTCAAAGGAGCAAAATTTAATTGAGACTATTCCATATGCGGTGAAGGAGCCGAAGAATCAGGACACAAACTCTGTACACAGCAAAGCTTCCCAGAAGTGATGAGTGGGAGTGAAATGACTCTGGGTTTTGGGGCTTTTCATATGAACCAGAAAGTAAATATTCTCTGGTTATGTGGCCACCAGGGCAGTGATCACGCCCCTCAGCACTGGTGAGACCACCCCTTGAATCCTGTGTTCAGTTTTGGGCCCCTCACTACAAGAAGGACATTGAGGTCCTGGAGTAAGTCCAGGGAAGGGCAATGAAGCCGGTGAAGAGTCTGGAGCACATACTGGATGCGGAGCTGGGCTTGACCAGTCTGGAGAAAAGGAGACTGAGGGGAGGCTTTATTGCTCTCTACAACTACCTGAACGGAGGTTGCTGTGAAGTGGGGGTTGGCCTTTTCTCCCAAGTAGCAAGCGATAGCAGGAGAGGAAATGTCCTCTTGTTGCACCAGGGGAGGTTTAGATTGACTATTAGGAGTATTTCCTTCATGGAAAATGTTGTCAGTTACTGAAACAGGCTGTCCAGGGAAAGGGTGGAGTCACCACCTCTGGAGATATTTCAAAGATGGACAAATGTGGCCCTTAAGGACATGGTTTCATGGTGGATTTGTCAGTGTTAGGACTGGACTTGATCATAGAGGTCTTTTCCAACCCAAACGAATCTATAATTCCATGTTGTCTTTCTGAACGCCACTGCCACAAACGTCTGTGTCACCAAAAACTGTATCTCTTTTCCACTGAATGTGCTAATGTCCACCCCAAAAATGAGTGGTAAAATGCAAACCAGAATATTTGTAGCATTTCTCACCATTGACCTGGCTTTATATAGAATTTGGCTAAGCACCAAAAAGGGAGATGGGATTAGTTATTAACTGGTAGAAAAGTAATAGCACTATTTTCTAGACAGATATTATATGGTTCATACTCATGCTTTAGACCAGAGGGAAAAAGATAAAAAGAGGAGCAGAAAAGCACAATAGCCAAATAGTAGAGCATCTCTGTGTTCGGTGAATGGGACAGTGTTGTTTGAAAATGTCAGCCACAGCACACAAGCACAGAGGTTTAAGGCTACTTCATATGGGGTTGAAACAGCATACCTTGGCAAAGCTCCATTTGGAAAAAATACAGTAGCTGGTTGGTCCTATGGGAAAGTTTTGGACTGTGTCTCTGGACACAGAGGTATTTGCTCTGAGATCCCCTGCGACAGGTATGAACTTCCTCAGAAGTCTGTCTTCCAGCTGTGACATGGATTTTGGGGGCAACAAGTCTTGGTTCAACAGCCTGAAGTAAGGATATATTCACTATAGGAGACAGCAGTTTCAGAGGAAGTTTATCTGGACCCCAGACCATCTTCCAGTGAAAGATTAAGACTAATATTTAAACTAAATACTTACATACTTATTTGGAAAACTGAAGGCAATTTAATTTTCCTGTTTTCCTCTACACTAATGAAAAGAGATCTCTACATTAATCAAGCTACATTTCTTACTGATCAGATGGCAAGAAAACCACCCAGAAGCTATGGCGAGACAGGGGTTTTTATGAACATTAGTAGGTCTGAAATGCTAACAATACAGACTATAAGAGAGAAGCAAGAGGACCGGCAAATGACTGTGGAGAGGCTCTGAAGAAAAATGCTGAGCATACTTTGTGGAGACAGACAGGAATCATGAGTACCCTTAATAAATACCTCTTTCTGTTTGGATTCTGGTGGAGTTTTTTAGCTCTCTTTTACTTGAAATCATTACATTGAACTATTCATGTAGCCTCTGGACTTCCAAAATAGCATATTTCTTTGAGACTGGGGACAGAAGAGAGGTTAATTGGAGCTTTGGCTTCAGTTTCCATGTTGATACTTTGTGTATGCTTCTGCTTCCTGCTTTTCTGTAGTGCTGCAGTCTCTCGTTTTAGTCTCATTGATGGTACTTCTGGCACCACTGTGTGTGTCTCTCTTCAACACGTGTGAGAAGTGAGTATTGTGTCAAAATCTTTGACAGCTCCACTCAAGCGTCTGCTAATGCAATCACTGCCTCTTCTGCATCATGTCTCAGACAGATGCTTTCTGGGCAGTGGGGTAGGTGGGGTGAGACGGCTTTTCTTGTTGCAGGACTTCTAGGGCCATTCCTGTCCCCCTTGTCAGGTTCTTCTGTCAGTAGTTCTTCTGGCCTTTGTTTGCCTACTGGCATGCTCCTTCCTTGTATCAGAGCAACAAGTTTGGTGCTCCTCTCTATCAGTAGGTGGTCTTCATTGCTGCAGCAGCTGCTGCTGTGTAAATGGTCTTTATTTTAACACAGCACTAATTGTTTCTTTCAGAATTTTTTTCTATAAAACCTGTCCAGTTGCATGATTGTGGGTAAGAATACGTAAGGGTTCAAGAATAAAAAAAAAGCCAAAAAGAAGTATGGCATGGTGGCTCCCAGTAGTACTCTGTGTATTCTGTTACTGAACGTGCCAGCTCTCACCTGTGAACTGAGATGCAAAATTGCCATGGGAGAATGAAACATCTTGGCAGAGGTCTGGAGCGCCTCTCTCATCTAGAAGAGAAGCAGGCACAAGATTGAGTCTGATATGTAAAGTCTTTATCAGAGAAACATAGAATCATTAAGATTGGAAAAAACCTTCAAGATCATTGAGTCCAAGCTTTATGATTAATGGTTAGCATCCCTTGTCTTACAGTAAACAGTTTTGTAGTTGTAGATTCAGGAATCTGTTTGGGAATAATTTTTGTCTCTAATTTATCAATAGATCAAGGCTATTATTCTGTCCTGTGCTCTTTTTTATTTCTGCTGCTAAAAGGGTGGATAATAATCAACCCAGACTACTCCCTTGAGTGTTTTCAAGAGGCAGTAGTGTCCTTGGGGGCCTGATAAAGCGGCTTTAAAGCCAGATTTTCAACATACCTACCAGAACTGCACAGGAGCAGTGAGGAGACTTGATCAGGATGCTCATGGTTTGTTTGGTCCATTGAGATTTACTGCTAGGTAGAACTTCTGCATATTAAGCCAACTAAGCAAAAATATTAGGAACCAAAGATTTTTCTTGGAACATCACACTGCTGGATCTCCAATGTATTTTTTCTATGCAAGCATTCTTGGCCAAAATGGTCAATTTTGTCCCTTCCTTTTTCAGCCCAGTCCAGCATCAGAAACATGTCTAGCACAGAAACTATGAAAACTAAACCCAGAAATAATCAAGGTGAGGATATGACACTTTACATCTAAGGTAGAACTGAAAATAGCAAACAATGGATTAAACCTGTATCAGTAAATATTTACTATAATGTTAATACCTCCAGCCACTGCCTCTCCCTAACCTGCTAATGCTTCTGAGTTGATAGCAGGAATTATTAAAATACAAGGTGTTGAAGAAATATTCTGCTATAATCCACTGTGGAAGAACCACAAGCAAAAGTAGATGTGACACAGAATGGCAATTGGCCTGGATTGTTTGGTGTAAATAAAAGCTGATGTATTTCAAAGTGCATGGCACCCTGACTTAGTGTGTAATGGAAAAACAGAGAGATTGTTATTAAATTGTTTTCTGTTGCCTTTCTCCAAATGAGGCCTTTTGTTTGGCTGGTCCTGGATGCAATAAAAAAGAAGACAAAGATCCTTCGTCCCTCCAGAGTTTCCACTTCCCCTGCATTATAGTTCTGAGTACATCCTGTCCTTTTCACTAATCTTTTATTGTAAATGAAACTGCAGAGCTGCTGCTTTAAAATCTCCCTTTCCAGCCAATCTCTCTCTCTTACTTGTTGCTATGTCCTGTCCCAGGGACTGCTGCTCAGACCCTCCATCCTGACTCCAAGGGCAGCTGTGTGCCTGCTGACTGCAAATCATTTCTCTGGACTCTGCCTCTAAGTCCAGGGCCCTGCTTGTCTCAGCTCTGCCTGACTGCAGAGCTCTCCTCATCATGAGATGTACCATATAGCTTTCTTTTTTCAGACCCTGTCAAGTGTGAAGTGTGATTTCCACTATAGATGTTCAGAAAAGGCAAAGTGGGAACCAGCAATGCAGCAGCATGTTCCGGTGACTGTGTCCTCTGGCTGTCCTTGAATGTGCTTAATTGACCCTCAAGAGTTGTGAGTTCTTCCCTCATGGCTCTTGGCCCTCTACAGCATGCATCTGTGTGTACAATCCAAGCTTTTTAACCACACACAACTGGCTAAAAGGAAGCAGAGATTGCCTGTCTGCCTTTCCAGCAGCTAATCATCTTGATGTGATATGGGTCTGGAAGCAGCACGTTTGTTGATACGCATGGCTTATCCTCAGCGGGCAGGTAAACTCCAACCTTTCTTTTGTCTTCATCTTTGCACAGTAGCTAAAACCACAGTCAGACTTTTGCAGATACCTTAAGGCTGGCCTTGCGCTATTATTAATGTCTTTTCAGACATCTTTTGTATTTATTCTTTTAAATAGGATGGAAAGACTCCCTGCCAGGAACATGATGGATTACTGAAAGAATGAAAATTCTACATCTGGCTCAGAGATTTTATATAGCTTCTTAAATGTAAATAAGAAACTGGTGTCTTCATGCAAGTACATTTGAGATATTAATCAGCCTTTCTTTCTTATGAAAAGTATAATTTCATGCTAATATCCTACTGTAACATTTCAAACAATATGGCCTAATTCTATTATATTATTAGGTTTCACAAAACTATGTGCAGAAAAAAAAAGGTGAATTAATACCAAAAAAATTCCTGGAATCATTTTTTCTGCCTGTCAGTTAAAATCATAGCAATTTATCATTTACACATTAAAACACTTGTTTTTCCATAAAAATACGCATTTAGATTCATGAAGTCTGCTGTTGGGAATTATCTAGGAAGGATCATTAGAGTTGATCAGAATGTATGGACTCTAGCCAGAGACAACAAAACAGTCTGGCCTGCTATAAATTCTGCAGGTACTCTTGTGTAAAAGAATGATAGAATTTGACAAATAAATTATTCAAAGTACCAATAATTTTAATATGTTATTAAAAAAAAAAGTTCTTAACGTGAAAAAATGAGATGCATGTGTTTCATGAGGAGTTAGAACCCTAACCAGTTAATTACATGCTTTAACTAAATACGCATTATTTGTAATAGCATAGACCTACCAGTCGGTTTATCATAGGCTTCAGTGGTTCGAATTTATGACTCTACTCTATTTGGTTCATTCTGCTGCTGCATTCTCTCAGACTAAGCTCTATATTCAAAAGCTCATCTTGGCCTGCCAGACTAAAAAATTAGTACAGAAATCTTTTTCTTTAGGTTTTACACGAAAAAGGACTAGTCTTTTTCCTTGTAATGAGAACTCAAAACAAAGGATATTTACAAAGCATTTCCTTTTAGAGGTCTTCTTTTTTAATTTAAAGAGACAATAAAGTAAATTGTGTAACAGATCAGAAATCAATATCGTCCACGTCACCCCCTTCTTGCAGACCAGTGCAGGCACGTAACTAAGATTTTGGGGTTCCTTCCATGTAGTGCCCTGCTTGAAGCCCTGCAAGAGCTGGCAGGTCAGGCTGGCTGCCCATGTGCACCACCAGGTACTTTCTGCATGCAGCCTAGACGGGCTATTGAATGTGGATGGAGTGTGAGGAAAAGCCGAGAGAATTGAGTTTGGTCAGCCTGGAGAAGAGAAGGCTTTGTAGAGACCTAATTGAAGCCTTCCAGTACCTGAAGGGAGCCTTCAAGAAAGATGGAGAAGGGCTTTTTACATGAGCAGTAGATAAAGAACAGGGGGAATAAAGAGGGCAGGTTTAGATCAGATATTAGGAAGAAATCTTTTACTATGAGGGTGGTGACACACAGAAACAGGTTGCCCAGAGAAGATGTGGATGCCCCTTCCCTGGAAATGTCCAAGACCAGGTTGAACAGGGCCTTGAGCAACCTGGTCTAGTGGAAGGTGTCCCTGCCCATGGCAGGAGGGCTGGAATGAGATGATACTTCAGGTCCCTTCCAACCTAGGCCATTCTGTGATTCTATGATTACTGGATGCTAGCATCTTTTTTTTTGTTTGTTTTAGAGCTTGAACATTATGTTTTGCTTCATATGATCATGATATAGTCCCCTCAGCACAGAATTATGTGCTGATTTGTTCTAGTGAAAGGTCAGGATCTAATAGGGATTTCTGGGGAATGTTTTTGTCTGCGACTATAAGAGCACTGTTTGTGTTTCTCTCAGTTTATTCCGATGAATAGAGCTTAATGCTATCTCATCTGTGGTCCTTCTATGCACTTATGTTGTTTCCATAGGCTTTTTTTTTCCCATACCACAAACCCAATTTCTTATTGACTAGGTTTGATTTTGCAGAAAAATTACTCACAGTGTGTCTTTGTTTCTGTTTCATCATATTTTTCTATAATATATTTTGAAATAAACAGTTAAATAGTTGTTTTCTTCATCTGCATTAGTAAGCTTTTAGAATTAAATATAAATAAAAACCTTTTTAACAGTATCTTTTATTCTCCATCTTGCCCATCTTATAGGTTTATGATATATCACCCTGTCATTAGTAAATAGGATGAATCCAGCTGCTTAATATCCAAAGTAACGGAATAGTTCTTTTCCCTGTGCAGCACACACAAAATGCAAACTAATGTTTTCTATTGTGGGTAGTGTTTTTTAAATTTCTGCCTAAGGAATTTTGTGAAGTGTAATTTCACCAACAGACAAGAGGAGCAGAAACCAGGACAGGACCCAGATAGTCAGATGCCTCCCAGTCAGCTTGTGGCTGTGCAAACTTCTCTCAGTCATTTTGCTGCTCCAGTGACCCTTAGCACATGTAGGTCATCTTACTAAGAGCAGGGAGAGGTGCTATTGGGAGACATAGATGTGACAGACTGAGCAAAATGGTGGTAAATATTTTCTTCTTTTTGGTTAAGCCACTTTGAACTATTTATTTTGGGACAAGAAAGGTGGAATTCATTTGTATGTCAGACAAGGTTGTGGAAGCTTTGAAAGTTTGTTGACGATATTTATCCTTGCAAAGTCAAACTGTCACCGACTTGAGTGGGAGAGGAGATCGTGGAATTAAAGGAGAAGAAATAAAAAGAATAATTAAGAAGTTTGCCAGTTACTACTCAAAACTCTGTTTTAACATTAGAAATTGAAAGACAGTGCTAGCAGTAATGTTACAAACCAAGTAGCACCAATGAAAATTTTCTTCATGTCTGCTATCACTGCTGAGGCAGAGACCAGCTCTGGTGGGAGCTGTGCTGCACTAAGGGGCAGCTCTGCATCACTCAGCCTGGGCTGTTCCCTGCCTCGGCTGTACTGACTGCCAAGGTGAATTGTGAGCCTCTGCACAATGCAGCAGTGGGGTTTGAAGGTGTAGTGACCTCCAGATTTCTTCCTGGAACACTAATAGTCAGTACAAAATAGAGTTTCATAAAGTGTATAAACTCAGAATAATAATTGGCTGGAAATTTCATGCCCTTGGGCTTTCCTTTCCCAGAACATTTTGATTGCATTGTTAGTCTGAAACCTTGATGGGCAAAGTGGTTGATTCAGTTCTTATTTCCTTCACCTCTTCTTCACCTTTAGAAGGTGTTGTCTTATTCTTCTGTGACATATGTCTGCTCGGCTTAAAAATATTTCCTGTGGCACGCAACAAATTTTATTTTTATTTTGTACCATTTTGGACCATTTTTTAATTTTTATTTTTATTTCATTGCTCAGTTCAGGATCTTCCCCATGACTCCCCACCCCACACAGACATGACAACATTATTACTTAGAAAATACTCAAATCACATTCTTCTTTGTTTGCTTCTGGTGTTCAGATTTCAACTCTTTAAATTTTATGTTTCTTACTTTATTTGAATGTTCACAAAATGTTTCTGTTGTCATGCACAATTTTATGATGAGCAACTTGTTTGACTGAACTTAGTCCGAGTTCCTAACACTTTTTAACATACTGGAGCTCTGCAATGAAGCAGTGAATAAGAGCTCTGGTGTACTTTCATCCCTCATGTCTGTTGCTGGAACTGCCAGGAGAGTGTCTGTCGCTTGATAAATCTTGGCATGAGGATTTTATGTCACTCTCAGTATTTCAGCGAATGCTTCTTTCAGAGGTGAGGTTCACCTAAAATTAAGAGTGGTCCCATCACTTTTAGCCGCCTCGTCTCCCTCAGACAGGCACACATCTTTCTCTGCAGTCTTAACATCTCCTAAGAATTTGTGATTAAACATGTGACGCTGCACGTCTCCTACAATCACGGTAGCTTGATTAGTTTTTACTTCTGACTGAACCAATTGGGTTCATGTTAATTGAAACTCCCCACAGAGTCTGCACGCTTCTAACAGCATATCCACCTTCAGCCTAGGTGCCTATTCAGGCATCACTGCCTAGCAGGTTTTTTTTCGTCATCTTTTAGCTGACCCTGGTAAGAACTAAGCAAAATACTGGATTGTACATTCTATACAAATGTCATAAAACTCTCTATGTTCAGGTTTTCTTATTGAGAAAACTTTGTTGTTGTTTAGTTAATACCTGTACTATTGATCTTCTGTCAGAGGCACCTCACTCTGTATCACTCAGATAAGGTTTTGGTGTGAGATAGCAGGGTCACAGCAGATGTATCTATATTATGGGAATAGCTACAGAATGCCATAAATTGAAGGGTATTTTTTCAGAAGAGTCAAACTTCAGATGTTTTTTTAAAATCAAAGTCCAGTAGCTACCAATAATGTCTAGCTTCTCAGCTAGGCATTGCACAGGCACAGGCATTGAAGTTTCAGATACTGTGCTTCTGAAGTGAGCCTTTAAGTGCCACCTACACCATGTGACAATAAAATACATTTCCCTTTGCCATCAGTCCCTGTGAGAGGATATACAAATCCAGGCTTATTGACTCTAGAAGTTGTTCTGCTTTTGAAACCACTGTTATCCTGTATTTCTTCTATGAGCAGTACATTCTTGTTTCCATTTGTTCTAAATTTGTTTTCCTGATCTCAAGGATTAGGTTTCTTTTGTAAAATATATTTCCAACAAAAATTGTCTTCCTTGTTCTCTGAAACTTGGATACTTTCTGAAACACTAGTTGGTGCAGCAGTACTTTTCCATGAGTTTTCAACACTTTATTTAATGTTTAACCTGTACAGAAGCCTTAGAGCCCACTTATAGAGCGACAGATCCTATCTCTGCACTATCTCAGCACTGTTGTTCTGCAATGTGAGGTACGACAGCTAGAACACTCATGGACTCCAGCTTGTATTAGTTTACCGGATAAAGGTTCCCAAGATTATGAGCATTTTTTGCGGTTGTTTCCGCTACTATCTCTGTACAAAACTTCAGCTCATTCTGGAGTGTCTCACTGGAAGGGCCTGTTCATCATGATACCCTGGGCTAATTGAAACATCTCTATAGAAGTAAAAGGAAGGTTTAATCCCTGTCAGATTTGAGGAACTTCTTTGCAGACTTACATTGTTTTGTACCAAAGAGTTTATTACAGTCTCTCTACTGTAATAAGTTGCAATAGAAATATCATTTTATAAATAAACCCAAAGGCTATTGCACAATGCAGCTGAACATACCCAGAATCAAATCAAGTGTGATTACCTTGTACTGAGCTGGCACTTGGAAATCTGTGATGAAATTCAGAAAGGGGAATCTTGAGTCACTACCCACCTACTTGAACTTAATTTACATCCTGTGCCAGAGTGATTGAGGAAGTGAATTGGATGTGTCCTGATCAGGAATCTAGAAAATGTCATCTCCAAATATCTCCTGTACTAGGAATGGACAAACCAGAGAGTTATTTATAAATTAGTACACTTTCTCTCACTTCCCTCCAACAGGTAAAGTAGCTTTTAAAATACAGAGCACTAAAAAGCATCCCCACCCCCTTTTTTCACGACAAGTCAAGTTAAGGCTAAGTAGATAAGAAAATATAAGTTTAGAGTATTTTCAGAATCAAGAAGGGGAGGGGAGAGAAAAATTATTTACCTTGCCAAGATTCATCTTTTTGACTGTCTTCAGGGTGACAAACCTCAAGTGTCTACTTTTTCTTTTCTCCTTCTCTTTCCCCTACAGTATAAAATAGGGCAGATTCCTTACGGATATTGGGAACCCAAAGCAGGTTTTGTCACTTATTTTTTGGCTGTGTGGTCCTTCAGTAGATCCACCAGTTTCCAGTGACTCCCTCTTCATTCATCAGCCCTACAAGCATTTTAATTTGGGGGGTTTGGTTAAACAAATGACAGAAAGTGACAATCATTCTTCATTGGTTTTGTTCCACATCTTAGCGCTACCAATCACAGGGCTTGTTTTTCTCATGTGTGTGGTGACATGGAGTGGTTTAATACAGTCTCTTGATTTGGCTTTTTTTATCAAGGTACCAGAAGTGGCCTGTGACTCGCCCACAGAACTGTGACTGATGGGTGCATGCTGCAGTTTTGGGTCTTTTTTGTATATTTAGAATGCATTTGATGTGGAGGATCCCCAGATCAGCAGAAATCATGAACAAGACAAGAAAAATTGCTGATATTTCTGATCAGTGGCTGAAAGTAAAGTAAAGTATGTTGCTGAGCATGCCCTGACACTTGAAGTCCATAGAGATCATGTGTTCTTGAACCTCCTGAAATTCACTTCTGCCCTCCTGCCACTCTTTTTGTTGGTATATTTTCCCTGTTTCATTCTCTCTGCAGAGATGACATCCCTGTCCTCTACAGCTCTTCTCAGAAAATTTCAAACTATCTCTGGCAAAGCACCTGTCAGTAGAGTTGTTCTATCAAGGACTAACCAGCCCAGGAATCTGCTGAAGGTGTCTGCATGTCTAGACTTGCCCTTTATTTCTGAGGGTAAATTATCATTTAGTTTCCAGTAGATGAATAGAAACCTGATCTAATCACCACGAATTTATTTTCACATATAGACTATGAGAGGTCAGTTTTAAAGTAGGAGAGGGCTAGAATAAAGTTGAAGAGGGTAGAACACAGCCACAAAACTTCTGTTTGTTGTTAGTATGCAGAAGGCTTAAAATTATGCAAATGAAGATGCAAGCATAGTTTTGTCAGACTTTTTTTTAAAAAAACTCACAGTACTAGTGATAGTTCTACATGTGGTTAGGATATAGATGTGATCAGGGAGAATGAAATCCAAACCAATTTTTGACAGAAAGCAAGGGAAGAGACAAAAAGTAGAGGAATGTGAACAACTGAGTGAAGAGCTCTGTTTTATAGAGATAGTACAAATCAGTTGTCTTTCACATAACATAAAGGGTGCATATTGTTCTGGTCCAAAGTGGTGAACAAGGCATGTGCTGATGCTGAAGGAGTATGGTCTGTATGTGACAGTACTGAGGTACTGATTAGGAAGGAGTGGACTGGGCTGAAAGTTGACTCAGCTCAGCAGTACACAAACAGAAGGTTGTATGTATGTGAATTAAACCTCTTCATAAGCTGTAAAGAGCTCAGTTATAAGCACCTGAGTTGGAAAATACCTGGGTGTATGGCCTTCATGACACATTGGCCAACTAGCACAGACATGAAAAATGATGGTATAGTCCTAAAATACATGAAAAGTAGTATTTCTGGTAGAAGAGGGGTAATTGACACCAACATAGACTGCTCTGCTCTTGCCTCATTTACA
The DNA here is from genome assembly GCA_013397775.1 of Eulacestoma nigropectus. NCBI lineage: Eukaryota > Metazoa > Chordata > Aves > Passeriformes > Eulacestoma > Eulacestoma nigropectus. The sequence continues at coordinate 2,102,888 of VZTE01006298.1, read as the reverse complement.
TATAACCCTTTTATTCAATAATGAGAAGGAATTTGAGAAGCAATGAGCCCATATTTTTAGGGGAAGCTAGGGTACTTTGGCTTAGATAGTATATTGAAAGTTAAGAGGGAATATGATTGTGAAAATAAATGAGATTAAACATCGGGTTATAACTAAACTGAAGGACAATGTCACCATAGGAACAAATGGCTATAAAAAGTTCACCAATAGGTTAAGACTGGAAAACAGAAGCATCATGGTTTTAAACAATCTGTTTGAGACAGAAAAACCTCAAATTCAGAAACCCCCACTGTTAAATTCACAGTGTAACTTGCTTAGCTGATGAAAATGTGCACAGAAAGCAGTGCAAAGATGTTACAGGATATTATTCAGTGACTCAGGGCTCTTTCAGTTCCTCTGCTCCTAAACATAACAAAAGACATTTTTACCTGATGATAATGAACACTAGACTGAACTCATATTGCTGACAGCTATCAAATTATGAGGATATGAGGTGCCGCTCCCAGCAGCCTGGACAAAATGTAGAGTGGCTAAAAGCTAACTGTGCAGGTCTAAGTCACTGTGGTGAAGTGGTGGAAGAGGGATGTTGATTTCATTATTCCTCATCTACTGTTGGATGTCTGGCCCAGCCTAAAATATCTTCAATTATTGTGAGTCTGCAATTAGACTTGGCAGCTCCGTTGTTTTACAATAGGTACAGTTCCCTCCCTAATGTTTAACTTCAGTAATACCTGCAGGAACTTCTCTTTATGACTTTGTTCTGCCTGCAGTGACTAATTGCAGGGGCCATAATCTGTAGCTAACCACCTCTTTTATATACTTCTGCACTAATGTCATGCCTGTCTTTTCTGTAGAATGAATGTTCCCAGTTTTATCAAACTTTGATCTCATTGGCATCAATTTTCTGCTTTGTCTTTCATTTAGGTGCAAGTGGCGCTCAGAATAAATACCCTGTCGAACACGAAGTTGGACCACAGAGTACATGGCAAAATAATTCCAGTTGCAAGGACTGTTTAAATATCTAGAATTTCCACCCCAAAATTGTGAAGTGTCTTTAAAGACTCTTCTTTTCCCTGAACTGAGATGGAAAAAATTAAAATATTGGATTCATGGGTGGAATGGAAACTTCTAGAAAACATAATGAGTCAGAACTGACCCTGAAATGTCTGATTTGGATTTACTCTCTTAAAAAGAGACTCTTCTTTGTGTCTGGGTTTGAAAGAATGTACCCTTATTGTCTGAAATTTGTTCTACATGCCCACACTAATAAAAGCAGTAATTCAGGGACTTTAGGCCAATTTCCCATTTCTACCAGCCAGACTACATCACTTCCACTGACTAAAAACTCTTGGTGAGCTTTAATAACACAATAATTTTGAAAAAGACACAGATATTGCCAGAAAATAATGTATAGGCGTAAATAGCTCTGCCTTTGCTTCACCGCAGGCAAGACCAGCAATAACAAACATGTCCTGCTGGGCACTGAACCCTGCTCTCCCAGCTTCCACACCCAGAGAAAATAACAAACATATTTGGGCTGACCCACATCATTAAGGAAAATGATTCACCCAGCAGATCTGAGGGGGGAAATCAGCCAGAGACTGGAATGGGGTGGTGGGGATGTTCCCCTCACTTGAGAGCTTCAGCTACAGTGGGAAGTGTGACTGTCCCCTCACCGCTTTCTTTTTCTCATTAGAAACTGCAGCTGAGCACCTGTGAAAGTCTTAGTGTGGTGCATTCAATTTCTTGAGGAGAAACTCAGGTATCTGCCTAGAGAAGGTAGTTTCTGACACCTAGCATGTCCTCATTTTTGTCATTCATAAGAATTCACATGAATTGGTGGTTATAACAAAAAAAAAAGCTGTGTAAATATAAAGACAATTTATTTATTGAGTTTTCATTATCTTGCTGTAATCAATATAGCCATGAATGCAAAAAATCTTATGAACTTTAGCTGCATATGACCATACAGCTTCACATAACCTTAGCCAATGGAGACCCTTCTCTGATTTTCCGGCAAATTTTTTTAAAAATTTTTTTTTTGCTTTCTTCACAGAGAAAGAAACCCTCTAATACTGTGTTGCATGAATTTTTAATCTAAAGTAATTTTACGATAAATTTAACAGGATACTTCTGTCCTTCTCCAACCTATGTTACATCCCCAGTGGTAAAAGTCCAGAGTAAGACAAGCAATGAAACTTCCTTCCTAGTGGCCACCAGCTGGAAGATACCTTTGATTTCTTCTAAATAAAGTAGGTACTGTTGCCAGGTCCATATCACTCTGAGTATTTGTTTAAACTTGAAAGAGATTACTAGCTCGAAGTTAACCTGAGTGTAGAACCCAGAAGTTTGAAATCTGGGATGACTAATCGCTGTCTGATTCCTTTGTTCTGCATGAATGGATGGTACGTTTACATTTAAATACTTACTTGATTACCTGGTGTGTCCCTTTGGTTCCACAGATGGGGAGTTACCTTCAAAGAACGGACTGGTGCTTGCTGTAGTTGCAAAAATGTCAGCATGTTTCTGCCAGATGCAAATGCTCTCTTGTGTAAGAGAGAAAGTTTTATCTCTGAGCTGTTTGTTAAGAGCAAGGACAGAGGAACCTGCTCTTAGTTCAGTATGTACTCCCATAACTGGGCCCCACAAGCAGAAACAAAATCAGTAGAGTCTGAGCTGTCTAGTTCGTGGGGTTTTTTTCATACAAAAAGAGACAATAGGTACTACTCTCCTGAGCATTTTGGGGTCTAAATTGTAATTTGCTCAGCAAAACAACTTGTTTAGCTAAATGGCTTCCAAAAAGGGCATATCATCTGATGTGGAAATACCAAGAGATGACAGATCTGCTGCTCTTCTTATTACACTGCTTGATTAGTCCGTTAAGAAAACTAGTCATCAGCTTCTGAAAACTCATTTTAGTAAGTGCTATCAAAATCTATTTATTCACTGTATTTCTTCTACACTAGACCGAAGAACTCCTTACAATTTTCAGTATTCTAAATTCTTTTGCATTTTCTTACTGTAGAATTAGATAATGAATACTTAAAATTGCTTTTTGGTTTCTCTTTGACAAACTTTAGGAGAACAATCTATTAGGCTTTCTCTGTAAGAACTCTTTGCCAGCAGTCAGATCACTTTAGCCATAATTTCTCCACCTTCCTCTGTTGCCTAGTAAAAATGACAATGAAAAAATACATAATAAGGAAATTGCATTTCCACCAAATTTTAAAAGGCTTTGAAGAGAAATACAGTTATTTAAGTACAGTTAAATACTAAAAGCATGCTTGTTTTACATTTTGTGGTGATGTGAATGGTCTAGTAAAAAGCAGTTAAATCTCAGGCTTCATGCAGTTTCTCTATTGACTCATTTCTTTGTTTTTGCAATCGATTAGTCTTGCTTCTTATTATGAGTGCTTAGAGGTAAGTGGCAAGAATTCACTACCATGAATTCTTATCTCAATCAAAACTAGCTCTTCAAATACTTAGGAAAAATGATGTGACAACGCCTTGGTTTTAACAGTGTAGAATCCAATGAAAATGGTTTAAAAGTCTGTACTAATCTATTCCTGATATGAAACTAATAGAGGCTTTTGTAACATTTCTAAAGAAAAGAAATTGACACCCTCTTGCATTCATATGAAGACTAGTGTCTGTTTCATGCCAGATTCAAAATAAAATTCATTATTTGTGATATGACTGCTCTAATGAAATGTACTGGATAGCCCAGCTTTATGGACTGGGAGACCGACAGCCAGGAAGAGGGGTTGACAGCATTCTATGCTCTCTTTCTCCACTCAGCTCCTCTTGAAAGAAACCAGACCTGCAGGAAGGGAGACCTGGGGTGTGGGACCCTCTGCTGATGAACCAACACCCTTTCAGACAGAAGCTGTGGGTACAGCTGACTTCCCACTAGCCTGAAGCTCTTGTGGCAAACAGAAAATCAGCAGGTCACATCCCGAGCTACAGTGCACCTCAGCAAAGCATCCTGCACCCTGGCAGTGGCCTGGGGGGACAGCCCTGTGGTGAAAGCAGGTCTGAAAGGAAGGAATGAGGCAATCCTGATGACCTGTGACTAAGGAAAGCCCATTCTCCCTGCCTATCTCTCCTCACCAGATCCTTTGAAATTACAGAGAATACTTGCCAATACTTAGTGGCAGATTTCATTTCACAAAAAAACATGTGAGCTAATTCTGCTCTAAATATTTCTCCATCACATTGGAAAAATGTCATGAGCATCTGCTAATAAACATGAATGGCATATCCATCCTCTGCTCCTACCTGATCATTAAAAACACAATCTAGCACTTCACACCCTACTGGATGTTGACATTGTTACAACCCGATGCCCTTTCTGCTTGAGGAGTATGGTAGCTTGAGATCTAACTAGCCTGTGCCACTGAAAATCTAATTATACTTATGCTTTTTCTTGCCAGAGCTGACAGCAAGTTGAAACCTTTGGCAGGTGTTTCATTTCTGTAACTATCTGTGTGCCATGCTGTTTCTCCTACTGTGAGCCCACACAGTACCTGCTTGTCTGATGTGTAACGAGAGAGGCTCACTGAGGTGCCTTCCCTGCCTTCTGCAATCGTTGCTGGTGAAATAAACAGCCTCGTATATGGCAAGCTCACTTTCTGCTTGTTTGTGCATATAAGCATAGTAGGGGTTTCTTGCAGACAGGAAGTACAATTTGTAGGGCTAGAAGACAATTTCTCCAGTGTCAGAGCTGACAGAACAGAAAAAAAGAGTGCTTTTGGGTGCAGAGATATACTTTAAAGTGTAACTGGATTGAACTAGATGGGATTTCTCAGCATTATTTATAAAGGAAGGGTCAGACTTAGAGAGGATGATGTGAAGGGCACTTTTCTGGGAAGACTTCTAGCTGCTCATTCTAGCACACACAACAGTAGTGTAAGTGGGGAAGTGAACTATTTAGAGCAGAAAAACTGCAGGATGACATATGACATCTCTGGGTTTCCTTGACCATTACTTGTCGGGGGGAGGAAGGATGACAATACAGGTAGGATGCTGAATTTTCTCAAAATAAGCTGCTTGCATTAAAAAGCCAGACAGCCTCAAAGACTGTGTGACTTAACAAATGTTGTGTTCTCTCATCAATAGTTGTGGGGCTTAGCTGTTTGTTTGCTCTGATTCTTTCTGGGAGAAGCAAGAGCAACCTGAGAATAGGGCAGGCATGGAGGCAGGCAGGCAAATGTCCTAAAAACTCAAGGGGTTACAGCTTGCTCTGCAAGTGTGGAGAAACGACAGCCTGTTTACACATTTAACAGATTCAGCCAATTTACCAATTACCAGGCAATGCCAAGAGCAGTACTTAGGGCTGCTTGGTAGGTGCTGTTTCAGTGCTCAGTTGAAAAACAGTAGTAAGTGCTGCCCTGATACAAATGTGTGGAGAAAGAAGGCACCATGGGGTTTGATAGACTTCTCAGGTCTTCCCTTTCCGTCTCAGTAGAATCTGTTTCTGGGCTGAGACAAGCAGGTGGGCCCCAGGTGACGTGGTGACCATGACTGCAGAAGCTCCCACCAAGTTGGTTCCTCCCCCAGGCAGGGACCCCACCTGGTTTACTGCCACCAGTTGCGTGTTAACCCAGGCTCACAAGGAGCTGGCTGCTCAATAAAGCTGTATCAGGACACCACTAGCACAATAATCTTCCCTGTATCCCCTCTCCCTAGCAAACCACCTCTCCCCACACAGAATTGCTAGGAAGAAAGATGAGGAGTTCTGAGTGATAGAGATGGTGTCTGTTGCTGGTGATATCAAGCTGCTGGTACCAGATTTGAAGCCAGGACTGGCTTTTTTTTTCCATGTATGGATTGCAGGCTCTCCTCTCCTCTTATCCTTGCCTTCCTGTTATTTTTTTTTTTCTTTGATATTTCTCCTCTCTTTCTTTTATCCTAACCACCTTCTGCACCCAGAATAAAAATTACTGGAGGGTTTAACCTGGGGAATTATGTTTACTTTGCTTGCCTATTCAGATAAGGCTTATACAGTTAAATAATACTTATAGCTGCTGGAAGGCATTTAACACAGGGGATTATTTCTAGGTGCCTTTGCTGAGCTACCCTTAAGTCAGGGGAAACAAAAGTATCTCAGTTTACAGCTGCTAAAATTCACATGCTATGCTAAGCCTAGGAACACTTCTGGGTTTACTGGTGTGTGAAATGTGTACACTCTGGCAAGTGAACTGCAGCTGTTGGTGAAAGGAATGGGAGATATTTGTCTTTACAAACAAACTGTGGGTCTGCTAATAGGTAACAGCTAGATACTGAGAGGTCAAAGAAACAATGGGAGGAATTCCACTGACTGATGAAAGGAGTGAGAGGGATTTGTCTTTACAAACAAACTGTGGGTTTGCTGATAGGTAAAGATAGATACTGAGAGATGAAAGAAGCAATGGAAGGAACCGTAAATCTCACAGAAAAAGAAAAAGGGAGGAGGGTATACATTAGAAGGGGGTCTGTATTAGGCCATTTGGGAAGTCTGTACCTCTCAAGTACCTGAGCCAATGGGGAAAGAGAGAGGGAAATGTGGCCGGGCAATTAGGATAAAAAGGCTGCTGCGTCCTCTAACAATTTGAGAGACCCCAGGGGAATGCCCCATGGGCTCTCCCTTTATTCGACTAAAGTAACAGGACTCCTCTGTGTCCTTTTTGGACATAAACCTCTGGTGTTCGTGGATTAATTTTCCTGACATTGGGAGAAGCAGTAGCAGTCATAGCCCTCTATACTGGGAAGTGATCTATTCATGTGGGGTCTCATGTGCTCTCTCAGCACAAGCTCATGGTGGTGCTATCTCAGAGAAGAATAGACCTTCTCTATGCTCTTTCCCTTCTGCGAACAAATAGGGAGTTTTTAATATTTTTTTTAGTTTCTTTTTTTCTTGTTGTTTTTTGTTTGGTTGGTTTAGGTTTTTTTTTTAAAGAATAACATGTTCTCTTGTATTTGCTTAGAACACTGATCTCAGACTTCCTTCTCTTGCTGCAGTGGGTAAGGGCTGAGGAAAGAATCTACTATTTCTAAGCAGGCATAGTGAGTTCTTTCCGGTTATAGTTGGTAAATTTTATAAAATATTTCAGAAAATTAGACAGCTAATAATAAACCTTAAAAATCTCCTATCTTTATAGAGCCAGTATAAAGTTTCACTTAGTTTTAGGCTCATTACCTTGTCACTATGCTATTCACAGCCTATGTCTTACAAAGCCATTCTCTGTAAACAAAAGAACTTCAAGTAACGGTAAAGCTCATGCCACAATCTGTTTTCATGCTTATCCACCCTAATTTTTGGAAATACCTGTATTTTACAGTAGCAAATGTTCTCGATTCAGCAATGTGGCAATTGTTTTGTGTGCTATATGAGTGCCCTCTGAAGTGCAGCATGTCACCTTCTGTGTTTAAGTCATTAATTAACTTTTTTCCTTATTCTTGACGTCTAGTGATTAAATATTACCTCCCATTTCAATTTCACAAACTACTATTGAAGTGTTTCTTTGACTTACTGGAATTGTTTGGTCAGAAGCACTATATAATGTATTTCAAAGATTTGCGAAGACAAGTAGAGAATGGGAAGGCTTTCTCAGAACAAAGAAATGTGCTTCAAATTAGGTCTTTTTTGTTACCATAGCAATGTAATAACACAGAAAAACTCTCCGCAGATGTTATTCCAAATATCCTACCTTTGCAGTTTCTCATAGACATAGAAAGACCAACCACAATTCTTTTCCTTGTCAGATCTCAGAGTGTAGGAGTCAGGGAGTAGGGAAAATCATCTTTTGGTGTTTCTTCTTTGTAGATTTCTATTAGTAGTTTAAAATATTTTATCACAAGTGATAGTTATATTCGTGTTTTGATTTCATTTCACAATTATAGCTAGCATAAACGTACAAATTTATTGAAATAAAGTAGAATATGATAGAACCATGAAAGGAGACTGATCATATCTCAGATACAAATTACAGGGAACTGGGATATGATTGCAGGCTATGTGCAACGCAAGTAGATCACTCAGAAGGAACTAAAGAAATTTAATGGAACGTTGAAGTGCTAGCAAGGTCTACCACTTCAAACAAAACAGGATATCAGACACATCAGTGAAAACCTGATTATTCACCAAAGCCAGGGTCAAAAGGCAATGATCAGACAAAAGGTTAAGGAGAGACTGACAGTCTGGGAGACTTCTTGAAAAGGGTAGAGAATATCCTGCAAGGCTGGCTGTTGTCCCAGCTCAGATGGAAAAAGCAGACCCATCTTGCCATAGAATAAAAGACAAGCTGATGACGTGGTTCAGCTCACTGGCTCTCCATCACAGGTCAGGCTGGGCTCCAAAAGAGTATCCCATTTGGGCTGACTTGCTCTCAGACGGTTGTCTGTAGTAGAGTTATGTACTGGTGAAAAGAAATGGTTATCAATGGAGCTGTAGGGAGCCTACAGTTCTGTCAAAGGAATAACTGCAGGATAACAGCTCTGCCATGATTCAAAGCCTTGGCTGAACTTCAGAGCACCTTTTATTAGCCTGGCCTTTGTTTTCTGATTTGGTTTAGATGAGAATGAATCAGTGCTAGTGAGTCAGCTTATTGCAATTAAAGTACCTGTAAGCCTGTAGATGCTAATCTCAGTGTGTTGAACTGCTGTTCCCCAGTTACAAATGATTACTGAGTTGTCACCTGTACAGCCATTTGGGTTCTTCTATTATGCTGAAAATTGGTCCTTTGTCTTGATGGACAAACCTCAGTTTTCAGATCTTACAACTCATGATTTCAGCTGACCCCATATAAACTAATAATCAACTAGTTCTCTGGAGCTGAGTCATCTTTAACTTTCCCTTATTCCCAGCAACCAGACATCAAAATGCATGCTTCAAAATCTCAAAATGGAAATGGCTGTCTTTCTGACTCCAATGATGAAGTTGGATTTGCAATACATTTCCTTTGTTTTTTCTTTCACCAAGCTGATCATGCTGATCCAACTAAACAATCGAGGTTCTAATGCTTTCAAAATTTGATTTTGGGTTTTGACATTGTATTTGTGCCAATTTGGGCACTGTATGTGTATTATGACTATGCTGGTCCTGAATCCACTGAACTGAATCTCTTGTATTAAATCATTTTTTTACGGTGTGGTTTGAAAGGATTTCTGTCATCATTGAGACGTGTAATGCAAGGGGATGGACACTCAAACAGGTGAAGTTCATGTCCCACAGAGCTTGTGATCTAAACTGGTGCTAGGCAAGCTCTGTTCCTGTTTCCTTTCAGAAAATGTGACAACAATGGTTGCCCAGGGACTACTTTAGCTGATGTACTTATATCAATTTTTCTTACCATCGGTCAGTCAGGGCTCTCTGCTGTTCCTTTGTATCTACACCAGTACAAAAAACAATATGAAACTGCCAGTTAAGAAAGTGGTTTTGTTCTGTTTTTCATATAGCATTTATTTAACTTTAAAAAATATCAATCAACCAACCAAACCCAAAATACAACAACAACAACAACAACAAAACAAAACAATGAACCAACCAACCAAAAAAAAAAAACCAAACCACAATGCACAAATGCATATCTTCTTGGCAAAATTTCTACCAAGGGGGCAAACCAACATAGCCCACCTGGATGATAATTTATACAGCCATAATGCTCTCAGTGCTCTCATCGCTGCACTACGAGCTCCTGAGAGAAGAGCTGTGAGCATTATAGTGCAGAGGCCTTACCTTTTTCTTTTGAACTCATGTATGTACTGCAAATCTGCAAAACCACACTAGGATAAGATAAAATTTGTAAAACATCATAAAGACAGCACAAGCTTTCATTATTCAGGGGATGTCAGCATCTTTTTTTCTTTGGAGAAACGAAAAAGAGAATGATTATATGTGAGACAGAATCTTTTGTTCTTTAAGAAATTAAATCCATTAATAACATGAAGGTCGGATTTTCAGTCCTGCCAGTCTAGTGTTCAGCCAGCACATGTTCCTACCTGACTGTCATGAAGCCAACCCAAAAATAATTAGGAGCGGGAGGAGCGAAGGGTATATTTTCAAATGAGTTTTTGATTCTCTACCCAGTTTTTAGCCTTTATGATATACCAGCTGTATATTTCAAATTTTTCTTCACCACCATGTTACTTGGGCGGGAAATAGAGAAGCAAGGGGAACCTATTCCTTCCCTCTTCTCTTCCCCCTTGAGGAAAAAGTTTCCAAAATCTGTGCCTTCTAAATATTGCACAGGTGCTTGGACTTACTTTTTAAGCCATCTTCAACCTACAATGTATAGAAAGAGAGAAGTCTTTTGCTTGCAGAGGCTGATTAACTCACTTTTCATCTCTTCACTTGGCTACTGATATTGAAGGAATATATCAGAAACCTGAGCAAGACAGCCTGAAAGTAATAACCTGCTTATTGAAAGCCTCAAGTTAAAATTAGACTCTCTACATTAAAAAAATATATAAAATATAAATTGACAAATATTTTAAAAGTGTTTCTTTCCTTTAAGTCACCTATCTATTATCCTGCCTACCTTCCCCCGACACTGTTCCCAGCCTTGAGGGAAGTATTAATAGCACTGACTTCTGCAAAAGAAATGGAAAATGACAAACTTTGTTCTTTATCCTGCATGGTTAAAAAAGAGACCAACAAAAAGTCTCCATGTTAGACTGTTACAACGTGAGTTGATCTTATAATTCTTATTGTGCTTAAAACTTACAGCTGGTATCAGGCACCAAAATGAATGTTTTCCTTGCAGGCTTAAAAACTAGAAAACGGATTACTACTAAGACCACGAAGCTGCCATCGGCTCATCTTCACTTTCAAAAAAAATAAAACTGAGTAGTGATTTTTTTAGTAGTATTTTTTTATTTATTAAATAACAGTAAATATCCTAAGTTTTAGCTATAAGACCCAGTAAAAAGAGAAGGCATGATTTCAGAGCTGCACAAAGATCACTGCTGGATGTTCAGTGCAACAGCACCCTCTATGTCTGATGACTTCTAAACGCATCCCTTGCTCCAAGGTGCATTGTGCCAGGTGACAATGTCATTTCTGGTTATCTATGGGCCTCTTAGTCTGATCTCAGTAGCTTACGAAGATTAAAAGCAAATTATAAACATAAGAGTAATTAAAGGCACAAAGGACAGAGTAAAAAAGAGCAGGAGCTCAGCACAATTATTTGCCTGCTATCTTTCTTTTGTTTAGTAAAAAACCCCTACCTTGCTGGCAAAGGAACTGAGACAATGCAATTCCTGCTGCCTTTAGTAAAGGACACGGTGTTACACGGCATGAAAAGTTACTAATTTACAGAAAATAGAAAGTAGTGCAGCACTAGGACAAAGAGTCAAAGGAGACACAAGGGTGGGTTTTACTGAAATAAAAATAAAATGGTGGAAGACAGTTACTTGAGGAATTCACTGTGAACTGTAATTTGCAAAATAGGGCCACGGGAGTCAAGGCAAATGTAGTTCTAGGCTATGAGAGACATATTATTTCTGCAGAGATAAGGAATATTGAAGTATATTGTCCTTTTACAAAACATTGCTAAAATCTTCCCTGGCATGTAGTGTACAATTACGGTCACTTATCTTTTTGTAAAGTAACAGTGCAAAATCAGACTGGAAAACTGAAAAAAAAATGTGTAAAGGGAAAAGAGGAAAGATAGCAGTCTTGTTTTTCAAGAGGGAAACAAAGGTATCCTTGTTGTGTCAGGTTTTTTTCCTTAATAAGAATCTTCAACGTTTACCCTCATATAAATCAACTTAATTTTGTTCCCTCTTTGTGAAGTTAGTGTTTCACTTACTCTGTTGTGTTTTTTCGCGAAGAGAGGAAATAGCAAAACCTCTTGGCCATAAAAAGTTCAGAGGGCATGGAAGCTTTCAATTCATATTTTTGACCCACTGATTTTCTTATAGGTAGTAGACAAACCCTCAAACAGAACAGCTGGAGCTGTTGTCCGTGTTTTCTTTTCTGGTGATACTTTTACCATAAGTAGAGTTTTTATTGAAGAGTGAAGGCTTCCTCTTCTGTAAAAATATTTTGGTTATGATGGTCTCTCTTTGTGTATGAGGGATGCAGTCGCTGTACATTTGATCTATCATTGTCTCCAAAACAGATGTATTTGCTCTTGGATTGAAGTAGCAGAAGCTGTCAAAAAGGTTTTGTCATTTCATTGAGAGCTGGTTGTTGATGCTCTCAGTGTGTCTACTGCTATAGGGTTGCCCCATTCCCTGGAGGGCAGAAATGCAGAAGCTTCAAAGATATGGCTATTATTTAGAAGAACCACTGGTATATTCTGTGGTGAAGGACTTTGGTAACACTTACGGTATTTGTTTGCCTATTCAATATACTTAGAGGTAACTTTTCTAGGGTTTGTTAATTCCTGCATTATTTCTGTACTACCTGAATATTTTTTTACTATTTTTTAAAGCTGCTTTTTTCCAGAATATGCATTCTGAATCCAACCTTCAAAGCCTTCACTCATTTTCCTAGTCATGCTCTAAGTATGTGCTGCCAACTGTATCAGTCCCTTTAAGAGTGCTTTTCAGGGGAAGTTCACAAGGTGGTGCTGTATGATTTTCCGTGTCAGAATTTGGGTAACTACTCCATGACACCTTAAATTTCAGACCAGCTTCTGCCTTCAAGGCTATTTGCTGCCTTCCTGGGTTTCCTGTTATGTTATTAGGGGTTTTTTAAAATTTTATTCTTAAAGTAGAAAGTGTGGAGAGTTGTTTCTTAGTACTGATCTGCAAGGAAGGGGGTCAACTCCTTGATAACTTCTGAAGTGGTGTATAAGAAAAATTAGATCAGATGGTGTTTGAGATACACCCAGAAAACTGCATTGATTTCTCCTCTCCAGGAATGCTTCCAAAAACAAACTTAGTAATTGCTTATAAGTGATACTTTGAAGAAAACAAGCATTATATTGAATAACTGCACAATAGAAAGCCACGATCCAGCCTTGCACATTCTCATGGCTTTAGGGTTGAAATTCTACAAGGGAAGAAAATAATTTGGAAGATTTGATGACACTTTCCGTGCCTTAAATTATATCTCCCCTCATGGGGGAGACCCCAGAGTCTTCGCCAGTAGTCTGAGAGACGAACGGGACCTTCAGCATTCACTGCTTTCAGATAGTCATTTATTTAATCCTTATCAGAGAGATAGAGCTACTAATGTGACCCAGACATAGCACAAAGCAGAGAATGCAAGGAAAGCCGAATTATCAAGATTGCACAGCCTTTTTAAAGGTAAATTGCCCAATGAAAACTTAAAACGAAAGATATTTTCTTTTTTCCACCAATATTCAATAGATCACTTTGTCACGTAGAGAGGAACTGCAGAATTCTTTATCCAATCATCCTAAACTACTTTTGCCGCAGAATATGGAGTACTAGAAGAAGAAGAAGGAGGGCTGGAAAACAATAACTATCCTCCATCTTGGAGTTTTTACTTTTTATCTATTTACTATATTAACAAACCCAAAACCTCTAAATTCTTCACCTTGTGACAATCTTACATAATATTCTATCACCTAGTTCACACCAGTGTGGATTCTAATTCTTCCCAGAGAGTAGGCAATTTTCTCCATGGACGAAGGTCAAAAACGTTGTCCAGGGGGTAGAACCCTTCAAAACAGGCAAAGAAATATTCTCTGCACTCTGGATTCCCACAGTTTGACTACTTGGGTCACAGAGAAAACAAGAGCAAAAGATTTAAATTCATATTTTGAGAAATCTTTCCCTTCCCTTTTTTCTTAGTTAACTTTTTACTGTTTCATTCCATGGATTTCTTTCCAGTTAATTTCAGTGTACTTTAGACCCGCTTATAATTTTCTTATCACTGCCTCTGTAACCAGTAGGTCATGTGATTTGCTGTGTGACATCTGCTTTGAAAGAAGGTAATTCTACTGTTCTGAGTCAGGCAGTCATCTTGCCTCACTATAAAAAGGAAGAGGCCGTAGAAGTGTTCATATACAGATGGCATTAAAATATATTTATAACTATTTATAGCTATTAATGTATTAATATAGTTATGTTGCATCTTACATCATATTTTACACTTCCATTTTATGAGGCTATAGTTACAGTAACTGAAAAACAGGATAATGAATTTTAAAAGTCCTCATAAAAGGAAGCAGTTTCTAAATGTTCAAATAAGAGGAAGCAGACAAAGGCGTTGAGTGTCCTGTGTTTACTAAAGCAGCAGTGACTGAAAAATGTCCTTCCAGCCTTGAGATGTTGTGTGGCACATTCCTGGGGAGGTGCAAACAGAGCTTGTGCTTGACAGTTCTGCTTTCCAACAGGATAAACAAAATTGTTTGGTTTAAATTGCATCTTCTTTTGGAATGTCTTCCATGTACTAAAGTTTTTGGTGCCCTGACCCAGGTGCAGCACTTTGTACTTGGCCTTGTTGAGCCTCATGAGGTTCCCATGGGCCCATTTCTCAAGCTTGTCCAGGTCCCTCTGGATGGCATCCTGTCCCTCAGGTGTGTCAACTGCACCACTCAGCTTGGTGTCATCTGCAAACCTGCTGACGGTGCACTCAATCCCTTCGTCCGTGTCATTAATGAAGATAGTGAACACTACGGGTCCCAGTATGGACCCCTGAGAGACACAACTTGTCACTGATATCCACTGGAACTCTGAGCTATTGACCACTACCCTCCGGATGTGACCCCCCAACCAATTTCTTACCCATCTAACATTCCACTCATCAAATCCATGTCTCCCCAATTCAGAGAGAAGGATGTTGTGAGGGACTGTGTCAAAGGTTTTACAGAATCCAGATGAATTACTTTTGTAGCCTTTCCCTTGTCCACTGATGTGGTCACTCCACCACAGAAGGCCATGGAAATGTGCCTGCAGAACACCTGTATTGCTATCTGGTTCCCCAGCATGGTTACACTTACTTTGACCTGTGGCTGTTGTGCTTCTGTCTCTTATCATGAGGACAAATGCAAGCGTAGTCTGGGAAATATTCCAGCAAGCTTCAGTTCTAAGAACTCTTTTTCTGAGAATTGGCATCCTCCAAAAATGAAAGGAAGGAAAAAAGCCTTTTGGCTTTCAAAGATTTTTTT